>VZRU01001299.1:479471-507184 GCA_013398155.1 Pedionomus torquatus | reverse complement strand
TCCCTTCAGATACTGGAAGGCAGCTCTAAGGTCTCCCCAGAGCCTTCTACTTCTCCAGGCTGAACAGCCCCAGCTCTCTCAGTCTGTCTTCATAGAAGAAGTGCTCCATCCCTCTCATCATCTTCATGGCCCTGCACTCAACCTGCTCCAACAGGTCCAGGTCCACATCCTTTCTACATTGAAGACTCCAGAGCTGGACACAGTACTCCAGGTAGGGTCTCACAAGTGCAGAGTAGAGGGGGAGAATCACCTCCCATGACCCACAGGTCATGCTTCTTCTCATGCATCCTATGATACAGCTGACTTTCTGGCCAGTTGTTCTCCACCCAACCTGTATTTTGTGCCTGGGATTGCCACATCCCAGGTGCAGGATCCTGCGACTGGCTTCGTTGAACTTCATGCGATTTGTACTAGCCCATCTCCCAAGCCTGTCCAGGTCCCTCTGGATAGCATCCCTTTCCTCCAGCGTTGTCAACCACACCACCGAGCTTGGTGTCACCAGAAAACTTACTGCAGGTGCATTCTATCCCACTGTCCACGTCTCCAACAAAGATGTCAAATAATACTGGTCCCAGTACTGACCCTTGAGGGACACCACTCTGTCATCTGCTGCCACTTGGACATTTTTGCTTTTGACCATAATCCGTTGAATGCAGCCATCCACGCAGTTCCTTAAGCATGAAGTGGTCCATCCATCAAAACCATGACTTTCCAATTCTGAGACTAGGACGTCATGCGGGACAGTGTCAAATGCTTTGCTTATGTCCAGGTAGATGACATCCATTGCTCTGCCTTTGTCCACCAAGTCTGTGGCAGTATTGTAAAAGGCCACCAAATTTGTCTGGCACAATTTGCCCTTGGTGAAGTCATGTTGGCTGTCTCCACCTCCTTATTTTCCATGTGCCTGAGCAGGATCCATGATCTTGCCAGGCACAGAGGTGAGCCTGACTGGCCTATAGTTCCCTGGGTCCTCTTTTTTCCCTTTTTTGAATATCAGGGTATGTTCCCCTTTTTCCAATTTGCAGGAATCCCACCAGATTGCCACAATTTCTCTAATATGATGGAAAGTGGCTTAGCTTTCCTCATATAACTTATTATTGAACAGAATGGCAGCAGGAGCAACAGAAGAAGCAGTTCGAGTGGGCAGCATCACACTGTTCAGAAGATTTCTGGACAACCACTGTCCAGCACCCCACTTAAAACTTGTGGTGTAGGTCAGAGACAATGAAACCATAGCACTTCAACTATGCCACTTTATTTAAGTTAAAAAGGAACAAATGACAAAATAGAACTTTACTGGTGGGTAAATTAGATTTTAATAGACACTCAGCTTTCCAATAGATCTTATTTAGTTCTTCACCATGAAGAAAATTCAAACCCTTCAACTAGCTTTGACTTAACAGATGTGGATAAACTTAGTTCAGTATCCAATTTTACCCACAAATTCCAGATTAAATAGATACTATAACAAAATGGAATCAAACTAAGTTGCAGACCTTGAAACACTCCTTGGAGAGAACTATTGACTGTGAATGTTAACTTTTCAGTAACAAAACTGAGGTCACATATAACAAGGGAATATTAAGGCATGCCAAGTCACACAGAAAGAGTTTTGTGTGTTCTCCTTGTGAACTCTCAATAAATTTGATAAACTATTCTAAATGAGTGAGCCTCTATCCATAAAAGAAGATTCAGAGAGAAGAGAATCCGAGGAGTTGCTTGCTTTTATACAAGCTAAATAAATGATCGTAGGCTATTACACATGTAACAGGAAACAACACTGTATATATACATTGTTTTTGCTAAAAAGTCACAAGCCACAAAGATACCAGATTCAAGCCTGGGTCAGTCAGGACTTCATGTCTTTTCACCCCCTCCATCACTCTTGCCCTGCAAGTTTTTATGCTCCAACCCTTTCCAGCCATACCTAACACCTTCTAAAATTATTACTCACAAGAGCAGCACAAAGCTAAATAATATATACCCCAGCTCTGACTGCACCAAATTCAGTCCACCTACTTATGGAGGGGTAGAAGTAAATTGGTCTTTTTTTAGTGCTTATCTCCATGGTGTTGCTTTGTCCCACACCTTATAAATAGAATTTTAAATCAATTTGTAGCTTTCATATTTTACTAATGTTTTGTTAGGACCAGAACAGCAACAAAAAGTTTCTGCTATTTAATTTGGAAAGCACAAATTCAGGCTGCATCAAGTTGATACCCTCTAGTAGTTCATTCGCAGATTTCTTTAAAGAAATTATAATAGACAGGTCACACATCAAATTGAGAAGCAAAGAAAGCTCCCAGCCCAATCAAGTATCTGTTAAAAAGCTAAAGCACACTTGTTTAAAAATAAATCTCTCTGAACATAAAAATCAAACTACCCTTTCTAATGCCACTTTGAAGAGGTAAATTATTGTAGAAATAAAACTGCCACTCAAATATTAATGACATCTAAAAGAGCAAAGTAAGCTTTCTGTGAAGGTCTGGTGAACACTTGTGGACTAGCAAAATCGAGATGTATCATAATTATTCAAAGATGAAAGAGTATCTCTTTAAATGCTTGTGATTGTTTGAATAGCCTTTGATGGGACAGCATTAGTACTACCTATTTCTCTCCATTATAAGCTAAAGACTATGTAAAATCTCAACTGCCAGCGTAAAACTACCTTATAAAGCTGGAGCCATGAACAGCTGTATTTGCTGACTATATTACTTTTCCTCCCCAGGGCACCACACATTCATCCTAAATTCACAGGGGAATCTAGCCATGTAGAAGAAGAAACCCTGGGGACCTTTTAGCAACACTGTGGTGAGGAGGGAAGGCTAATCATGAAAATGAGGCAGAAGTGTTACAATGGGAGCTCCAGGGCATGAAGGACTCTATAGACATGAAAGTAATAGTAAAATAAGGAACGACTAATCCAAGTCTACTTGAACAGCTTTTTTTTTTTTGTTATCATAATGGGTACTTTACTATCCAGCTAGTTACAGTTGACTGGGTATGCTGTTATAAATAAAAAAAAATATATTTTTTGTAATAGTAAATCCAGAAATTTTATGCTCTTCATGAAAAATGCCAGAAGGATACATGAAACCAGTATGTTATTAAGTACAGTTTGTTAAATAGGATCAAGTCTATATGGAATTTAAAGAACTCTTAAACTTTGAGAATCTTTTTAAACACTCGCAAACTTGTATACGTATCCATCATTGTTCAAGTATTATTAGATGTTATCTTAGAAAATAGAGACCTATAAGAACTTCTCATTCCATCTGAGGTTACTGCAAGTTGCTTCCATCTTTGCCGTGCAGCATTCAGAAGAAACGTGTAAATATGAGTGTGGGCATAGGACATAGGAATTTACTCAGACATCAGTGCAGTACAATGCTAAAAAGATGGCAGCACTTACAACATGAGTAAGTTAAGTAAATAACCGCATTTTGCAGCTGGAAAAATTAGGACATAGACTACCTGAGTCTTCTGACGACACTTAGGACCATCATTCTGCAAAAGTATATAATGCAGGACACAGTATTTGCTGACCATCAATGTATATTTGTTGCACTCTAATCTAGAGCTTTATATAAGATCTAATGCCTCAGTGACTGCAGACTACCTTACAGCTACACAATTTTCTTGGACTAACATCAAAAGGAACTCAGACAACAGTGATTCATCTAACCAGAAAGGCCATCGGATTGTGTACCTAGCGCATTAACGTGCAATGAGGTCTGCTGACTACCTGGGTACATCCAGGTCCAGGTCATCACCCAGAGCATTCTTTCCCCTGCAACCTCTACCCATCGAAGCCAACATTAATGTTTGCTTCAGGATTTAATCTCTCTGGTTTATAGAGGAGGCTAAACATCTTGCAACATCTGGTCTGGTTGTTCTTTGTAGGCAAAAGCTTCAGGTTTCAGAAGATTCTCTGAAGTTTGTGGGGATTTTCTTCAGTTAGTTGGTGGTAGTGTGTTAACAGGGGGGTTCAGAATAGAAACAGGAAATCTCATATTGCTGTTGATTTGATATTCCTTTACCATAGGTATCAATATTTATTGGTGTTTCCTAAGGGAGGCACAAAAACTAAATAAAAAGCCAGCAATTTGCATATTTGCTGTCACTATGCAAATTAACAGATAGATTTCACATTTAGCTCCTCTCAAGAGGTTCAAGCAAGCCATGAGTAGGATTCATTCCATATAAAACAACAATTAGAAGGATAATCTATCGCTGCGGAAGCGTGGGACCACCTATCTGGATGTCCTAACACAGCTAGTAGAGCTGCACAACAAACTGTTTTTACTGGAATGTCCCGCTCACCCACCTTTCCTATCAGGGATGTACAGAAGAGCACTTTCCAAGGGTGTCAGTTCTCAACTCGGATTTCCAAATGTGGAAGAGCCTTGATTTGCTTATCACCAAACTGCAGGCTCGTCTACTTGGCCTGCTGTTGCTCAAATACAAGCCAACAAAACCATTTAGATGGAGGTTTTTAGATGGCATTCAACCAAACAAGGCTGAAACCATATTTGTTCGAAACAGAAATGCCGCTCAGCAATTATAATCACACATAAGTAAATCCCAGGTTTATAGAACAACAACATTTTGGTTATGCCATGCTGGTTTTTGAAACTATAGTAGCAAGTTATTGTTTAAGCACATAAACTAAATGTTAGGATTTTGAAACCACTAGAGTTCTATCTGAACTCTGCTCCCACACAACCACCCACATACTAGAGAATCAGCATGTCCTGCCACAGTTGCCCTGCTGCGTGTATTAAATAAGATAGCTTCTGGATTAGAGAAAGGCTTCTATCAAGAAAACGTTACAACTTGGGGGAATATGGTTTAAATATGAAGAAACCTGCCACAGACTTACCCCATTTTTCAGTGTACAAAAAACCACTAATCTGACATGTAAGGGAGACACTGATTAACTCTGGACAATAAAAATGACAAAGAACCTGAAACAGCTGGAAGAAACTCAGTGAAACTGGAAGTTCCTCATACTCATATGTAATTATCAGAAAAGCATCATCACTTTTTAGACTAGGCAACAGTCACAAGACCAAGTGCAAGGCCACCTTCTTGTAGTAAAAAACTCCTATAATTCTTAAAAAAAAAATATATAAAAAAAGCAGAATCCATTATAGATTCAATTCACTTAATGGTAAGGTACTGCTTCAGAGTTGAAGTAAGACTATACCATGCCTTTAGAGATATTCCGTTCAATTTGCATATATTAATTTAACTCAGCTTATGTTCACCTGGCAAAAATTCACACTTGAAAACTTTGATGACTGAGGCTACATGTGTTAACAGAACACAGAGCCAACTTTCATACACAGGCTAAAACAAGGCTCTTAAAATAGGGAATTATTCTGGAAATGCTGACACATCTTTAACACTGTGAGTGGGCGCCAATATAATACACACATTGTGTACACATATGTTGCTGTCTTCCTGGGAAGCTTAACTGAAAGCCCACATGGTTGATGTGGGACAGCAGGAATGCCTCTTTGAAAGCACTCATCCTGCTTATTCATAGTATCTCAAACGAAACCCAAGGCATATGGCAAAATTATGCTGTTCCACAAAACAGCACTTATGACAGTTAGCAATGCTTTTGAATCAAAACTACCCTTGATACTTCAAGGGTTAAAAAAAAAACTAACAATGCAACACCTTGTTGATAGAACTTAGACACAATATTAAACATTTAAATAAAAACAAATCTTAAGAGCTAGAATTTTTGAGGCCAGTTCAATAAACAGTTCACTAAATTGAGTTGCATCCATTACAAAAAGACTTATTTTAGTTGTCCTTTTTTTTTGCTAAAGCACACACCCACTTTAGAGGGTCAGGCTCCCAGAAGAATAATGAAACAATAGATGGACCATCTGCTGCTACATAAAGCAAACTGAAAATCCAGGAACAGAGAATATGGGAGTTGTACTAAAATCTTTCCATTTTCTTTCACACCAGTTTCTTGCTTTTGCAAGTTTTTAAACAATAAAATGGAATAATAAAGCCGTCACACAGGAAAGCTGTAGGAGCTTCCAGGCATAAATGTACAGGATAAGTACAGCATGACATGCCCTTTGAGAAATTTTTGTATTTCTTCTCTTTTCAACACTAACTCACACAAAAAGTTTGAGTGATGAATATTCTGCCTCCTGTTTATACAGCAAATGGCTGACATTTATGGAACTGGTGTTCCACAAGGGTACAGAAGGATGACAGGTATCTTAAATACCAGCTCCATGGCTATCCACAACTTAAAACAATGTCTTCACAGCTGTCATTTGATTTCACTGTAAGGCTGACTTGTCATTGCCATATCCCCCATCCCCTCCCTGAGTTTATTTATGCACATTAAGCACAAGGCAACTAGAACTCCCCAATTGGCTTAAAACAAGTGTGAACAAGTAATTGCCTAAGGAAAAGATTGCCTTGGAAAGACTTGCTGCAGAGTAGAGAATTACCTGAAAAAGAAGTACAAATAAACAGAGGTACAGTATGTTTACACTTCTTTTTTTTTTCCCTGACAGCTGTTCATAAATTTGGCCTCAAACTGCTGTAGCAGATAGGATTCTTCTGTTCCATTATATTGGAAGGATTTAGCCACTAGATATTTTTACCATGTTACAACAGATACTAGGAGGTGGGTGTTGCCCTTTTGGTGTTTTGTCTATGTTGAGTAAATATCAGATAATTTATTTCTCTAATACTTTAGCCATCCCTTTTTTCCTCAGCTACCATCTTTACAGTAGCTGGGTGAGTTGTGCTTAAAGGTTTCAAGTACTTATGTCAAAAATCCTTTCAGTCATCCACTCCAATAACAAACTGCATTTCTAGTAATCACAGATGTAATAAAGGACTGATTTTTAAAACAAGCTTCCAAGCTTGTCCTCTAAGTCCCTTCAAAAATATGTTTTCATATTCTAACAAGCTGTGTTTACCTTTTATGTTGCTCATTACAGTTTAGCATTAGCAACGCTAAATTCATATACAGCACAAGCAAATGAAAACTGAAATACCCTTAACCCTTTCCAAAGGGCTTTTTGTACGGAAAGTTCCCTTCAGTCACTGAAAATATGCTATGTTGTGTTCAAACACGTCTCTTCCTGGCACTGGACTTCATTAAAGATTATTTCAAAGTGACTGCCGGGATCCGTGATCCTCACCCTCACTGAACAGCTTCCCTGGCCCATATTTTTCTCCCAATCAAAGCAGAAAAAATTGAGAGAAAAGCTACTCTTTCTCGGTGGCACTTAGACAATTTCATAAGACAAGGTTCCTTTTAGATAATCATTACCGGCCTGTCAGACAGCTATGCGTGTAGTTAATGAAACCACATATGCATAGACTGCAGGACAGCTGCGTACCAACTGGGTCACCAGTGATCCGTACTAATGGACACCTCCCAGATGAGCACTGTCTTTTTACATTACTGTGCTCTGTAAGTCATTAGAGCCCCATTCCTCATAGGGCATTAATTATGGGGATTAACAGTAAAAGGAAACACATGAACAGGATGTTACGTACTATTTTTTTTATGCTTTGAATCTTTGTGTATTTGCTACACAGGCATGAATTATGAAGTAAAAAGGATATTCAAGGTTTTGAAAAAAATATAATGCAATATAGCCTTCCAGTCTGCTATCCTAAAGACGTCCATTTAAAAAGAGTACAGTGGGAAAGGATTTCAGCCTGCTGACATATGACTTCCTCAGACAAAAAAAAAAAAATTAATAAAATAAATGGCTATACATGCCACATTTTCTGTATTTTCCCCAATTGCAGCACAGAACATGTATCATTAAGTTGTAAAAACACTGAAGCATTGGCCACTGGGAATGAGCTGTCAGTAAGATGCAGTTACAAAGTAGATTAAAAATTTATATTAAGTTAGAACAGACACAGGCCTTTATCAGCACTCCTGTCATTCACCATTATTCCGGTACTGTAGTCAAAAGCATAGAACCCTAAATACTACTTCTTATTCTAGGAAAACCTGGAAGCGCTGCAGCTTTTGTGAATTAACTGTGAATTAAAGGCATAATGCATAACACTGATGACCTGTGAAGACTGAGGTAAGCAAAGTGATCTAACTAGAAATAAAGTACAGGTATCAAAACTCTCTGTTTTAACAAAAATACTAATACAGCCTATTAATTATGGCCAACACGGCATTATTCAGATGAGCTAACAACCAAATACATATTTTTCATATTTTAGTATTTCAGAGCTGAAAATTACGACAATACTTCATGACAAAACCACTAGTTTCTAATATTAAAACACTTCTAATATTAAAAAAAAAAGATATACTTGGAAAAGAAAGATAAAAGCAAGCTAAGCTGTAACACAGACATCTCCTTCATTGCTGGTATAATAGGCAAGCAGATGTTTTTAACAGAGATTGTCATCACTTTATCACTTTTAATGACAAAAAATAGTTGGAACACAGGTTCAAGGTCTGTGACATCAACCTTCACTTCAGAATTTTCACAACAGAGTATATATTTGAGTGACAACAAACAGAAATGTTTTCAGGCTCTATTTGTTGCATTATAGCTTCCTTGAACATGCATGACATTTATGGAGTATTAAATAAAACTTCTATAGTTCCACTTTAAGTGTACTTATGAAAGTATCGTATTTGCTGAAACTTAAAACTTTGAGTTTAAAGAAGCTGTTGGGTTTTTTTTATTTCGGAGTTAGTTATTTTGGGCAGTTAGTTTTGACAGAAGAACAGTGTGCAAGGAGTTTGATATTAAGCCCTAAATATAGTAATACTATCATTTAATTTTAAAAAGTTATGTAATGACTAATCCTCTGTAGCCCCCTCTGTTTAAAATGCTGTCATGGAAAAAACTTGATGTTGTTTCTCTTCATCTTTACACACTCTCCCAGTAGAGAATAGTTAGAATTAAAGGCCAGCTCTTGGATATGCACCTGTAAGGTCTTGCCAATCAAGAACTGAAGAAAATTAAACATTGTTCTTACAAACGTTCTTAGGTACAAGATGTTTTATTACTCACCCTGCATTTCATACTTCCCATGACAAACATTCATGACTCAGAATCAATTCTGAGATGAGTTCACAGAATATTCTGTTGGCTAAGCACCATTTTCCATTGGAACAGTTTGAAAACAGATGCTAATAAGTTTTTCTGTCTTGCATTAATGCCCTTTGACTTGTAACAAAAGGCAACTTTTTTCTCATGCAGTCACTTTTTAAGCAGTATTGCCTGAAATGTCTTATTTTAAGAGTGAGAACTAACAAATGAACTTGTGTCCTCTTAAAAAGGCAATAGTATTTCTGATATTGAGCTAATTAAGGTGTTCGGGGGCTTTTTTCAGGACAGATAGTGAGGTTAGCAGAAGCTTTTAGGATATCACTAAACCCTGGCACACAACAAACAAGAAACAAATTCAGCTTATTAAAATGGTTCTTTATTCTTAGTGTAAGCAAAACTAGAATTTGTCACAGAATGTAACAAACGTAAACTAGGGAATGATCACATTTTCTAGTAAGTATGTAGGTTTCACTTCTTTGAACACATTAGGCAACAGATACTAGAAAAATGTGGACACTGCACCCCAAATACAACAATTTGACACTGCAACAGACATTTTACTCACTTATAAACGAAAACAAGACCATGGATCCTTTTCTTTCTGCAACCAGTACCCAAGGTCTAATCCAATCCTGCAATATGCCAAGTACTTTCTGTGAGAATCTGTACTGCACTCCCGCTCGTGTCAGTATGAACAGACACTGTGCAATACTGAGAGTTTGAGCTCAAGAGGAGAGCTAGCCACTAGTCAGGACTCAGTAAGACTTCTATAGCTTATTATTAAGAATTCCTCTCTACAGGAGACATGTTTATATTATGCAAAGCAAAACTAGGGTTAATATCCAGTGTCAGTGATTAGAATCTTTTGTCTTATATCCCCAAAAGTCTTTGCTTCTTCCATATCTACTTCTTCTGTCTCACATTAGGAAGAAATACAGTTAAATCTACCTTTATCTCAGACATACCAGAAAAAACAGTGAAGTCATAATTATTATGGTCAAATATTACTGAAATGAACAAACATAGCTAGTTATTTGTTCACCATTTTTCTAATTTGTCAAGATCTTTGCAAGTATAAAGTCGATACATCTTCAATGTCTTTTACTTCACATTTATTTACGGTCTAGTTTAGAATCTGCAAAGACAAAGTTTACTTGAGACTGTGCAACCATTAATAAAAAACTGCAAGCATGAAAGGTATTCTGTATACAACTTTATAATCATAATATTTTGTGCTATTTTTAAGATAACTCAAGTAAAATAACTTCATTAATATTGAAGCCAAGAAAATAATTTTAAGAAGATAAATAATTATGTCAAATGACCGTAAAATATTTTTAACATTAAATTATCAAAGTGCTTTATCTTGCACTTTACATTTCAATGAATGGAACTGGATAGTTCCATCCATCATCACCTCCATCAATATCTCATTCTGTCTCTCTTGTTCTGAACTCAAACTTATAATCAAAGCATATAATTTCACCCCTTTTCAGACTAAGATTATTTCCTATTCTGTACAGGTTAGTGAAACTTTCTTTAATATAGGTTTACATAGATAGCAATCACGTCTTCTAGCCTGATTTTGGATCAAGCATTCCTTGGATAAAAGGAATGTCATTGTGGCACGTCTGCTTTTATAGACTACTTTACAAGCAAAAAGATTTCTAGCCAAAGACAAGCAAAAGAGTTTCATTAAACAGCAACTGCACTACTTGGAAGTGATTATTCTTAACTTCCTTTTTATTTCCTTATTGAATAAAAGCAGATTTTTATTATTTCATCTTTCTAACTTTTCACGGAAAAGAATGTCACAGAATAGGTAAAGGAAACAATTTATTTCTATAATCTGAAATCAAAATTACATATGCTTATATATTTAGACTACTCTTCATAAAAATAGACACTTTCTACTAAAAAGTTTACCTGCATTTCTTTTTGCATAAGTAGCTGCCATCAAAATGGTTCGTATTGAAGGCATTCTAAAAAAAAATATCTAATTGCTTAATACAGAATAGTCCTGAGATAGAGAAGAAAAGACCAAGTTTTCAAAAACTCAACTACACACTCAAAAGTGAATGATGAAAGACCCTTTCAGCTCCATTACAGGAGCCTTCCTTCCTACACAGTAAATTCAGGAGTCAATGCTGTCTGCTCTTCAAGAAGACCCTTCCTTCAAGAAGTTGCTATCTTGCTATGAGCAGCTGGGCTTTACCATACCTTAGAACATAGCTCTGCTTATAGTTGGCAACCACGGCCTGCCTCCACAAGCACAGCTGTTCCCAGAAGAGATCATGCAGACAAGTACCATGAAAGGATGTGAGAAACTGAGCCATTATAAAGCAGAAATGGGCACTAACATACTCACTGCCAAATCAGATGGGTATTCCCAACCTCTCTGACCAAGTATTGTGTTTTCAGAAAACCACCTATTCTTCCCAGCTCATTTTGTCATTTTGCATTGTTTCCTAAAGCTAAAATGGAACAACATAGAAAACTATGTTAGTACAGACACTGCATCAGTCATATTGTATAATCCTAGCAGTAGAACTGTCATTTGGTTTATCACAAAGGTAATTAATATATACGACATGGAAAGTCTGCAGGACTGATTTCCCTAACTTTGATGCTTTTTGAGAGCTTTCAGACCTGCACCAAGTGGGTACAAGTGTTACGGCATCATAATTTGCCAACATTATTATATATGTTTTTCATAGGTATAAATTATACAAAGTGAAACAAGGAATAGATCAGACTATGTACATCCCTTCACAACCAGTTGAGCTCTGCTCAGATGTGACTGTCAACACCACATCATCAGCAAGATGCTTGAAAGAGACTTGCACTAATAGAAAATTCTGTTTGGCTTTATAAAAGAGTAAAAAGTAAAAGACAAATGAAATGCACATATTTCCCCTCTTGGATCCAATTAGATATGAATCAAGTATCTAAAGCAATTATAAGAAATTACAAGCCATTATTTTTTCATTCAGAATCTTCTGTCATTTGAAAATCCTTGTCTTCCTCTGCAATTTGAATAAATAGTTGTCTTTAAGTTATTCTTAGTACTAATACTTCCTTTGTTCTCACTTAGTAATACTCTCCAAGTACTGAAGATGATTAAAATAATCTAAAAATGTACATATTGCCTTACAGCAACTGCAGTCACACAGCCTGCTTACACTTACGTTGAGAATAAGATGTCATAACACTGTCCTAACATTTGTAACCTCCACATGTTCTCACCTGTCCTCTGCAACAGGAGTCTCTTTGTCTGAAAGGTGTTTGTGTAACACTCCTTGTTTCATTTAGGCTAGAACCAAAAATAGCAAATGGCTTGTCCTTCACTAAATTTGCACTGAAGCTCAATTACTCATGTGGTTCAGATACACCAAAGGGTTTCTTAAAGCTGTTTTGGTTCACATATGGTTTTACATCACATCTAGATAACAGGGAGGGGAGAAGAGGGTGGGAACTCTCACCGTAACATAAAAGCTTCAAAAAAACAAAACAAAAAAAATCTCAAAATTTCTTCTCCCATGAACCCTATCCAGTCAGTCATGCATTCTGCTTTCTTCAGAAGGAGCCTCTTTATTAGAGGCTATGTATTGTAGCCAAGTTTCATTACTGTATCATAGGTTATACATTTAGAGAGAAGATGTCCTTGTTTTTCTGCAGAAGCATAAGAGTTCAGGCAATGAGTCAACAGTCCAGAAGCATTTCTAGCAGATGCAGCAGCTCCTTTTCCTAAAAACCTAGTGAAAGAACCCTCTAAAAATATAGGTCAATAAATACAAGTGAGGAAAGAACAAAGATTCCTTTGCCTGAACTTCAGCAAGATTGGAATAAAACAGTCAATATATTTGATCTCTACAAGAAGTTTATGTAGCTTAAATATAGGGGTTTACAGATCATGTCAGGCAACGCATAGATGGTATGTAACTCTTCAGCTCAGAATTTACTGAGGATTAAAGACTACATAATATGCTTGCAAAGCGGGACAAATCACAGTGAAGTTTGCCATCCCTGCTATCTGACAATTACTGAGTTACCTATGTGATGTTAACCAATAGCCAAAAGTGGCTCCATGAAAACAGCCATTAACATCTTTTTCTGAATCTGTGTGTTCTATTTGTCAAACAAGAAAACCATCAGCCAAAACAATCTTAACTTGTCCAAACAAAATCATGCTGAAGTCAAACTATACTCATCCTTCTTGCAGTCAACAGAATCTCCTCTGTCTAGAGACATGAACAAGTTACAAAACTAAGTTATAAACTTCTCAACTTCCTGTAAATAAAACAGCAAAGTTGCGGTACAAGATGAGGTAATTCAAAGAAGTAGGGTAAATTACCTCTCACCCCAGCACAGAAACACGCAAACAGCTGTTAGCATGTTGCAGCTGACATAACCGAAGTCCATCTTGATGCTTACCCTTATAACTTCCTATCAAGCCTGTACTTTCAGAATAAAGAGGGAATGAAAAACAGAAATTTCAGCAGTAGAAAGGTCTCTACCCACAACGCTGTATACTTTGATGTGCTAGTTCAGGGACTTGATTCAAAAACCTTAACTGATCTCAGTTAACAATAAGGAAGAGAAACAGAATATTTTATAAACCCGCTATACCAGCATAATCAGTAGCAAAGGAAAAACACATCTACCACTTGAACCATAGGTGTAAGACCTCCCTAGAAGGCTTACATGTAAGAATTCTGCACTAACAAAGCGCTTAAGCTGTAAAACCCAGAAACATGCAGTTTGAATCAAGACACCAAATGGTGAGATGCACAAGAGAATTCAGTAAGACTTTCTGTACAGGAACAGAAAGTACAGGGGTACAGGGGTTTTTGGTCAACTCGAAGGACTTCCTTGACTTCGCCTTTCCCTAAATGGATACCTCTTTCTACATCAACCCCCAAAACACCTTAGCTCTTCCCCCCTTAACATCCTCATCTGGACTGCCCGCTACTTAAGATACATCCACATTTTATCA
The DNA here is from genome assembly GCA_013398155.1 of Pedionomus torquatus. Classification (NCBI taxonomy): domain Eukaryota; kingdom Metazoa; phylum Chordata; class Aves; order Charadriiformes; family Pedionomidae; genus Pedionomus; species Pedionomus torquatus. Next base: position 493,099 of record VZRU01001299.1, on the reverse strand, counting down.
TATCTTCCTCTTCCACTTCTGTGCCACTTGAAAACAAATAGCTAAGTAATTTTGACTGAGCAAAGTTGCATTCCAGAGATTATTAAAACTAAGTATAGACCGTGATTTTACACTTTTCCCCTTCTCCTCATGTAAAGGGCAGAAGACATGCAATATTGAAACAGACAATAAACAACATTCCATCTCAAGAAACATTCTTCCAAGTACACAACTTACAGGTAAGTGCAAGAAAGTTCACACTTGTCTCCATTACCAAGAAGTGGTCAGGTTAGACCTGAAGACCAGCATCTTTAATGAATCCAAATGTAATCTCCCCACTGCCACTTTATTCCCCCTCCAATCTTATTATTGTAACTTCTACTTGATTTCTACACCTGGCTAACATATTTATCTGAAAAAAATGCCAGTCTACAAAGTTGGGGTTTTTTTTGGATGCATAATTCCGGAATGCAGCAAGACAAAAGAAATTTGGACTTCACAGAAAGTATGACTTCCAGCTTTAGTTTACTTCCCAAGAAACAACAAAGGGCAGGGGAAGGAAAAAAACAAAACAGTACAATCCCAACCCAAAATCCCAGACCCTCAAATACACAGAAGGCCTTTTAAGAAGAGCAGATGTACCTGAATCAGTAATTTTAATAAGCCTATGTTAATAACCTTGCAAAGTAAAGCCTGCTACAAAAAAGAAAAAAACAAAAACAAAAAACCAACTTTAAATTACTTCATACACAGAAAAACTTCTGTGCAGACCACATTTAGTACAGTTCACAGAATCTATTGAGCATCAGCTCTTACTTCATTTAGTAAGAGGACTATGCAATGACATAATTTTATACTAGATGCTATACCCAGAAGGTAAATGCAATTCATATACTATAAACAAACTTGTAAACCCTACTTTCTTTGCTTCGCAAGACCCATCCTTTAAAACAGAGAATGCCAACACCAACTACTTTTAAACAGCTATCATATGTGTTTGACATGGAACACAGGGTAGAGAGGAAACACCATCACAGTATAAGCTTTTGTTTAAGACATTTGTACATTATCTGACTGGCATACTAGTTTATTTCATCCAAAGAATCTTTGAGAACTAAAATTAATGGCAAATTCTTCACAACAGAGTAATGCTGTTGTCATCAGGCAAATAAAGTCACATGTATATTGGCACTGTTTCCTAATTATACCATCACTATAGAAGTAAAAAGATTATTCAATAGCCTTAATGGGTTAAAAGCATACCAATCAGATATATATACAGAATGCTTCCAAATGCAGCCAGTTTATCTTTTTCATGATGACCTTTTATCCAGAAACCACAGAGACACTAAGAGAAAACAAAACAGAACTGTAAAACTGAAAACCATGGAAACTGGCCAGGCTCTTGACTTGCCTTTTTTTTAAAAAAATAAAAAATTCACTGCACTTCAATTTGATAGTCATTTTAGAAGCATTTTCAAAAACACTTAATTTAAATTATCACCCCTACATTTGTATTATAACATTAACAAATAACATACTTAGGTTAATGCAGGCATATTTGGAAGCAAAGAAGCTAAAAACATTAACAGCTTCTTTTATTAATCGTGTTAATTCTTGGTAAATTAAGTATGTTGAAGCACCGCAGAGCAAACAGGTACCTAGTCATTGGGCTCAGCATATACCTTCATTCAACTTTAAACTAGGGCATACATACAGATAACACATCACCAGTAGATGAAAGATGGTGCACTGAAGTCACAAAGATGTAGACTAACTTATAATGATGCAAGGCATGAACTGTTGAAACAATGCTTACACTTTTTGTTTGTTTAAATATTCTGACACCCAGTCAGAATGCAACAGAAACATTTCTACTGTATTCCTTTCCTCAAGCTTCAAACTCCATCATTCAGGCAAAATAATATAGTTGTCAGCTTCTGAAATACAAATTTAGACAGCCTGGAGTAGTTATAGTAATGAAGTGCACCGAATCACAATGTTTTGTTTTAAAATCCCTCCTCTCCAACCATGTCACAAAAATGGCCCAAATAAATTACAGTAAATATATTAACCGTACCTTCTTCAAAAACTGTTTGCTTCACAAGACATTGGTATATCACCACTGTCAGCTTTTTTGCAGGAGATGAAGCAGCTAATTGGAAAGAAGAAAGCAACTTTGGCAACCAGATAAAGTTATTAAGGCACTGGTTGAATGACTGTACAGAGTCTACTGTTTTTAAAAAAGTGACACTGGAATTGGCTTTAATATATTGCCAACTGTAAGCAAAACCATAAGTAAGTCTGGGTTTCATACAATATAGGGAAGTCAAAATAAAACCTGTTTACACAACGCAACCATTTATGTCAATTTTCCCTTACCATAAAAGGTTCTTATTTCCTTTGCAACATAATGACTTCTGTATATACAACAAATGGGATATGAAAAAAGAACCCATAGGTTCAGTACTGAACAATTCTTCCAGGGGTTCTGGTAAGAATGCTTCTACAGTGAAAAATGTTCCTTTATATACTTTTGAATTTAAACACAATAAACATTCATCAAGACCTTTATTCACCACTAAAATATTTCAAACTGTGTATTCTGTCCCTCTTAGGCAAATCATTCCACTATACTTACAACTGGACAACCTTTACATACTTTAAAAACAGTTCCTTAGGTGTTAAGCAAGCTTCAAACACCCTAGCAAGCACAGGAGACTATGTCAGTATATTGCACAGCTATAGTCATTGCTGAAGGTCTGGAAGGAACATATGTATAAATGAAACATAACAGCAGTGACATTTACAAGAATGTAGGCATTTCACCACCTCTACCAACACTTTTACCAGCTGAAACTACTCTACAACCCTGCCTCTGAGCTCAGGTGTAGGCAGAATGGCAGGATACAATCTTCCATTCACTTCCTCTCTCTCTCTCATTTCTCACTACCTCCTTTAAAAAAGGGAAACTCTGGAATCAGCATCATACCTTTTATTTAAATAGATTTAAAGATTCAGCACACATAACAGAGTGACTGCTACCACACTGCCATACCTCTTCCCGAAACAAAACTGTGATTTTGCACAGGAGTTCTTGAAACATTATTTTTAAAATACTAGGCAATAAAATCAAATATTAAAAGCCTCTTCACTCATCACCAAGAGAATGTGCCAAGTGGACATTAATCCCTGTTATTAAAACTGAACCACTGCAAATCAGGAATCCATTAAGTTTCTGAAAAGTCTTCTCAGCACCAAACTAATGTTATCATCACCTTATGCTAACATCACACAATATCTAAAAAAACGTGAATATTGCTTTGCTCCTTTTCATCACTTGTGAAAGCTCTAAGTCAATATCCATCATGGCTCCTGCAGTTTTAAGAACTGGGGTAGGAAGGTCAAGCTCAATCCAAGTAACAGTCACTCTCTCTCTGCCAGAAGAACTACATACTGTAAGGCTCTGTGAACAAGTAATTACAATGAAATGAATGTTTTATGAAGGAAATGCACTTGGTTTTAAAGGTCACAAAGTGACAGATAAGAGCACACAGTGAAACAAATCCAGTAAATTACCAACTGACCTGCAGGGTCAATGAATCCAAACAATAAATATTTCTGCTCTTTAAATAATTAAAAATGTCAAAACACAATGGCTGCAGACAAACAGCATTAAGAATGCGAACAGGCCAGACAATCTACTTCATATTTAAATTTTTCACTTACCTGTCCTGTGACTGCTCCTCGTACATTCTTTCTTTTCCTTCTTTGAAGAGTCTTATAGCCCGTTTCGATTTTTTCATGAGACTGTCAATGTAGATTTTAAAATATTCATTCTCACTGAGTTGTGCAAGTTTCTGGTTGTCATCATATTTGCTCAGTATAAGTCGCAAATGTTGATAAGTGTCTGGTAAAATGTCAAGTATGTAAGGTGGGCTGTTTTTGAGTTGGAGCTTTGGGTTTTGGCACAATCTTACCTATAAGTGAAAACAAGAGAATGTAAAAGACAAGAGATATGTCAAGGCAAAAAGTGATCTGACACCTTAAAATTAATAGGTGTAAACGTACTTCTCTAGCCTCCAGGCACAAAGAAATGCTACTTCACTCATATTTCATGAAATCCCAACATAGTCTCTGATGTCAAAGGATATAAAATTTAACTTAATCCCATCACATTTATAAACAGCAAACAAGCTTACTTAGTTTGGGGCTTTGCTTTTAAAATAAGAATATCTTTGCCTGTGTACTACATGCTAAGGAGTATATTATCAAACCACAGCATGCACCTAGTGCCAAGCATTTTGTAACTACTAATGCAGTAGTTTTATACAGATCTGTTTGCTGCACAACCTCCTTATGGAGGTTTAAACATCTAATAAGAATTGACCTTACAAATTAGCTTGTCATCTGCTGGCTCTCTCTTTTCTCTATCCAACAATATAACCTCTTAGAACCTATAGGAATTTAAAGTTTGAGAGCTCTACACATGTGAAAATAGCCTGAACGTCACCAATGGTTCAAAAGCTATTAGCTATGACAGCAATCAAGTCATTCACAAGCAGATACTGTAAACCAGGAAACAAAACATTATGAACTCAATGTTTTCCAGTTCATGGTTGTAATAGATTATAACATCTTAATGGATTTGGAATCATCATGTTTCTGAATAGCACAAAAATTAACTGAATAATATATTACTTAAAAGAATAAGCTTCAGATCATTTGAACACCTTTATTTGAATCTAGTCTCCACTGAAAAAGTTTCTGGAAGAAGAAGGTACTGTTTTTGTTTCCTGAACATATACATACAAGGTTATCTGGCTACCTAAATTCTTTGGTAGCCTGCTCTATAATGCTCTGAAATAGAAAGCAAAAGGGATGAAATCTAACTGGTAGTTTTCAACCGCTATTGTGTGGAGCTATCAATGCTCAGATGAAACACTGCAGAGGGACACATTCTAGATGTGTGTGAGGCTGTACATATACAAATACTTAAGAAAAAAATTAAATCCATGTGGTATAAAAGTTTTATAGGTATCATTCAGAGATCACCACATTATATATTTGTGACTGACATTCTTTTCAGGTAACTAACAAGGCTGTAAAAACATCTCAATACTACTAAAGCAAACTCCTATTCCTACTAATGTGTCAACTTTTACAAAGTGCAGTCTTGAGCATTTCAGGAGCGTGGGGACGCCAAACTTGTATCCTGTAACATTCACCTCTAAACTCAAAGTTATATCACTATAGGTGACCCCTCCTTTAATTTCTAGATCTACACCATGAAGAAATTCACTGCCTTAAGAGAGTTGCCACTAACAGACCTTCATGCAACACAAACAGCAGAGCAAATGTACAATTTTTTCCCTCTGAAACATACACACAAAACCACACCAGACCTTTGATTTAGGTAACTAGTGTCACAGTCAGAAACATGGAAATAGAAGAGTGGACAAAAGTAAAGCACTAACAAGCTCGAAAAAAGCCCCAAAACCCCCACATAAGTCTGGACCATTAAAACAGTGAAAACTCATTACTACTGTAGAAATGTTAGCACCATTCAAAAGCAGTATTTAAAGCACGACATTCGCAATAGTCACCTTCATTTCACTGATCCACTGTGACTTTAGTAACTTCTATTATTTTTTCACTTCCTGGATCAAGTAATGGATCAGGAAATCTGCTGATGTGTTCTAGAACAGACAGTCCTTTCCACAGAGAAATTTACAATCCCAGTAGAAAACTAAAAGACAGCAGACTGATGAAGGTAAACATGAATACATGGGCACAACACTGTTCAACATTCTAAAGAGTGGTTCAGGGCACTAGCAGTTCAGTATTTACAGCTATTAACAGCAAAGCTTCAAGTTCTAACATAGTAGAGTGGCTCATAATGGAATTTCTCCCCAGAAAAAATGTAAAGCACAAAGATGTACGGTCAGCTCATCATCAGGTGATGAAGTCTGGAACTGCAATTCATAACTGCAAGAGCGATACAGCAAGAGCCTTCACAACTGAAAGTAACTGGCTTATATTTCATAAAAGAGATAAAGAGAAGATTACCAGGATAAAGAAAAGGACAACATGGTGCAAGTCATAGGTTAGGTGATGCCCACAGCAGCCTTCTTAAAGTATAAAGGTGGGATATGATGGCATTCTACCTTCAGTGGTCAGAACAGCAAAGCTGAACTTAGTGATACACAAAATAGCAAGGCCTGGATAAGAGTTTTAGGTTTTGGATTGATACAGAAAGTTGTATTTATCTGTGAATCACATCTCAATCTGAAAGATTCAGACAACTTTAAAAGAGTTGAAGGAGTTGCCTGAGTGAGGCAGGGTAATGGTATCACTCCAGAAAATCAAGAAATGAACAAGAGAGACTTATGAACAAGATTAAACATTTTCTTTTAGTTACACTGAAGTTAAGCTGACAGATAGAATTCTTTAAGGAGATTTCAGAAACATGAGTAAAGAATTTACATGTGCAGACAGATCTGAAGATCATCCATGCAGAGACATATTTAAATTTCTTTTTGTAGAAGAGTTAGAAGAACTGGAAACACAAAGACAGAAGTGAAAACCTTTACGAAAAACAGACATTTTTCATCTGAACATTTGTTCTCTGTGATTTCTGATTTACTGAAAACTGACATTCTCCCAAACCCAACTATAGGCGACAAATCAGTATCACTGATTAGGCGTTACAACTTTCTAGAACAAGCAGCACACGGGGCGAAAAAAAGCTTGAAAAGAGATCAAAAAACTAATTCTTTCTCAAATCTATCTTTTTGATCAGATGTGACAACAAGAATGTAAGCGGGTTAGTACCTATCAGAAATACAAAAATATAAAAACAACAGGAAAAAGCAAATAACATATTCCAGTTAGTGTATTTTCAGCAGTTGGTCCACTCAAACTACAGAGATCCTCCACTACCACCACCCAGTTTCTCTTTCAGATGTTGTAGAAAGTCTTCTTCAGCCCAATACCATTACATACAGTCATACACAGATCAAAACAGGATCCTGTGGTCATCATGGTTTACAAGGCTTCACCTTCTGCTGAATTTATAGAAATAAATACAGCACATTACTAGAACTTTCAACTGCAGAATAAGCCTTTAAGAAATTTATATAAAAATCCCTCTACAGTACAACTCAGTCTTATGCATTCTCATTGAAAAAATGCTAACATTAAGTTCAAGTCAGTGATTCAGTAAAGTAGTATGTGGCTTTCTTCACTCTATTAAGTACACAAGGTTTCAGTCCAAAGGAAGTAAGTTTGTAAAGAGATGGCTGGTAAACCATATGGCTTCCAGAGTCAGGATGTCCTGACACGTACTGCAGCAGTTCACAATTAAAAGTAAGCAATAAGAAACGACATCTGCTGACGCAAAAGATTTACCAATGAACCAGAAGTGGCACACATACCTTTCTTCAAAAGAAATCAGAACTCAAAACAAAACTAAAAAATCCCAACCAAAATAAAGACCTCCATATTGCACTTCACAAAGCAACCGTCACCAACACTTTAGGAGCGGACATGAATCATATCACTGTGTGATTTGTGTATTGTTATGACTGGAAGTAAGCATGTATATATTTAGCAAGCATTCAGTATAAAAAAAAATGAAAAGCAGCCCATCAGCAAGTTCATAAGGAATGTGTCTCTCATTGAGATAAACTGAGACAAAGCTAAGCTCCTTTCACTACCTTACTCGGGGTAAATCCAAGTATTTACTCCAGAATCACAGAAACAATGAGGTGCAATCCTTATTGTGAAGAAGTAAGTTATTACTCTAATCTACCAGAAACAGATTTTGAAACAGTTAACTTGGCAACTTCCAGACAAGCTTACTCTAGTGCCTATGGAGGAAAAATCCAACCTTCTCTTCCCTCCTCTCTTCTTCCCCTGACCCCAAACAAAATCAATACTACTACAATTTTTGAATATATTTAATTTAAATTATAAGGTATTCTATTTCACAGCATCTTCAGAGATGAGAGTAATGGATGTATATGATATTTATACAATTAATTTCTTACAGAAAAAAGCATCTTCTATTCACTTTTTAAAGCAAGCAATGAAGTTGAAAACCCTGGACTCGTTTGACAAAATGACTTTTGTTCAAGCAAAGCATAGCAGCTCTGACACAATCTGTTTAAACACCTAATGCTAGTCAAAGACAATACAAGGAAAGTAACACAGCTAAAACAGAATAAGTAACTAATGAGTAGGACATCCGCTAAACACCGTTTTCAGCTGCAGTGAATGGACTAAAACAATCAGATCACCAGTCCTCGCATACTTCCAAAATTACACTTCAAAACCACTTACTGAAACAAGTATCTTCTGCTACATGGTACAAAAGTCAAACACTTTGGCACACCACAGACAGCACAAAGGTAGCTCTGCAGTAAGGTGCCATAACAATTCTCCAGAAAACCAAAGCACAGTCCGCCACCAGCAATGTCTTCTGAAGAAGTTAGAGGGGTGTGCTAATCAGGAAAACAAAAATCTGAACATTATATGCTTCTTCTGGCTTCTTCCTGACAGAAATTACCTTAACTTCAAGGCACTTTATTTTCCACAGAAAGATGGAAAGACGGGTTTTCTTTCTAAAAGAAGCACTCTCGTCTAAATATAAGTAGAGGCAACCAATCAGCGATCTTTTCAGCTGAGAATGCAACAAGTGCTTGTTCAACAGCTACTGCACTGCAACCGTGCCTAATGCTTCCATACTGCAGAAATAGGCAATAACAATACAGATGCTACATACACACAAGGACAGATGACTTTGGAAAGTCATTTATACTTTCTTCTCATCAGAAAACAAGAAACTTCCATTTCCCTGTTTAAATTTTTATTCTTTTTCCAGAAGCAGTATACATGGGAAACAAAATTTCCTATCAACTTTGACCAGGTGACAGACACAAGAATACTATGGCTATGACTGATGATTGTCTTTTCTAGATCCTGCTTGGAACAATGATATTTAACTAATTTGGAAGGTTGCACATCAATGTAACAATTACATAAAATGTTGCAAAGAGTAACCAACGCACACCTAGTTGCACCTACTATGCTCTGTAAACTCAATTTAAAGAAAACCACATTACTAAGTTACAGAGGTAATACAGCTTTTACTCACTAAGTCAATAGTATGAGCTTGGAGATGTGGTCTAATTTGCTTTTGGGTAATAATTAAATGCTAAATTAAACTGCCATCTCCATTTATATAGTCAGAAACAAACAAGTGAGCCATGACAGAGCGTCCAGTTTAAACAATGTTGTTAATCTACACAGTAGAAAATACTATTTTTAAGCTCAATGCATAAGAGTACTGAGAAGTGATTGAAAGTTACTGAAATATCCCTGTTCTTAAAAATCCTGTTCAGAACGTATCGTAATTTTATCGGATTGCAACCCACAATAATAAAGTGTGCACAATAGTACTGCCAATTCTAAATAGCCTGAGCAGTAAATTAACTCAACTACTCCCATGTTCACATAATTGACAATCTCTCCTAAAGTTGTTCAAGATAATGGTTATCTTCCAATAATAATACACAGCTAGTTTCTAGGCTTTAAAATCATTAGGTTTAAAATCCCATGTAATTTATGCATAGTTTAAAGGGAGACTTAGAGTTCTTAATTATTGGGTTGGGTTTTTGTTTGTTCATATAATGTAAAAAAAAAAAAAAACACCACATTCTAAAATACACATCATGTTCTAAAAATAGTAACTTGCTTGCTAGAAGTTCAGAGATATATGGTTAACTTGCTTATAGAATGCTAGCACTGGAAAGTAGAAACACCCTTCCAAACCGTAAAAGGAAGATTATCCTTCGCATTGCAAAGGAATTAAAATATTTTTGATTCTTAATGGTAAAGTTACTGCTTACCCATGAGAAAAGCAGCAGGGAAACTGGACATTGATGATAACAGTTGATGCCTCTCTAATAATGCAGTTAGTACTGTAAATTCATATAACAAAACAACAAAAAACCATACATACCAGCAAACTTCAGAAAGTAGAGATCCCATTAGATAAAGTATAAAAAAAAGGAAGATGCATATACATATATATATAGGCACACAACAATTCACATTCACTAATTACTTACAACAAGATTTTATTTGATTCCATGAAAGTATACTGCTTACAGTAACTTCTCTGAGCAGGGCTCTAACCAGGAGCAGTATACCAACATTCTGTCCTAGTACAGAACTCTTTCAAAACCCTTGATTTTTTCAAACTGGTAACAGAAATTTAAAGAGAAGACACTTAAGGAGAACTGCCAAGTCTAACACCTAGAGAATCATGAAAAACAAACATTACCATGAAGTCTGAATAATTCCAAAGCATGCCATACAACCAATTCCACACAGAGAAGTTTGCACAGTATCTAAGTAACCAGAACTTTTACATACACCATAAAACCATTCTCATAGTACAGATCTTATAGACCAGCAATATTTGTAGTATCAGTTAATCCCTTACTGTTGAAAACAATTAATACAGAAAAACTCATCTGTCAAAGGAGGAAATTGCAGAAAGAAATGAAGGAAAGTTAAAGAATGGCAATTTTACGAAAGAAAGAAAGAAAGAAATGTAAGCCAGAGACAATTGAGCTCTGCCTCTAGTTTTAAGTCTGCTCTTTTTTCATCCTTTGGTCCAGATAATAGCTTTGCTTTGTTTCCATTCTCCCTTTCCCTAACATCATTAGAATGGGAGAAAACTTTATCTACCTTACTGCAGCAAAAAGATGGCTATCACAGCTATTATAGCTAAAGAATAAACAAGGATAATAATTGTTATTACAACAAGCAAAATAGGCCTCAAAGCCACAATCTTACCATGGGTGGCACTCCACTGATTTCACAGAGCCTACTGCCCTCACTAGATATTAAATCAATCAGTGATCCCCACCAAAACCAGTTATAGGACACACTCCAGAGAGAGGATCTGAAACAACAGTTGATCAAGCAGGTTTCTATTTCTGATTTTAATCCCTGGTTTTGATCTAGGCAGAGGAAAAAATTACCTTCCTGTGCCTACTGCCACATAAGGCTGAGGGACTTAAATTTGTTTGCCAACATATTAAATTTGCTCAAACACATCCTTTCACTATAAGTACCAAACGCTGAAAACTAAAGCGGCAAGCTACAGCATTCTCACACTATGACATCACCCTGTCTGGTATACTTTAATATAATTTGGAAATAAAATTTGATTAACTGAGAGCGGCTTAAAGAGGATACATTAAAGATCCAAATTGAGGACACTTATCCAGTAAAACGAAAAAGAAATCACAGTGCAATGTCCGGCCTTTCCAGTGACTTCTACAGAACAGGCCTTACTGGCTGGTCTGATACTCTGTTGTAATAGTGACAAATACTGTTATCGTATATTAGCTGAGTAAAGGCAAACCACAAGTCCAAGCAGTAGGGTTAGGATTTTCTGGTAACTGTAAATATACAAACCAATCAGGAGACAATCTTACCATATAGATTTGTAAATGGCCTGACACAAGGGGAAATTAAGCCGTACATTCCCCACATGGTTTCAACTATGACAAAACAGATTCCTGGTTTCCAAGCCAAAAACTTCTGTCTACTGAGGAAGAGTGCCTTCTTCCAAGTATTTATACTTGCAGGTCCTATTATAGGATGTTCACTGTTTACAGCATCCTGATCATTAACAGGAAAATCTCAACCAAGTCTTTGTAATAGTAACCATTTATATAAAGGCTGTGTTTTCAGTTAACAACCATCATCACAAATTGTGGTGGAAATACAGATGCTATTCTTGCAGTGCCAAAGAGGAGACCATACAAGGACTCAATCAAATACTTTGAAATTACCGTTTGCCAAGGCATATAACACGAAATAACTTCCACCATGACAGTAAAACTACTTATGAACTTTAAGAAATGTTAAACATCTGTATTTTACAAGAACCTGTTCAGGGAAAGCAAACAGTTACACTATTTTATGAAAAATCACTGAGTTAAAAAATCATAACTCTCTTGCCTTACAGACCCAAGGCTAACAGGCAGCAATCCTCACTCCCCAGCAGTTTCAAGAGGAAGCTCTGAAGTATCATCTCACATGCAAAGCAGAATGTCTGCATCTCCTGCACTGTTATCCATGTTATAAACAAACTGTTCTTACCATTGGTAAGGAACTCTCCTAGCTAATCTATCGTCATGCAAGCTGTTGTTTTGTATAGTATTAAACTAAATGGTTCAGGCTGGTGCAGAAAACTGGAAGAGCTAAAAAACTATGATCTATCCCCCCACTTCCTGAAAAATAAGTTTTAGTACAGTTTCAAAATGAAGAGCAGAAGTACCTAAAAATCATTAAAATGCAGAACACACAGTCAGAAGTTAGGCGTGCCATACTAATCTGTTTACTAAACTCACAAGAGTGACATCCCCCAGTCCCCACGCACATTCCTAAAAGCACAAACGTATCTATGTTGCCATCATGAGCACGTCTCACAGGACGATTAGCTTAACTGAAGTTTCATACTTCAGAGGTCTTGTTCGCAGACTAACAATACGATCCAACACGAAACACGCAGAATATGCGATTACAAGTCTAAGTTAAGCAGCCTTTCGTTAGGACAGCTCTTCAAGTTTGCGTCATTTTAAAGGTTCTGAAAATAACAATAGCCTAAGGCAAACACACACATTTGTTTTCCCTCCACAAACCAAGATTTAAAAAAACATAGCCAGAGGCCACAGAAAGCAGGGGGAGGGAAGAAAAAAGAAAAAAAAAAAAGAGATAAAGGGCGCTTAAATAACCTAAAACTCAAGTCCCCTTACTTCCCAAGGCACAGTCAGCACAGCAGTTAGAGCTGCAGGAAGACGCTGTTTCCCCATGTGTACCTAGTTTAAATAGCCTCATTCTTCACTGTACGTATACACAGACACTCACCACTTTGTCCATAAGCTTCCAGGTCTTCTCCACAGTCCTCCGGTCGGCAGCTGCCTGCTTGGGGGGGCCCACAGCATCCTGAATGGCATCGATGAAGCACAGGATCCGTCCCTTGCGCGGGTTCCGGCCGTTCAGGGAATTGGCCATCTGGGAGCCACGCTGGCCGGAACGACAGAGAGACACAGACTCACAAGGTGCTCCAGAAAACATCTTGTCATGCAACCGGCCGCAACTAGCGAGCTAACGTTTCCTCCGCCGCGGGCAGGAAAGGGCAAGCCAGGGGCATGTTTAGGAGCAAGTTTAACTTTCCGTGACAGCGTTAAACCCACTTGGGCCGGGTTTACACTGGCAGAAGCCATCCCGGATTTAGTGTCAACACCAGAAACAGAGGGGAGGGGGGGAACACACACTAACACACACACACACGCACACAGAGCCCCGTCGGCCGGCGGAGGGCCCGGCCCGGCGCCGCACCCCGACACCCCCCACCCCCTCGGGCGTCCGTACCGGCGGGCAGCAGGCACGTACCCCAGACAACAAAAGGGGAAGATGGGGCGGGGGGGAGAAGGAAGGGAGAAAGCAGAAATAGCAGGCAGGAAGCCCCAGGGCAGCGGGGGGCAGGCAGGGACCTGGCTGCGGGCATACGTACGGGTCAGCACCGCACGGCTCTGTGCCCAGAGCGAGAGGAGCCGCCGTGA
>VZRU01001299.1:426370-478934 GCA_013398155.1 Pedionomus torquatus | reverse complement strand
AAAGAGGGTGCTGAGTTTGTTGGACGGGCCCGCCAGCAAATGAGCGTGGCGCTGGGGCCGGGGCGAGGCAGTGGCTGGGAGAAGGCTTCGGAGGTGGGGAGGGGGCGGGCAGGCAGGGCCGGGAGTGATAGGACAACTGACCAGTGGTTGAGCTGGAAGGCAGGGAGAGGCGGAGCTTCCGGTCCCGCCTCGTCAGGCTTGCCCGCCCTGCTGGGGGCTGAAGGGGCAGCCGGAGGCCGTGGGGGGTGGGAGTTCTGTGCACCGGTTCTGGCTGTGGGTTTTCTAGGGGTTGCGGCAGTGTGACATTCCCTGCCTCTGGCGAAGTTGTGGCGTCCTCTGAGCGCTGGGTGTGTGCTGAAAAATCAGTAGTCGTTATTGCCCTCTTGAGCATTCTGCCTGAGCGCTTCCCCTTCACGCCTTTAAGAGTTTTCTGGGGTTTTTTTGTAGCCCCAAAGAACAGGAACTTCTTTTCCTTCTGTATGTCTGGTTTCTTTTCTGGTTTGGGCTGTTTTTTTTTGTTTCTTTTTGTTTTGTCTTGGTTGGGGGTTTTTTTTTGGTGGGGTGTTGGTGGAGGAAGGTGTGTTAATCTGGTGCTGAGATCTCCAATATTAGAAACAGGCTGGAGCATCTGCATAAAGTGGTGAGGGCCCAAAGGCTCACACCACCACTCTGAGAGGCAGTCGGGGAATACCTAATGACCTTCTGGTTAATAAAAGCCCCTTTATGTAGGTTTATTTTCGTATCGGTACTTTAAGTGAGGACATGGTAAATAAAGCCCAACTGATAAGTATGTCACGGCAAAATTTCTTTTCCAATTTGTATGCTATCCATAACTGCTGCAGAGGAAAGAGTGAGGCTTGCCTGCATAGGGTACAAGGTATTTGTTTTCAGGTTCTTTTGAGGGTGTTCCAGGGAGTAATTATGCTTTGCAAGTGTTAATCTTCTAATTAATTATCATCTATGGAAACAAAAATAGAACACTTAAAAACTTTGAGGCTGTTTTGAAGACAGTCTTATTAGAGGAGTGGTTTTGAGTTTCAGTTTTCTGAAATTGGCAAGTGTGTTTTCTGTAGTAGTTTCCTTTGTAAAGATTTTTTTAATATAGTTTCTCTGGGGTTTTTTTTCCTGCTTTTCCTGATTTTTGGCTTTTAATAAAATAGGAGTCAGGAAGAAAAGCAGACAAAGTTGTAGAATGTTTCAGTGTTCCTTTTGTTTATATTGTCAGTATTTTTAGTGTCTGTATTTTCCCGTTGATTTAAGACGTGTCAAGTTACTCCTCTGGGCACACATACAAATAAAATCATAACACTAACGTCTTCCTCAAAGGTCATTATTCCTCTATAGCTTTAAAATATGAATTGGAAGGTACTTGCCTTAAGTGGGTTGGAAGCTTCTCATTTTACTGTAGGCGCTAAATTATTTTCTTCCTTGTGATGTTTTAATGTTGGTTTAAAACTCTGGCAGTTTTGACTATTCTTTTTTTGTTGTTGTTTGGAGCTCAGCTTGCATAAGATTAGGTTGGTAATGACTGCTTGCTCCTTTGCCATGTCTTTTTTGGTCTTGGATAAAGCATAGGATCAGATACTTTTCCTCAACTTGTTAAATCTTTGGCTCTTTTTGTCAATTGTTTTGTTTTCATTGTTGTTATGTCATCCTCTTCATATTCCACACTCTGCCAAGAGCTGTGAGCTGCACTTGGTAGCTGTCTGGGGCTGAGTCATGTTGCCTTGCAGTTCATCTGAGTGCAGAGCCAGCAGGAGTGAGTAGCTTGGTTCCCTGCATCCGTGTGTGTTGTGTTATTAAGAAAATAGCCAGCTCTGTGGGCAAAGCGGGTGGTTTTCAGCCTTTTTTTTTTTCCCCTTTCATTGCTTGTGCGCTACAGTAAGTACATGTATTCTGGGAATTACAGTTGGCAGAGGGTCATATGAATATATGTTGGAAGCAAGCCAGCTGGGAGAAGCAGGTGAAAGAGATACCTATGGCTTCAGTATCAAGGGCATTAAAGATGGCTCAAGCTTTTGCATGCTATGCTATGGAAGGACTAGAAGACACAACGTTGCTTTTGTGGTTTCAAGCAGGCAGAGTGAAAGGACAGTTTGATAGAAGACAGCTGAGGGAGAGGGAACACACAGCTGCTATGTGTTTGAAGTTTGAGGCGTGTGCTTGTTAGCAGTGGAGAACATAAAGACTTACCTTGCCTACTAGATCTACGGAGTGCATAAGGATAAAAGACCCTTGAAAGGGTGGTGGCTGAAGATACTGGCCACCTGGAATGCTTTAATGCAGGTCAGCAGCAGTATGTCAATGTGGCTGTCCAGAGGGACATGTGAGAGGGTGTTCCTACTGCCAAA
This sequence comes from Pedionomus torquatus, assembly GCA_013398155.1. Lineage (NCBI taxonomy): Eukaryota > Metazoa > Chordata > Aves > Charadriiformes > Pedionomidae > Pedionomus > Pedionomus torquatus. The sequence continues at coordinate 476,583 of VZRU01001299.1, read as the reverse complement.
CTTCATTCTGTCTAACAGCCTAAATTAAGTAGCTAGCCTGCTTTGTATAGATCCATTGAGAAACTGCAAGGTGATTCAAAGCAGAAACCTAAGCCAGACACATGGATTCTCTGTTAAAAAGAGTGTCTTTCTGTTTGGGATATACCCCAAAGAGAAGGTGTGCAGCTGTGAGGTGCACAGTTAAGTTTGGTGTCTAAGGCCCCTGAGTTAGGTATGTACAGTTAAAACACCTCCACAGATCTCTCTTACTCATAGCTCCCTGACTAAATACTTATTTTACTTGCTGTTGTACATCATAGTTTGGATCTGCTACTTACAAGTATTTTAATCACCATATGAAAACACTAAGAAATAGAAATAAGCTCACACATTTTGAGAATTCCACATTACATGAGACTGATCCTCAACCTAGTTGACATACTAACTGGTCATGTAATGATGTCTAGGTGACTGCTGTAAGGATTTGGTAAAATCCTGTAATGAAAACGATGGAGTGAAGGTGGCTTTCAGTCAGGATATGATAAAGGAATCATGACAGTATGAAAGAAGCCTTGTCTCGAACTCTTAAATCCCCTTGTAAGGTAAGGATTACAGATCTGAGCATTTTACTGAAAGGCAAAATCATGCAACTTCTTGAAAAGCTCAGGTGCTTGGTAGACAGGGAAATAGCAGAGATGAAAATTAAACTTTACAGTTACAATTATTCATTGCATTTTTTATCTATTAGCTGCTTTTGGTTCTGTTGGGTGGTTTGTTTTGGTTTTGTTTTTTTTTTCTTTGCTGGTGACACTCACTGCTCTGGAAATGTTAAAGACAGCCTTGTGAATGAAACTTTATGTTGCTGCTCTTGAATGAACTCCATCAAAGAGCCATTGACAGTAATTGGAAGCAAGAGAGACATTTTGTTTGGGTTTTTTTGTTCATGAACTATTAAAATGTTATTGATTTTCTGCAGTCAGTCAATGGATGCGGTTTGGAAGCTGTTTTCACTTCTGTGGGGTTTTTGCTATGTTTCAAATTACTTTTTGCACAAATATGCTGAAACATGAGAACAATGAAGAGGTAGATCATGTGTAAGGTTTATTTATCATCACATAAATAAGATAAGGTATTGCCCTCACCTATAGTATAATTTTTTAAAGGTTAATAAAGTACGCAATATGCTGCATTAAGTGATGTTGTATCAATGCTTGTAAAAGCTTAAGTCAGTTATTTCAAAAGTTGAATGTGAAGTGACTTATTGTTAGATGTAACACAGTACCCTGGCTATCCCAGCATTCTTAAACTTTCAAAGTAATCTCTTGGTGTTTTAACTAAGTATGTATAGTATTATGAAAAGGCAACTGTTTACGGGGGTGTAGAATTCTGCAGTGTACTGTCAGGCAGTGGTTTAATGGCTGGGCTCTGACAAGGTCACGCTCTTTGCAGAGTGTGTGATGCCCCAGCAGAAAGCAGCTGGTCCCTCTTTGCATCAAAGCTGAGGCTCTAATAATTAGACACTAGAACCTGTGGTTGTTTTAGTGCCCTGTATCCATCTGTTCTGTACAAACACCAACCCAACCAAAACAAAAACCACCACAACCCAAGCAAGCAAAGAGATAAAATGTAATTATTAATAAAACAGCTAATACCTTTAAGTTGCAGTACTGTTTTCTTAAATACATTTTGATTAGCCCATTCTAGAAATGTACACTGTCTTATGCATATCTGTCCCTTAAGTATCAATTATTACACAGTCACCTGTAGTAGCTGTTAGGAATATTAAAGTGGAGAAAAAAAAAAAAAGGGCAAAAATTAAACCATTTATTTATGATTTTAGGGGTTATTAAGCTACAAGGCACCTTTGTCAGTAACTTTTAAAGTAGCTTCCAACACATATACATGTTTTATCATAGTAAAGTCAGAGACAGAAAGCAGAACCAGTCACCTGTGGCACTCAAAATTATCTTACTGATAATTTAACTTGGTCTTCTTGCCTAAGTGGGTAATTACTTAGAGAAAATTGGTGGCAAACATGGTAGTTTGCTGTTAGATTATTATCCAGTTGAATTAACTAGTTCCAACTATTTTTGCTCTGCCCGCTTATTCTAGATTATGTTTTTTCATGGTCATTGAGTCCTCAAGCCTACTTTTTTTTTTTTGTTACCTAGTTTCTCAAAAGGAAAAAAGGTTATTTTCACATATGAAATACAAATGATGTAACAGTTAACCAACTTTGCTTATGAGCTACTGTTTAAAAAAAAAAAGACTGTTTTTCTACATTTCTGTGCACTGTAGAAACCCATCATATCCATCATTGTTGCAGCACAACTGATGATAATGTCGTGTTCATGCATTAGTTCTCTCTGCTGAGGGTTTAAATACTCTTTATCCTTGATTTGGAGAGAGAAGCTAAATTTGGCTCTGTCTGTACCTGTAAATGAAATGGGCCAGGCAGCATGCCATGACAGGGCTGGTAGCCACCACTTACTAAAATTACACCGCTACCACTCCTCGCACCCCCACACACCCAAAATACCTGCATCCAGGGAGTGATCCCCAACCCATGCTAACCCTGAACCTCCTGGGGTTTGTTTGGGAAAACACCAGCTGACACAAGCCAAAACTACAAGGGAGTGTCCTATTAATTTGACACTACAGATTGTCGTGTGCCTAGGTCATCATGTCTGTGGTAACTGTATACAGATACAGTTGGAGTGTGTGTGTGTGCATATAAATGTACATGTGCTGTAATACAGGGTCTTTCATCTTTGTTAATTTTTGTTGGATAATGAAATTTACTTTCAGCTGGCTTCTCGAGGAGTGAACTCCTTCAAAGGCACATCGGAAATACATTGGCAAGAATTTTACTAAGACTCTCAGGCTTACATTTTCAAGTCTTTCATTTGCAATAAGAGAAAAAAAGACTTAGGTATGATATTGTTTCCCATGCAAAATATAGCAGAACAATTTGCTTGACTGTGAGCAAATTAGAAAAGACATTATCTGTTTGCACAAGTATGAAAACTAATTGTGGGCCAGGCCTGTGTTTGTCTTTTGTCTATATGCCTCGCAAATGAGTTAGTTTGCTGTAAACTAGACAGCCCACTTCAAAACACATCTCTGCCTTAATACGTTGTATTAAAAAAGCGTGTCAGCTTAATTTTAAAACAACCTTACCCTCAGGGAGCAATTTTACTTGAGTTCTTCTGTTTCTTTTCTGTTATTAATTGCATCCATCTGCCAGAGCAGGTGTGAAGGCTTTAAGTTCAATCATTTTAGCACTATCTCTTGAGTTTACCTCATCTGTGCGATAGCATAAAAATAATCAACATCAGTATCTTCAGTGGGTTTTTTTCTTTCTTTCCTAGTCCTGTTCCAGCCAAGTGCTGGGATCTTAGTTCTTCCTAATCTTGGTCTGATAAAACAATAGCAGCAATATTTAAGTCCAATATCCGATTTAATATTCTGCCCCAATACAACTGGGATTTCTTGTTTGACTTGAGAATTAGGAGCTTTCATTCTTTTCCATTTAAATGTTGTTTTCACCAGAATTTCCAGGTTTTTCAAATTGTGGTGAGTGGCTGTAAAATATGTACCTAGGGACTTTCCATTGCCATCTTTTTCCTGAGTAGGAGTTGTACTTTGACAGGAAACAAGCCTGTGTCTATTGAAGATGATTTAGCAGAGTAAGGACTTCCTCTGTGTTTCTGCAAGTCCAAATGACCTCAGTTACTGGAGATCTAAACTATATTATTAGCAGCTTTAAATTAAATACTCACATGAGGTACTGTTGTATAGACTTTTTTTGCCCAAAGCAGCAATGTTTGCAGTTTACTAAGATAGTTAAACAAAGAAATCATACAGTGTGAGGAAATAGTATTTTAAGCATTATGATTTACTTGCTTCAGCAACTTCTTTGGTGTCACTCATTGTAGTTTCCAGTGTTCTGTCCATTCTTCTAAAAGATGACAACTTTTTTGTACTGCAATCTTCTTGACTATGAATTTGTGGTGTGTGTTGTGTTTCCTGTATGCTTCAAGTGCTACCAATGGTTTGTTTGTGAGCAAAGAGAGGAACCTTTTGTCTTTGGTGGCGTACTGGTGCGGTAAACACATTGGATTCACCTCTCATAGTCCCGCCCCCCCCACACTTTGTTTAAAATATGGTTTGCTTTCACTTTGGAAAAATAACTTATGTTTTGTAAGGCAAGTCACTATTTTAATAGAACTGGGTAATTTTTGACCTTTTGCATGGACGATTTGCAAACACAAACTGACTGCATTTGGTATTTCTAAGTGCTGAATGCTTCAGAGCACTCAGGTATTCTCAGACTGACTTTACAGGATTTTTGCATCAGTCACTCGTTCTACATAATGCAATTGCTGATTGTATTTTTCTGCTTCATTACATGGCTACTGATTTTTTTAAGAGGAAAATGAAAAATAGTGAATCAGACTTCTGGGGAGAGGGATAAGTAATTTTTTGCCTTTCTGAAATGCTCATTTTAATGCATTAAGCAATTGAACAACAGTGTGTTTTTATTATTCTATTAATTCTGTTGTATGAGAGAGTATAATGCTTGTTTCCATTAAGTTTCAGATTAAGGCCTCTTGTGTCAAATGAAATATAAAGAGGTCAAAGTGAAACTAGTAATGAAGTGAAGCTTGAATTAACCTTTTTTACTCAATTTCTGTCATTTTCCTGTCTGCTGTTCAATGTATCCATTTCTACATGGATGCCCCCATTGTCCAGGCAGTCAGAAAGTGTCCAGCAGACCATTTTCACCCTTGGATCAGACAGCACAAAAGTGGCTTTAACTACTGAGGATGTGATCTTTCTTTTGTTTGTTTTTGTTGTCTGTGTCCACCTTCCCCCCCATCCTCTAGAGGTGTATTTCTCAGTGGTTTTATTTTGTTCAGTTACCAGTCACTTGCTGGTAAATGCAAAACCAGCTGTACTGGCTTATAAGCCTGTTATGCTGGTGTTTTCCTCTCCTTTCTGTTTTTCTTGGATTTTTTTAAAGTATCTGGTATTTTATATTTTTTCTTTAAATGGTGTAGCATTACAGGGCATAACTGAAAATGCCTTCTTGTGTAGTTCAGTTGTCCTCAAACTCTTCATCAGAGATAAAGATAAATAACCTAGGACAATTTTTCTACCTAGCCAGCAGTCATCTCTGCTTAGTGACAGCTTCTCATAAGCTTTATCCTGCTCTGGCAAAAATTAGCCTGACTATGTCCCAGTGCTTACTTTTTCAGGAATAAGATACTCATGATTAAAACCTTGTTATCACTGAACAGCTGTATAATTTTGGCACTAGTTACAATTCATGACTGATACTCACTGAAGAGTTTGTCACATAGGTGAAAACTTCTCTTCTGTTTTACTATGTAGATATGAATAAAGCACTGTCTTCATAACATTTCCTACGTTATCCCTAAATTTGAAGTTTGAGTTATTTTTGAGCTTTTTCTCTTTTTGAAAGAAAAATAGTCTAAATGCTACAGGAAATATTTTACAGGAAATACTGTTAATATTCTTATGTGATAGCATCTTGGAGAGTGTGTTGTGTTTAACTCAGTCTTTGTAGAAGGAAATATCAGCAATTGAGTTTTTAATGTCTGATGTCATCTGAGCCTGCTAAGAAAGGCTGGAGGAAGTAGGAAAGTTCTGTGCCCTGGAAGTTTTTTTTCATGTGTGTTTCTTTTACATTTAGCCAGTGTATCCAGAATATTGAAAATTAAAAATTATTTGCTTAGATGCTCATTCATAAATCCTTGAAAAAGCAGACCGATATTATAAAAGCAGGTATTTGTTGATTTCTGAAAAGTTAATGAATGGGAAAGGTTATCTTTTTGAAGGTGCATTGAGGTGCAGAGTTGCTTAGAGATTCAAAAAAACTTGGATGCTTTCATCTCCTGGCACCTATTTTTCTAAAGTTCTTTTGGAATAAACACTCCACTTTTGCCATAGATACATGGCTCATGCCATTTATTTTCCATGTGCAGCATACTTGAATTTTCTCAGATTAAAGGAGAGTAAAATGCATTCCTTAACTTCTCAATTCTTCTGTGCTATATAAATTGGGGTTTTTTTTGACTTCTCATGTCAATACGCTTTTGGATTATGCTTTCTAACCCAAGGCTATAACTGATAAGTGGCCACATGCTGGGGGAGGGCTCAGTTGCGCTGTTGACATGTGAGACAGTGCTAGGGGGACTGGATCAATGTGCAAAGAAAGAGCCTCAGCAAGACACTCACCACAATGTACTTATTCCTTAGCTGTCTGGCTTTGCTGTCTACTACAGCTGAAGAGATGATATGGCTTGAAGGGGCAAAGTCCATATGCTGGGATAATTGGTTGAAGCTTGACTCAGCTCCAAAAGAGAATTTTTAAAGGCATCTTCTGAAGGAGATGAAAACTTTAAAATAGAAAACTGAATATACTTAGAGAGCCTTCTCCGTTCANTGGGGGGGGGGTGTCTGTGTGTACAACCTCAATGAAATTTCTAGAGGTGTGTGGGAATTCTTACTTTCTTTTTCTTCCTAGCCCTGTGGTCAGCTAAAGCAGTGTAATGGCAGGAAACCATTGTACACCCTGGAAAAAAGGCATATTCTGCTACTCTTAAATTCAAGGAAAGGCCTTACTCGCAAAGCTTTTCAACATAATTTCATATCCTTGCACACAGCCTTGTGGCATAAAGCACACAGAGTTACCTTGGCTTACAGTTCAGCTGAGTGTCTGTTCCTACACATCTTCCACATTTCCTGCCTATGGAGAATATCCATTTTAATTTATTGCTACTGAGATTATAGGTTGTTGTGACTTTTATGGAAACCAAGCAGACCTCTATTTTCAGAAGGCAGGGCATGGTAGATACTGGGGTGTGTGTGACAGTGCATGCCAGGTCAAATATTTAAAAAATGTGACACACTTTGTAAAGGGAAAAAAAACCAAACCCAACATTCATCCTTTTTTTTCCTTTGGCTAAGGCCAAAAATATTCTCTTGAGAACTTGCTTCCCTTGACTCATTGACTTTCTGTATTATTTTTTTCCTTCCACTTGACTAAATAATGCCAGTTGGATTTATAATCTATCAAACATGATTACTAAGCAGTAGAAGCCTACGAAGAGTGTAGTGGGTTGAGCCAAAAAGCAGAAACATAGCATGCAAACTATTCAGAAATCTCCTTAGGATAAATGGAGAAAACTTGCAGGATTTATCATGGATGAATGCTAAGCAACTAAAGTTCTGGAAGGGTACTTGGAATAAGAGAATTTGGACAGTAAATAAAACCTTCTAAAAATCTTCAAGTAATGCAGTGGTTACATAAATACCCTCATGGAAAAATGTGTTCCGTTCCTTGTCATCTTCTGCTGCTGTGTCAAGGCAGAAGTAGCAGAAGACTGTGATATCTTCACATGCAATTGTACCAATCATCTCTGAAGGAGGAAGAAAGGAATTGAAGAGGCAAAATAATTAGAGAACAGTCAGAGCGAAGATGCTGTATGCATTAAGTGGCAATTGAAATCTGTGTAAAAATACATGCTTGTGGCTCTTAGTTAAATGGCTTGGTTTCATTGACATTATCATACAAACATCACCTTTTGCTTTTACTCAAAGTGCTCCCAAGCATTCACTGTTCTGGGTGAGTTGAGGGAAGCCTTTCTCAGCCAGACTAAGGAGAGTTGTCTTCAAATAAATGGAATGGTGTTTACACCGAGTACCAGTTCCTTGTAATGGTATAGGTGAACAGTTTATTACAGCTCAGCATTGTGCTGATAGCAGCAATGGTGTGAAAGCAAAATCTTCTGGAAGACATTGTTTAAATCAAATGCATTTGCTCCATGTTTTCTAGAGTTTCCAAACTTTTCCTGGTAGGTACCACCGCTAAAACTGTATTTACTAAGGTGATGCTTTATAAAGATATTTATTTTTACAAGAAATAAATATGGGATCTTCTTCATCGTTCATGTGAATAGCACTTGATCTCTTCCCAGTTACTTGCATAGCTTATCTGTCAGTCAGTTTATAGTTCAGCCTCTTTTAAAAGGTACTGTACACTGGTGCTCGCTCAATCTTTCTATGTTTTCACTTTGACCAGCATATCTGTTTGGCCTTAGAGAAGGCACAGTTCATTTTGAAAGAATGCTTGTTTGCTGAAATAGTGAAGCTTGACTGAATACTGGAGGCAATGCCTGGGAAGTGAATTTTGAGCTCAGAGAAATTTATATTCATTGTGAATATCTGTATGTAAGTTCTTCATCCACGAAGTAGAACAGAAAAAATATCATGAGACTTTTTTTTTCTTTTATTTTTTTTGTAATTGGGCCTGCCAGCTAGAATTTCAAATATTAAAATACCCTTCAGAAGCTCCTTACGAATAAGGAGTATGATAAGAATCTGTCAGAACTTTGGCAATAATTAATTGCAATTGTAGCTCTTCTATGAAGAAGTTATATGAAGCCTTGTTTGGATCTTGCTTGTACAATTTTATTGTATTCTAATGGAATTTTAAAATAATCTTGGAAATAATCATGTTGAATTAGCCCAAACAGTAGAAAAATGCAGACTATTTGGTGAAGTTATTACAGGTTCATAGGAGTATGAGTGACATTAGGTAGGTTTTGTTCTCACTCAGACTATTTTCAGAACAACAAGCTTGTAGAACCAGCAGGAAAAGCATTAGCTCTAATTATGGCTAATGTTTAACTGTATTGCATGAAGCATTTAAGCAGTATGTATTCTGACATACACAAATTTACACATCCTTAAAGGTTTGGTACTTTAAATGATGGTCTTATAATAGTAGTACAGTATTTTTAAAATATACTGAGCCTTTTTCAGGAGCGATGTAAAATTAAATAAGTATACACCAATGGGACTGTCTTGGTTTAAACCAAAATGTAAAGCGTGGCTCTCTAGATTGGCTGAATTTTCACTGTGACTTTTCAGGAGTGGTTAGCAGCATAAATGTAAAAATGCGTGTTTGCAAAATGTGCATGACTTCTACAGGAAATTCTCCACTGTTTGGGGTCTCTCTCTCCATATGTGTGCGTCTATGTATATACACATGTGAGAACCGGAGAAACAAACTTAAGCAACTTCTAAGGTCTTATTCATACAGGCAGGACTTTATCCTGAGGAAAGTGGACGTGTTCGGTTTAGAGTCTGTCCATAGAGGAGCTTGCTTATCTGCGACTTTAAATCTTGACGGCTTGATTGTAATTCTCAAAAGACTTTTTTAAAAGTGGACACCAGGAGTTGTCTAAAAGAAAGCTGGCTCTGTTTGAGTTTTTTCTCTTTTTGAGTAAAAACTTAACCATACAGCCAAATGAGTCAGTTTCATCTTCTCCATGTACAGCTGGTGTGATGGAAAGAAATGGTCTCTTTAAATAGCTGTGACGGTCATAGTTATTGCAAAAGGGTGAATGGGGGAGGAAAATGAAAGAAATTAATTGGGGAAAAAGTCTAGGCCAATGATGACTAGTGGTGTGATAACTTACAGTAAAGAGAAAATTACTTAAACCATGACATCAAAGTCTTGTATTTATAAAAATTCATAGTGCCAGTGCCCTACATTCTGTCATTGCTTTACATTATACTGGCATGATGACTGGGAGAACTGAAGCCTATGAATTCACCATTAAAATGAAATTTAAAAAAACCCTTTTTAGATTTAACATAAAGTAATTGAAACATTTTGAATTGCTAAGAGATGCGTAAACCTATTTTACAAATACACAAATCGTCTAAGAATGGAAATCATCACTTGTGGAGTTTTACTTTTTTTTTTTAAGCTGAGGAAGTTTACTTGTATCCTGAGGATGCTATATTCCTATATTTGTCCAGGCTTTTCCATAAAGACTGTTGTGATTACAGAATCATGCCTAGTTTTTACACAGATCAGAAAAAGTTACATGTAATAACCCATGTGTGTTTAAAAAACACCTGCACAGTTCAGATCTCGAGTCTCTGTTGGGTTCCCACCAGCATTCTTAGTTTGTCTTGCACATTATTTTAGTAAAACCTGTTCTACATGACTGTCCAAGGGACAAGGGGAAAATTATTTCATATCAAAGAGAACTTTTTTTTTTTTTAAATAATGGATATTGTTACTGTTTATTTTGAAGGGAAAAAATCTGTTAGATTCACTAATAAAGAATTAAACTATTAGAAGAGATCTTCAATTAAATTCAAAATCAACTTTGAAGTATTGGAAAAGGGCATAGAAGAAAAGTCTGCCCTTTTTTCTATCACTGTTTGCTCTTTTTTTCTTCTGTGCCCTTTTCTACTCTGCTCTCCAGAGGCTTTTGCTTACAGTGATAGTCTGTATCACAAAAAAAGTAAATACAGTAGTTTGGTTGTAATCTTAGCTCCTGCTGCCCACACAGATTGATGAACTCTCTTCCCTTAACCTTGCATATTGATAACTGAGAAATTTGGAAGGACAGGTAAGATAGAAAATAAAGTTTTGTACTGTATTGAGCTTCTGTTAATCGTCATTTTTCAAAGGTGACAAAAAGAAATTTTACTCCCCCAAAAACTGATTATAGTGTTGGAATGGTCCCTGCCAGGTTCCTACAGATGTTTTCTGGAGAAACATTCTGGGTAAGAGTTTATTTCTACTCTCTGCCTGTCATCTTGCCTAGCCCCCCTAATCTCCTCTGTCAGCCAAAGGCAGAGGTACTGAGCGCTCTGTTCACTGAAGAAGGTTATGAAACTATAAACCTGCTGAATAGGAGATACAGCATTGATATTGTTGAACAGAAAGCAAGAGATGCAAGTGGGACTAAGGGTACCTCTGTGGATGGGCTTCACAGGGCTTTGGATTCCATAGCAGTATGTCTAATGGAAAAGAAGAATAAGCAGGAGAACTGAGCTCACTTTTCTACAGAGAATTCATGTGGAGCACCTTTCTCGGGTATAGCAGTGCTGTGGACTGACAAGCAGCGGTGGTCAGTCATGGTGTGAGAACTTCCTTGTGCAAAAACTTGCTATCTGTGATTATTTCAGATAGTTTTGGTATTGGACAGCTGGATATTCAGGACAATTTGGGTAGAAATCTAATCGGCAAAGTTGTTTACTGTAACATCCTGGGAACCCTCTCAATGCCCCATACTCACTGCTTTCCTTTTTTGCATAGTCAGAATTTCCAAAATATGTGGGTCTCTTCAGTAGGCGTATATTTCTATTAATTATTTCCTAGTGCCAATGCAAATGCTTCAACTTCAGAGGCACTGAAAGGCTTCTTTCACCTTTGTGGAAGACATTTTCACCCAGCTGAGTGTGTTGCACAGCCGAGGTGTTGCATCATACAGAAGTAGCTGGAACCATAGAAGTCTGCTGGAATGGACAATAGAGCATGGCTGCTGTGGATTGTGATGACATGGTTCCTTTTTTTTTGTGTGAGACTAAATGTACTGCTTTCTTTCTGGGCTATGAGCCGATTTACTACGCACTTAGTCTTCGGGAAGAAATGCTGTAAACATGAATGCAAACTGACACTGCAAAATATCTTTTGGAGTCCAAAAAATGAAGTTAGAAATTAATTACCTTCGCGTTGAAGGCAAGGCCTATTGATAGTCATAAAATATAACCATATTAACATGTGTAGTTATTAATAGAAATGGATAGTACAGTCATGCTGTTTCTAAGCTATTTTCAAACAGGTCTGTCTCCATTTCCTGGCTGTATGTCTTTGAAAGAGCTTGTAAATATGTTGCCTGGGCCGGGGTGCTTGTCTCATGTATTTTTATTTGCCTCTGTCGCTGGACAGTTTGATTGTAACCCTGTGACTTCTTAAAAACAGCACCAAAAAAAAAGGGCTCCCACATCTAGTTGCGTTTGCAGTTCTGCATTGTGTCCCCCTCCAAGGCCTTGTCTATTGAGAAATGCTGCAGGGAACCGTTCAAAAACCCTAAAACTCCGTGCAATCCTCCCCCAGCATGAGTTCAGTATTTCTTGGAACAAAGCTTCTTTGCTCATTTCAGAAACCATCCGTTTATTTTACGGGTGATGGATCTTTAAACAAACCATGGCTGATAAAACGAAAACGTAGAAAGCCTGGATACATACTGTGCTATGAGTAGTCTGCTGTGTTTCTGTTCTTATGCTTTTGAAAAATGCAAGTGCCTTCTATTCACTTAGCTGTGACAAAGTTTGCTTCCAAGAGAGCCTTTTCTGCCTTCCCTCTGGGCTGGCAAGAGGTTTCCTAAGTTACTGTCCTCAGCAGCGCTGCTCTGTAACAAAGGGCGGTGCGTGGGTGGCTGAGTGTGTGCGGAGGGAAGCAGCCCCTGGACTGGTAACTGCGTGGGCGTGCTTTCAACCACATGCCCCTGGAAGGCATGTTCGTGGGAGATGTTATCCCTGAGAGGAGTGGGCACCAAATACAGGCTGCCAGTGGGGAACCAGGGAGAGGCTAGGTTCTGCTGTTTGGCAGCATTGTCTCTGCCAGTTGGTGTGGGAATCGAGCAGAAGATGATCCTGAGAGCGCGGCTTTTTCTTGCAGCAAGCTGCTGCCTTTGATTTCAGTCACCTTTTTTTTTATGACACCTATAGATAAGGATAAAATGCATTGCCAAATTAGAGGAGTTCTACCGTACTCATTCCAGAGCTTTGAACATCTTGAAGTGCTTTGGGACACTTACTTACCTCGTGAAATCTCAACTTCAGTAAAAGTGGAATGCAGGAGTTAGCCAATGTTCACTCTTTCAGTTGTATTTGCTCCTTCAAATATTGCATATTGGACGCAACCTGTTTAACTTTTAACCTTCCTGGGGGTATGCTAGGGTTTAAACTGCCCAGCTTGCTGAACCAGGAGGGCCAGAAAGGAGAATAAGTGTGCGCAGCAGAGTGGGCGTGAAGACAACAAACTTAGCTGACTTCTGGGACTGCAGGTGGAATGTAGTGGAATTTGATACAGATGGAAAATAGAAGTTGAAAAGCATAAACTTTCCAGTGTGGGTGCCATTTTGAGTAGACTGTGTGGGTGGAGAATGGTGCTAAATGCCAAGCAGGCAAGCAGAACTGAGAGACTCTTTCCAACTGGCAACAGACAACTAGCAATGGAGGGGAGGGAAAAAAAAAGTAGTTTAAGTGTCCCAATGCAGATGTTTTGGAATAAATCACTAATAGTTACTGGTAAAGCTCAGCTCATCAGTATTTGTTACTTTCTTGTCCATAGAGTTCTTTTCTGCAGTAGTTCCAGCAAAACTTTTATAATAGCCTTATTTCATACTGTATGTAGTCAGCTGGTTCATGTGGCTTTGAAATCTTTTTTTGGTCAGACTGTATGATACACAGCAGGTCAAAAGTGGGTTTGAGTGTTCTGGTTAACTATTATTTTTCAGTATGAAAGTTGCATTACTTTTAAGAGTGAGGTGCCCTTCCTTATGTGGTGACCACGTAGTAGTTGTGTGCTGGAGATCTCCTCCTGCTTTGTTCTCAGATCCTCAGCTCAAATCCTGATGCCTTGTTTTGGCATCAGGCCCAAATCCAGATGAAAATCTTTTTATTTCATTCACTCCAGATGTATTTTCTGTCTGTTCATGTGACTGTCTTTCAAAAATAGAATGAACATGCAGCAATTAATAATAATAAAAATAAAATAAAAAAAAAAAGTTTCTTTCCCTTTAGGAAGCTACTCCAGTAACTCCCTACCTTGAGAGTACATGATAATACTCAGGCCACTTGGTAGTTTGCCATACGGAGGAAACAGGGAAGGTCAAAGTTATTCTGCTTGATGGTCACTAAGTATTGAGAGCATCTTTGCCTACTCAAAAGTAGATCCTAAATGACCTGAAATAATCTGATATTTGAGATGGATTCATGCCCCTTTGATGGCAGAAATCCTTTGTAATGAATGGCCCAAAAATTCTTTTCCCTCATGTAAGGCTTTAGAAGAAGCTGTAAAAGCTTTTGAGTGTCTATATGTGTAATACTTCTGGACCAAATTTAAACTTTGTGGAGGTCATTAGTAACAAGAAAGTGTTCCTTAACTTTTCAGAAGAATCTGACTATTAAAATGCAGAATGTATCTATTGTAATGTGAACAATTTATGTGTGTGTAGGAAATGGGTTATATATATACATATATATATATCACTTTATTCTTCTAGGAGAACCTTTTTGTTAGTCTCCAGCTTCTGAGAGGAAGGTATAGTTCTTGCGGTCCTGCTCTCTGCAGAAGAGTACAAGAATCCCTCACAGCAGTATTTAAAAATCCATTTTCAGCTGCAGTCAGAAATTAAGGCTGTGCTATAAGTAGTGCATTACCATCAGTGGGAATGACTTAGTCCAACAAGCTTCTCGAATTTATAGGTGGTTCCCTTCACATGCATTGCAGCGTCAGCTCTCTCTGGTAATTATCTCTGTGAAAGCAGCACACGTGATTGAAATTTAGAACTTAAGAGCAATGTTGGGTGTGAGGCAGTAATTGGGAAGTCATTTGAGATGCAAAAGCAGTGAAAATGGGATGGGTCTGTATACAACCAGAAACTATAACCACGGGTTGTTGTTCATAAATAATATTAACATCAAGTTTTCCTTCCACTGAATTTTAAATGGTAAATATAGGGCTTAGAGGAAGGAGGTTCTTTTTTCTTTAATCCTACACATTTTTAAAGTATTTGGAATGCAGTTCTGGTGTTTCCAAGTCTTCCTGCTGCAGCTGGGGGAGAGACATCGTAATGCTGATATCTGTTCACAACTGTCTGTTTTGAAATCACAGCCCAAGCAAAGGGAAATGCATAATTTTACCACTTCTCTCAGCTGTCGTCACAAGAAACACTGACTCAGACACACCTGTGAGTCAGAATTCCTCTTGTTTCCTTCTTGCAGCCTGGTAGCAGTAATTCGCCTCTGATTTCAACTGTAACCTTTGCTGCTGTCCTCAACCTCTGCATTGTCTCACCTAATCTGAACAGGCAGCAGAAGTGAAATTAAGTTGTCTCTTACTGTCTTACTGCCCTTCTATTCTGAAAAGAGGGCAGTCAGAAAAGTGTTCTGTTACTCTGTGCTTGAGCACAAAATTTGGGTAGAGAGTAAAGAATTCTAAAGGGACTTCTCTTTTCCTCTGAACCTAAGGAACCAAGTCATAAGATACATCAACAGGAACTGGACTGAAGGAAAACAAAGGTCGTGATGTTTCTTAAACGCAGTGGAGACTCTCGCACAAGCTGCTTCTCTGAAGGATAGCTATGTGGTTTATTTAAATGATAGCCATGTGGCTTATTTAAATGAGTTTTCTTTGCTCTTGTTTCATAGGCAGTTGTGCTCTTGACTGAGACTCTGTTGCATTACACTTTCACTTTCCAGAACATAATTTCCTATTGATTTTTAATCTCCTCCTAAAAGTACCTACTCTGTCAGCTTGTTTTTTTCCAAAGAAGATCCAGTTATTTTGGTGCTTCACTTTTTTGTTTTCTGCCTCGGTTCCTCTGAAGGGTCCAATAGAAGTGCTAAATTACCTATTTTGCCACTACTTTTCAAGTTTGGTATCTGAAAGAAGAGATAATTTATGAAGAAAAAATACATCTTTGCATTTATAATTGTAATGGTAGAATAACTGCTTAGGCAGTCAGATGATAATCTCTAACAAGTAAAAAAAAAAAACAAAACAAAACAAAAAAAACCCCAAAAACAACAAACCAGCCCTACCCTATGGTATATTTAGACATCACTAAGAAATGAAATGAGTTAATGACAGGAGAAACAAATGGTCTGTGGTTAATTTGATCACTTCCTTTGCTACAAAAAAGAAATCATCAAGTTTTAGAAGGCTTATTCAAATGTGACGGGGACAGCCCCTAAGCAACCGTAGCAGGAACATCCACCACTAATCATTTTCTTTTGCCAGTTTTTATTCCAGTCTTGCAATGTTCTGCTCACTAAAAGGAAATATGACAAAGATGGTGTTGTTTGAACAATGACAGTCATAATAAATGTTCAAAACTACAGCTGCTGAAACTTCTTAGAGGTTTAAATTTTCATTAAAAAACACTTCATAATGAAATGTAGCATATGTAACGTAACTAACAAGCCTTGTGCAGAAGTTGTCTTTGCTTTCCTTTTATTAAGCACAACCTGCTTCAAGTTTGAGAATATGGGAACAAGAATGAAGGGTGATAAAATGCTAAGCACCTTTTGCTTTATGAGAATGGTGGGATGGAATCGGAGAACCCTATATGAGTTTTCATTCCTTAAAATTCAGTATGATATACACAGGAATTTAAATTTGGGATGGAAACAGAGCTAAAAGAGGCATATCTTATGGATCTGATTTTGAGTCAGATTCAGAGAGCAGAAAGATAAAAATAAATTATCATCTAACCCTAAGTGTAGTAATGACAATCTAAGAACTTGGCCCTGGCAGATCTGAAGGAACTCTGATCCTGTGTCAGTATGAAGCCTGAATTTGGCTGTTGTTCAAAATACAGATTAAAAGAGTACACCCATGGCAGATTTTTCATGTTAAACAGCTTATCCATTATTTGGTAGCAGAGTCACTATTTCCCCTTCCCTCCACATCCCTATGTGGCCACTTCATTATGTGTTAATTTTTGCATACAAAATTGTCCTGTTTAAATTTACAAATTCAGTAGGTGGAACTGCTTTATAAGCAGTTGGAATATCTCTACAAGCATTTAGTAAGAAAACCTGCAACTGTTTTTCTTTGTAAACACTTAACTCTTAGAAGTCTGTTGAGAAGTTTGGCATTGCTCAGCAAACAATCCTTTGAGGTGTTTTGAGAATCAGTTGGCAGCCTGGATTTGGTATTCATTCAGGACTTCTCACCTTCATAGGCTTGACTTCCTGAGCAGTTCCGAGATTCTTGGCTTATTTGGCATCATTATGAGCATGTAAGATATTTCCTGGTAAGTAAATGCAACCTGCTCACCAGTGACCCAGACTGCAGAGGCTCAAGAGAAATAGGCCTGCGCTACCAAGTTCTTAAGGTAAAAAACCCCAAAGCATTAGCCGTTAGGAATCCCAAAGCACAAGTAGCTTCTGTGATGCAACACTATGTCTACACATACAGACCTCTGTCAGTGGATACGTGTCACTTCCGTATGACATTTAATGAAAATTGTCAAAAAAAGAAGCCTCTTAATCTGATTACTAACAAAAGATCAGTACTTTTGCGAATCGTGATTGGCTTTCAGTGTTTTACCTTTGCACTGCAGCAAGAAAAATGCATTGGTCACTAGTATTTAGTACAGATATATATATAATATGCTGTCTTTCCATCTTGGGACAGAATCTGGGTCTCTGTTGTTTAAGTTTTCTGCCAGATATTTGTGTATTCACCTCTTTTAGGATATGAGACCCAATTCTATATTTTTCTTTTGTGTGTAAGTGTGTGTGTATGCATTTTTTGGTGAATTTGGGTTGGATGATGCTGGCTATCCTCCAGTTACCTTCTGTGGTGAAAGTGGGCATTTGTGACTGAGAAGCTGCTAGCATTTGCTGCAGATCTTTTCTGAAGCACCTAGTCTTGCATGTAGTTGAAAGTGTTTTGGCTTGGGTTTTTTGCCATAAGCAATAAAAATCTTCTAGGACAGCTACACGAAATGTGTGAAACTGAACTGCACTCAGGGGAAGAAACAGAGTAGACATGGCATTCTTTTTATCTTGGTAGGTTTTTTTCCTTTTTCTTTCAACTTTGTTGCATTTAATTTAAAGACTAACATACCGAATCTCCAAGTGTAGGTGGACACATTGAGGGCAACTGACATGAAGTTTCACTAGTAACAAATAATTATTGTCTATAAACTTTTCCAAAGAACTTCTGTTAGATGAGTAATGAGTTTGCAAGAAGAATCGTGGCAAACACAGCATGAACTGTGAACATTGTTCAGTTAAAAAAAAGGTGCATTGTATTAAAGAATACGTTTTACTTGGGTATTGATAAATACATTAATTTAACAGATTCTATTCCTTTAGCAAGCCATTAGTAAGTTATTGCTGTTTGTGTTACTAACAGACTCTCTACAGATGAGCTCATACCCTCTGTTGAGTAAGTGTCTGTATCAGCCAGCAGCAGGAGTGGGATTGATATTACTCTTCCTCTTTTGGGGATGTTTACTACTATAATTTATGCTTTTGGTATAAGTTTTTTGACTGTCATGTGGAGCCACAATTTCAAATGGGCTTCAGGATCCTGGGATGTTTACATTACGTAGACCATTAATGGATGGAAGAATTATTTTCAGAAGCAGGAAATGGTAGCAGCTGAACAGGAACATAGTTTTTTATTCTACCAAGAGTTCAAAGCATACTTTCAGTGCCCAAGCCTGTTTTTCTGCTTGCATTTTTATTTCAATTACTTATTTATATGCTTTTGGAATGAGTTTGTGCACAGTTTTCTCCATGAATTGGGCCAGTAAGTGTTTGGGCCAAACTACTGCCTGCTAGAAAATATTTCATCAGGGATGCAGCATTTTCAGGATAGGTATATACAACTCAGCATGCAAATACTTGAAAGCTCTTAATTTTATTACATTTGGAAATCTAAGACTTGGTAAAGGTGAATGACTCGTGATCTCGAATGACAGCAAGTGGCAATAGCAATACACTGTGCAGCTCATATTTTAAAGTCTATAGGAATAATGTACATGTGGTATTTTGTAGACTCAGAAAAACTTAAAATCTCTGACAGCGGTGGAAATCTTTTGGTTTCTTTAACAACATACGTGCTCTATACCCCCTAATAAAGATTGTAGTCTTTGTGTGTTCATCAGTCTCTGGCAATGTGGCTTCATGAAGACCTTGACTCAGATTTTGAAAAATGCCTGTGGTTAATTTTCAAGAGTGACTTAAACTTTTCAGGCTGGAAATTTCCTTTACAACTAGGAGTTAGGAACCACTATTGAGTCCTTTCTGTTAGGTTATTTATAGTGTCATGCGTGGGTGTTACAAGCAAATGTCGTAGAACAATTTTATGTGATATACTACAACTATGTGCATAAGCCTAGGCTGGGCTACTTACCTGCAGGTAATGATTGATGTTTTTGCAGGATTGACACCTAGAGGAAACAAGAATATTGGGAACATGTGGCGAACATAGTTCTAGCCCTTTGCTAGGTAGTTCCTGTTAAAGATTTACACACCAGTGTGATTTACAATGAAGGGAGTCTTGCCAGTCTCTCCTGGTTGTCCAGTAAAACAAAGTGTGTCTGTCTCTGTGTGACAGAGGTGAGTGGAGGAACTTGGCAGCCTCTACCACCAAACACAGTCCAACTGCAGCATCGCAACAGCCGTTTCTGTTGCTGAAGTCCTTGCAGCTTTCAAGGCATCCTTACTGCTCCAGTGTCACCTTAAGTACTACAGGACCTGGAAAACTGAACTAATCTTTTTCCAATAAAAAATGTCTCTTTGTTTCTTTGGGAATGCTGTAAGGAAGCATGCTGTGTATAAAAAGACTTCCTTCCATCTTTAAGCAGGAAGAGAAATACGTGTTTGTATACAAGGATAGAATTAACTGCAAACCTTCCTTTCCCCTCTCCCTCCCCCCTCAGCCTTTGTGGGAGTGCATAGGAAACGTGAGCTCTCTCCTGCTGTCAGCTACAGAATTGAAAAACACAAAGGGGATGGGAACCTGAAGCTGCAATGCACATCCTTAAGCTAACAAGGCAAACATCAAGGCATTTTAAGATCTGTGTTAAGTCTTTAGTGCTCTTCATAATACTCTCTCCAAGAGACTTCTTTCTGTTTTGCTGCAATATAATTTTGCATATATAATATGTCTGCTTGACAGACTTGGATGCTGAAATTCAACCCCTGGTTATTCACAGAGCAGATAATGCAGTTGCATTTTCTTGAGATGTTCCACAAGTATGACTTCTCCCTGACCTTTGGGGACCTCTTACTTCGGAAAGTGAAGAACTTGCTGTCAGTGTTTATTCAATCCTTGGACTCTTTTCTAAGGTTATGCAAAATGTCATGGCAGAATTGTCATAGCAACCACCACTCACTTGAAACTGAACACTGACCGCTGCTTTTACATACAGCAATTTTTTCTTTCAAACTTGTACAGACTGAAGCTAGTGACCTGTGGGTAGAAGTGCTTTGTATGCCAATATTGATGTGCCTAGCTAAAAGCTAATTTTATTAGAATATAATTGGTGGCAGCAGTGTAAGGAAGTAATTTCATGCTTGATTTTGACAGTTAAGTTAGATGCCTATTTCTCTCAGGTGAAGGGGAGAGTTGGCCTCATAAATTTATTT
This sequence comes from Pedionomus torquatus, assembly GCA_013398155.1. NCBI lineage: Eukaryota > Metazoa > Chordata > Aves > Charadriiformes > Pedionomidae > Pedionomus > Pedionomus torquatus. The sequence continues at coordinate 456,369 of VZRU01001299.1, read as the reverse complement.
TCTGAATTGTAACAAAGAAGTTGAAAGTAGATTAATCCTCCCAAATACATGCACTGTACAAGTTTCTAGTGCTTGTGAGTGAAGAGACGTCATAAAGAAGTCACTGGGTACCTGCCTGTCAGCACCTTAACACCTTGGCAGTCAGTAAATGTGCTGTCACTTTGGCTGTAAGGTTTTGAGGACTGGGAGATATGGCAATATCTATACAAACATTTAAATATTTTTACACACTTTAGGCCATATAATTACACATCTATTGAAGTGCAGGATCTTACAATCTTCTTGTAAGTAGATAGTGAAGTGGTATATATGCTCATGATACTGTGTAAACATTTAATTTATTTAATAAAAGAATGTAATCAAACACTTTTGACCAGTATTTATGGTTTTAAGAGCTCCTGGAGAATAATGGGTGAAGATAGAAGAAATTAAGGGTTTACAATAATCCTGTTCCCTCTTGAGTCCTTTCATTATGATAGTAGTGTATTATAAGTAACCCTGTATCTATTCCAGCTTTTAATGATTCATTCTCAACACATAAAAATAAAACTTCCATTTATGTAGACAGCTGCGTCATTTCTGGAACTTTTAAGGGTTTGGAATTGTCCTGCCATGTGGTTAATTCCTATGTGGTACATATTTCTATTCTTTTTTCTTTTTGGGAATGAGTATGTTTTGATTCCCCCTTAACATTTACAGGAACAGGAAGCAACAATGCTATTACTACTCTGCGCCTGGATTTTTTTTTTTTTTCCAGACAGCGCTCCTAGCCATGAGAGTGAGTGTGTCGCTTGGCAATTTGAAAAGCTTTACCTTCTTGAAAAAGCGACTTGCAGCGCCGTATAAGGACAGCAGCTCTTTCCTGTTGAGCAACAAGTTTTTGCTTGTAAGGCCCATTTTTTCTATCTCCTGGAACGTTCAAATTTAACAACTTCATAATTTTCCCCAGTACTTCTGTGTACAGGGAGAAGTTAGGCTTCTCCTAATCTGAAAATTCAGAGAGCAAACTGCATCTGTAACAGAATAGGAAGCAAATCAAACAGCAGGAGTATTTTATCCCTGCCTCTGTAGAACGTAACAGTCAAGCTGGGATGGAGTTTCCAAAGATTTCTTTCTAAGCTGTGTTAGCTTATAATTAGTGAAAGGACCTAGTAACCACATGTTTGTGAATAGTAATATTTACTATACTAAAACTGTGTAGATACGTTTTATGTTAGATTGCTTCTGCAATGCTTAATTCAGTGTTTACACTTTTTCAAGTTTTACTTTCTTCATTTTAGAAATATACTTCAACCAGTATCAGTCATAAAAATGCCTTGATAATTAAAGTTTTCCATCTGAATTAATTCCATTAGTGTAATAAAAATAATAGATTAAAGATTTTGATTACTAAAATGCCATTCCAGCCTATAATACAGCAACTGTTTAGTAACAGCCCAACAACTGTATTTCATTTTAGGGAGGTTCTGAAGTCCTTCTTTATCTCTCTGTCTGCCCTTGTAACGTTCCTGCTTTGCCCTAAACTCAAAGGATTTTTAAAAATATATTTTAAAAAAATTCCCCTGAATCATCCTTTGTAGGACAGTTACTCCATAGTTTTGATTTTCCTGATTTAAATATCTGACTAAGGACCATATCATACTGCCCATTGCAGCACTAACTAATTAGAAGAAAACCTGACTTAGTTTGTGTGGAAAGAGGAATGAAATAGCAACCTATGAAACATTCTTCCTTACTCAGTAGTTCTTTTTATATCATACTTTCTCTGGGTAAGAAAGCCTGTGTGGTTTTCAGGGAGGGGGGAAAATAAAATTGGATTCTTGCCTGTTATACACGGGATAGCAGTTCTCTTAATTTTGTTACCTTTTTTTTTTTTTTAAATGCCTGGTGCAGTTACCTCTACTTAAAGGTCCAGCTGTGCAAATTCAGGTTATTACTTCAGGAACCCCTGAGCTCACTTTTAAAAGAAGCTCCAAAACATCACAACAGAAAAGAAACACCTCAGAAGTATGTTTCTTAAATTAATTCTTTAAATTAATTAATTAAGCAAATAAATTCTTGCAATTGCTTATTAAAAATGGCAGTCTCAACCAAAACTCTGCTGGTTGAGTGTTTGAGGCTGTCTAGGACTGTCTGTTCTGAAACCGAGAAATTAAACCCAATGGAGAAGTTGAGATGAGAATTTAGAGACTGTAAGTCAGATGGCCACAGAGTCCATATTTTCTAAATCTCTCACTGAGCAGAAGTTCTGTGGTACAGGGTGTATCCTAAGCAACTGTTTGGGCCTCAGACTCCAATCTCAGCATTACAGCTCACAAAGTTCAGTCTGCAGAAACATGCTAAACAATGACTTCTATGTTTTATAGCTTTGCATGTCTGGTTCATGGTGGTTTGCAAAACAGTGTGCACTGACAGGAGTACCGTGAATAAAGCAGTTTTGCAGCAATGCAATGTATTTTTGGAAGCTGTCTTTCCATTTTATATGCCTGCACCCTCTTGCCCTCCCTCCCTCTTTCTCCTTTAAGAGGAGACATAATAAAGTGTTGTTTTTAACTTTTTATTTTAACATGAACTAAGGGGTTTCCCCCTGGAATGCAGTTCAACGGAGATGTCTTTAGCTTTAAGGTTGTTATAATCACCTCTGGGTTAAAAAGAACTAGTTCTCAGCCTACCTCTATGAACAGTTGCTTCAGGCTAAAACTTGAGTTTCCGTTCTGGAAGGAGCCTGGAGGATCCTTGTTGTAGTCAGGTTTTACACTATTACCTAATGAGACTTACCCTCCTCCGTTCTCAGTTGAGTTGGGTGCTACCTGATCTTAAACCTTTAAGTAGTGTACCAGAGGCTGTCATGTTTTGAGAGTGGGGCTCCGCTTTTGCTGGCGACAGGGGTGTGTGGTGCCAGGCATTTAAATTGTTGCAGACTTTAAGTGCTCTTGTCAGTTGTCCTCTTAATGATATAAATACAATGAAGGCCATGCTAATGCCATGAGCTGTTTTATCTTGCCTTTCAGTTGTGGTGTGGTTGGTACTAAATATTACGTATTTGGTAAAATGTTTTAATAGAAAACATTGCTTTTAAAGTTAATAAACATTTTTCCCCCCCATTAAATCACAGGTAGCTGGTTTTATTTTGATAGAGGTCAAGTGTATTGCTCCTTGAAGTGATTGTTAAAGTGTCTATGATATCAGCAAATGACCTAAGTGTAACTTTGGGAAGGTTTTTGCATGATTTCTAGGAGCTGTAGGGCAGCTGAAGTAATAAGCGATGATGACTCATAAAGCATAAAAGGAGCTGAAGTGGGAATTTACAGGAAAGAGTGTAAACTATGGCTTTTCCCCGCTCTGATTTCAGGGCTATTTTTATTAGAGGCAAGGGAACTTTTGCATGCTTAGATAAAAGGTGAAACGACCAAGGAAACAGATATTCTTAGAGAACAAAGTATGTGCGTAGATTAAGGTACTGATCATCCCCAAATTTTGGTGCAGGAGGAACCAGGAACTAGCCCTTTTGGTTTGTTGTTTTTTTCCTACAGTAATGGAATCTGCTGAAGTTAAGGTGCATCCATGCTACCTTCAGAGTCTAAACAGTTAAAGTTACGTAGTTTGCAACCAGATTCTTCAAATTAGATCTACTGAAGGGCTTCACTGCTGTCCTCAGTATGACTGGACTGTGAAAGGCCCTATATGACTGTGTATTTTCCTGTAACTAGGGTGAAGGATGCAAAATGTTATGACCAGTGTCTTCCTGAGCACCCTGTGTTACACACAGGGAACGGCTTGCATACGCAGAAACTGTTCTTGAAGTTAGGTTAAAAAAGACAACACTGCTTGAAACAAAACAAACAGAAAAACAGCGCAAGCAAGCTAGATGTAATTTCTCACTAGCACGACATACCTTCCTTTCCAGTGTCTGCCGGGTTTTCAGAAAGCCCTTTTTGATGTGGACAGAACTGCTGTATATAGCTTGCTGGATTTAAGGTGGATGTTTGCGCTTGTGTACTGGCCAAGAAAGATTTGATCAATTGCAAGGCCAAAATGAAAAAAAGTGTGCTTTAAGGAACTTCATAAGACAAATTATTGTGTTTAAAAAAGCTCTCTTCTGTGAACACAGTAAGGAAACATCTACCTACAGCTGCCCTGTGTGTAGCCTGTGTTAGCATAATTTATCCACACCCACAAAGGCATACAAAACTATTTCCAAAGCTTTTGCTTTGTGGCGGCATGGTGCCAATCCAGGAGTAACAGCCAAAAGGAAAAATTCCTTTCAGTGACATTTGTTGTCCTAAGGAAGGTATTCTTCTCTGTCATGCTTGCAAAGTTAGTGCCAATGTAAACCGTGACTGAGGCTCTGAAGTGACACGGTCCACATCACTACTGCAAATTCAGTGATGCAAACTGAATTCACATTGACTTACTTTTAAGGATTCAAACAATTTAAAGCCATTGGACAATGAGAATTATCTGAAAACATTCCTACTGGTTTATTTTACTTATTTATGCATGCTTGCTACCTGCAGCTCATTCAAAGCAGACAGGCCTGGTTTGCTTCCATTTGCCCTGAAGATTTGCATTAAGAACCATTGTTAGAATCAGTGCTTTGATCTGAGGCTATAATGAAACACATTGCACTCCCATTTGAAAACTGGAGAGGAAAATGTTGATATATACATATAAAATATACTAAACCAGCTGATGTTAAAGATACTAATCTGAGAAGCAACCGGTAGTTTCTGTCTCCTTTAGGGAGAATGCACTGTTCTGTATTTCAGTTTTATACAAACTGCTCAGACATTTAAACTTATGTTGTCAGTTATCCAACCAACAATTCATTGGATTATGTGTTCCCCCAAAAATAGATTAAGTGCTGAACACAAGACTAGAGAGGTAAATAATGGTAACATGTCAAATTAACTTGTAAATTTTTAATTTTTTTTTTGGCTGCTTCCTATGCCCTTTGTGAGCTCTGCTATATTTGAGAGGGATGTCTTCCAGCCTGGAATGGAAGACCAGTCCAGGTCTAACTGTTTCAGCTTTGTCTTTTGTTACACTACCTTATGGACAGCAGAAGAAATTGCAGATTTGTAAAGCTAAGGTAGTAGAAAAGTTCCTTCTCTTACTATTTCTCCTTTTTTTTCTTTGTTGTTGTTTTTGTTTTGTTTTTTTTTTTTTTTGTTTTGTTTTTTGTTTTTTTTTTTTAATTCCTTTTTGTCAATATAGTCTTGAAAGGAGGGTCTCACTTTTCTGGCCTTTGGCAGATTGTGATGTATTCTGGGCAATTGGATCCGACAACCGTACCAGAAGATTTCACATTATCTATATTTTATTTGTTTGAAATGATAATTTCATACCTATAGCATGCTGCAGGCTCAAAAATCACCTGTGCCTCAGATACTGTATTTTATGCCTTTGCTTTTTTTTTTTTTTTTATTACTGCCTTGTAAAGCTTCAAAAGGCAAATAAAATTATGCTGTACAGAAGGAACGCTGTTTGCCTCCAGTTGTTAGGATCTGTATTTTTCACTGAAGCCAAAATCAGGGGTCTTACCGACTTGAATAAAGGAGCTTTAGTTTATCCTCTTCATTGTTTAACAAATGAAGAAATTATGTGAAAGAAATACACGTCCTTGTATCTGAAGAGAATTTGAGAGTAATTTGAGACTGTATCCAAGCTTGGAGACTCTGACCACTTCAACTTGCAGATCTAGATGAACAATAAGCATTTTGACTGTTGCCTAAGAGCCAGGTTCACACAAGCCAACCAATCTTCCCATGATTTCACAGCACAGAAATACATTCACATAACCAAATAAAAGCCATAACTTTCAGCCAGGTTCTTGACCCAAGTGACAAGTGGATCGAGACTCAGGAGTTTATATGTTTATATGCGTATAGTTTATGTGTGACCTATATAAATACTGTAGTCAGAGGTCATAGGCCAGATTTTGAAGGTCCTTGATTTAATTTGTCAACTCTGTTCATTCACCTAGGTCCCCTGGAAATTAATGCACAGGTACCACTGAGAATCTGGACATAGATGCTTACCTTCACCTTTAAACACCAAACAGCAAAGATTTATGGTAGGTATGGGGAATTTGTTTAGTAATGCTGATGTAATGCAAACAGCTGGGGATTAGAAAAAGGAGCATTGATGCTAATTAACAGAAAATAGTAACAAAATGTGTTAAATAGATTTCAGGAAGGCATCAAAACAAAACGTTTGACTTAATGCATTTAGAAATCTAAAGAAGAACAGTTCACAATGAAAACTATGAAATGTACCAAACCACTAATTTCTGTTACTGTGGATATAGAACAGAAACTGCTGCGTTGACTTTCCAAGGGGAGCACTAGGACATCAAAATTTGACATTCATATCTCTTGTTCTAAATTTAGCTTTTAGGAGTCATTGTCTCCTATGCACCTCTCTTCATCTCCAGGTTGAATTTATTTTGCCTGCCAATAAAAAAATGAATAGAAATGCTGAGACAGGTGATGATTCCAGAACATAAACTCAGCGTGTTGATGCAGCAAGGAGAATAGTCAAAGAAGAGGTATTCAAACCTGAAACTGTTTGGTTCACTGTGCAGTTTGATTTGGTTGCTAGAAAAATATGAAACCTTCTAGAAATCAGTTAGTGTACCGTATGTTAAAAACAGTATAAAGTATTTTGTATTTTAATATACCAAACTTCATTGTTCAGCATGGAAAACTGTTAGTACAACATCTCTATAGAAGATCATCACAGCGTTACAGGGAAAATGTATTTTTTAAATCTGCGTCATTAAAACTAAAATACTTCTGTATATCCTTTGAAAATACACACAAGGTAGAGGACTTCACCAAGAGCCTGGAGGAATGGATTTTCTCACCTTTTAAATGTGTGTTTGAGATTCTGGTTACTGGAAAGCAAGGTGAAATATTTCTCTGTTAGTATTAATATTAGTTTTGTCTCAACCAGTGATGATTATTCACTAAAATCCTTTTACTAATGACTGTATGGAGGAAACTTAGGTAAACCAGTTGGTTTGCTCTGGAGGGTAATACTTCCAAATTTTCTGTACATGGCACAATTTTAAGAAGTCTGTGCAGACAGCATTGGCAACCCTGGGCCTCCTAAGAAAAAAGTAAGGTAGTATGCCTGGGATTTATATAAATGGTGTTTTTCTTGACAAAATGGAAGCTACCTGCTTTTTCTTTGCAGCCCTGTTCACTTTTTGGCTAACTGTATTAAAGACAAAAGCCAAGAAACTTAAGAAAAAAGAATTTTATTCATTCTCTAAGTAGTCATTAAATCACTAAGGAGAATGAAACTGCAGATGCTTTTGTTCATCATTATACAAAAGCTTTACAAATCCAAATGAGCTCTAGAACCTTACGCCATTTCTGACATCCTTGACATTCTCCTCTGGAAAAAAAAATTGCAAAAAACTGGACTTTTTAATAACATTTTTCTGTCACATCAACCATCTCTTTTGCTTTGGTTTCTTGGATCATAGAATCATAGAATGGTTAGAGTTGGAAGGAACCTTGAAGATCATCGAGTTCCAACCCCCCTGCCAGGGGCAGAGACACTTCCCACTAGGCCAAGTTGTTCAACGCCCCATCCAGCCTGGCCTTAAATACTTCCAGGGATGGGGCATCCACAACTTCTCTGGGCAACCTGTTCCAGTGCCTCACCACCCTCACAGGAAAGAATTTCTTCCTAATATCCAATCTAAATCTCCCCTCTTCCAGTTTAAAACCATTACCCCTTGTCCTGTCACTCTGCTTTCTGACAAAGAGTCCCTCTCCTGCTCTCCTGTAGGCTCCCTTCAGATGCTTGAAGGCTTCTCGAAGGTCTCCCCAGAGCCTTCTCTTTTCCAGGCNCACTGCTGGCTCATGTTGAGCTTCTCATCCATGAGACTCCCAAGTCCTTTTTCTCAGGGCTGTTCTCCAGCCATTCTCTGCCCAACCTGTATTTGTGCCTGGGATTGCCACGTCCCAGGTGCAGGACCCTGCACTTGGCTTGGTTGAACTTCATGCGATTTGCATTAGCCCACCTCTCAAGCCTGTCCAGGTCCCTCTGGATGGCATCCCTTCCCTCCAGCGTGTTGACTGCACCACCAAGCTTGGTGTCATCAGCAAACTTGCTGAGGGTGCATTCAATCCCACTATCCATGTCTCCGACAAAGATGTTAAATAGCACAGGTCCCAGTACTGACCCTTGTGGGACACCATTCGTCACTGTCCACCACTTGGACATTGAGCCATTGACCACAACCATCCAGCCAGTTCCTTATCCACTGAGTGGTCCATCCATCAAACCCATGACTTTCCAATTTTGAGGCTAGGATGGCATGTGGGACAGTGTCGAATACTTTGCTTAAGTCCAGGATCATATTTATGCTGCATTTTCCTGAGATGTACATATTTTTTAATAGTTTGAAAAAACATCCAAAGTTCAAGGTCAGGGGACAAAACCTCTATAGTTAATGTGTCAGCTGAGGTCTGGCCTCTCCTTTTCAAACAGAAGAGTATCTAGCAAACCCTCAGCACATCACTATTTACACTCCACCAGCTTGTTCCAACCAACACTGCTTTGCTCTTCTATCAGTGAAAAGTTGCAGATGGGTGGTGCAACAGCAGAGGGCCTGAATAATTGCTTTTATCTGGGACCACTGCAGAAGGCACAGACAGTTGTGGTAATCCTGCCCCTTTTGGTCCAGGTTGCTGTTCTGAAAGGCATGTGCTAGGCAAGGTACAAAGGCAAAGTAATTACTGTGCATCTATTTTAAGTAATGTAATATAGTAACAACAAAATTACCCTATGGGCTCTGACCAGAAGGCAGAGATGAAGGCTTTCAGAGAGAGCTGGACTAGGAACTTCTTGAAGTCCCTCCTCCTAGTCATACGCTCTTGTCGTCTCTTATAACTGAATGAGTCCAGAAGCAGCGTGAAAGGTGCACAAATGAAGTGCTTGACAAATTCATGCAAATATTAATGATTCTTTTGGGAGAAAATCCAAACTAAGGTTCATTGGTGCAGAGCGTATAATCAAATTTCATGTTTTGGGGGTATAGATCAACCCATTGTTCCATCTGTTTCAAAGGTAATTCTGGTGAAGGCATATTCAAACTACTGTCTGTTTTTTCAGGTACTTTGGTGGCTAAGTGGATTTTTGTATGATGATATGCTCTCTGCCTCAGAAGAACTGCAAAACATTTGAACAGGGCACTACAATGAGGTGAGTGTCATTATTTTTTGCACAATTTGCCTAGAATACAGCGTGTTTGCAGTGATTGGGATCTTACCCGTTTTCCCCATGATCAAGCTTAGAAATTTATGTAAGTAGATTGGTATCCCATTTCCACATAATAAATATTTGATCTTCCAGAATTTTTCTAATGACCGACTTGACTAAAGTGAAATACTTTTCCTAATAACTTCATAATTGTGCCTCTGTGTATTTTTTCATTAAATCTCTTGATCTACAGTATATGAATGCCAAGAACATTCTGAGTCTCGGAGCAAAGATTCCAGAAGAGCAAATCTAAATAACAATAATGTCAAGAAAAGTAATTCTGTTAGCTATCTTCTTTATCTGTTATTACTAGACCGAAAAAAACTCATGGTGCTTTTGAGGTAATTATTTACCAAAGTTCAGACTCAAGGCACATTTTCCTTATAGAATGATAGATAGAGGACTCTGGTGTACTTTTTTTGCAGCTGATTAATTAGATCAACTCTAACCACTAAGCCTCTTCTCAAGCTGTTTCTATTGGTAGCAAAAAGCAACCAATCAACCTTGAATGCCTTGAAGCCAAGTGCAGATGAGCCTATTCCACGAGGTCTACCTTGGCTCCCCGCTTATTAAATGAAATCTGTGGGGACTGGGTCATCTGACCTTTGCCATGTGGGAAGCTACATGGGAAATGTGTGAACATGGAGATTGTAACACCAGTGGAATTCAAGGCTGAAGTTACTCATCTTATAGGTTGCCTTCTTACAACAATGAAATGGACTCAGTACTCTCTAGTGGTTTACCCTTTCCACGTGCTTTCTATAGCTTCTGTGAAGTAGTTTTAGTGACTGCATGAAGCAGTTCAATTAAGCATGAAATGCTGGTGTCTTCCAAATGCAGGCAAGACCCTTGTGGTGCCAGATCCCTGTGTAAACTGAGAGCTTGTTAGAAGTGAATGAAGTTTGGAAGCTGAGCAGTAAGTGTTGCTGTGTTCCGAAGTTGTTGTTGAGGAGTATGGGCTTCTTTCACCTGATCTGTTTTCAGTGAAATTACTTAGATTTATTCTGAACTTCCTTTTTTGCTTTACCTTTAAGAAAGGTCAGGTGCACGTGGATAGGCTTGATGCAGTACAGTGTTAAGTGTTTGCTAAGATTTAATGATGGCTTGAGTGAAAAATTTGCCTTAATGTGAATTCAATTTTTTTCCTTGTGGCTGAACTAAATACTTGGATCTGTCCCTGGGCCTGAATTCATTTTTAAATATCTTCTTATTTATGTGGGACATGTTTATCAACTAAATTATCATAGGGAATGAGGAGACAAATAATATGTTGGGTTGGGGGAGTGGGGAAAATGTAGAGCAAATTCAACAATCTATAAAATATTAAATTTTTTCCCATGTTCTTTGTAATTCATTTACTAATCTTAGTAGTAAAATGATTTTATTATGTAATTGAACTAGTCTCTTTGTTGGAGGAAAAATATTTGGTATATTTCAATTTCTGCTGTCTTTCTCTTTGTATGTGTCCCCTAGTTCAGACTTAAGAAGTATGGATTTTTTTTGGAGCAATGCCAAGTAGGATTATCACCTTTCCTTTCTGGTTTTGGCAATTATAAAATACTCTTCTTTGAAATGACAAAGGAAGTTTAGAACATATTGCCAGAAAAAAGGTCACAATTTGAAGTAATATCTTGAAAAGTGATGAGATATGTCATTTTTAACATCTGAAAACATCTTCATTCATAAAGTATCTGGGACTTAAATACTGCTTGATCAGATTTCTTGTCCCTTGCTAATTCTGGAATATGCTAGTTTTAAGTGATAAATCTTGAATTTATTTGCAAAATTTTAGCAAAAATAATTGCTGTTGAAAGGAAAATAGTCACTATTGCTATTGTTGAAGCTTTTGTCATTTTGTTTTGATTTTTTAGTAGAATGTAGAAGAGAGAGCATGCTGGTGTTTATACTTCTTAGTCTGTAATTATTAAGTAGCTGTGTATTTACGATTGTGAACTTCTTGGATCACAACAGTTGTTTCATCAGTAGTCAAACAGGCTTCATCATCTTTATACGCTGTTTGAAAATATATGGGGATAGGAGGGATTCAACATGCTTAAATATTTTAAATGCAAGCAAGAATCTCAGCAACCATAGTTTGGGCTGTGAGCGGCAATTCTTGTGAAACACTGGATAACATATTATTTGCTCAATTTTAGTTTTGATGGAAGATCCAGTCTGTGTTTATGTCATTTTCTGTTTGTATAACACTGAAATAAAAATGCCATTAAAAGCAAATAATCTAAAGATAGTAACAGCAATGATCTAAAAATTACTGATTTTCAATAGAAAGAAAGGGTTTGTCACTGCATGAATGAGAGTAGACTTAGGGAAAAATATAGTGGTTTTGTTGTATCAGACTCTAACCAATATGCATTGTCACAGTTAATAGTGCTTAATTAACAATTAACATAATTTTAAGCAAAATAATCAGCGTTTTCTGTGTTTAGCTTGAACTGTTGTGTCAATGTGTATTCAAGACACAACAGGGTGTTTTGTTAAATTCCTTTACTTTGTAGAGTACTCAGCCTCAAGGAGTGTTCATGCATAAAGAACTTGTGGTTAATTTTTAAAGTGGTTCTTAGGAATCATCGTGTATATGCAAATCCTTGTAAGCAGAAATGAATTTCTTCTTGTATTTTGTTTAATTTTATTTGCCTTGGGATATGCTTCAATAGCAAGTTCCAGCGAGTCTCAGTGTGTGTGGCCTTAGCTAAGATTTCCTGTTCTTGAAGAGCCTTGTCCTAAGGGTCTTGTTTTGTGTCAGGTAGAAGGAGAGAAAGGAATCTTGGTAGAAAGGTGCCATTTAAGGGTGTACCTTTTGTTTCTTTACAGAAAAAAATGAGGCAGTAGTATCAGCACAAGTAAATGTTTCATAAGTGACTTAGTACCAATGTGGACTATAGTATGAGGCTTGTCTTGGTTGCCCAAAACTAATGCCAGTAGAACAACACAAGCTCATGCAGTGGGATAACTACAGACGTGTAGATTCTGGGAGTGCATGGCTTTGCTTCCCTTATTATTATTTGAATGGTGTGTTGAGTATGGGTTTTAGTTTCCCTATCTGTGATGTGTGGATAGTCATCCTCCCCATTGCTAATGAATATCATTGGAAAAGCAGCTGCTTGTTATGCTGAGCACCAGCTACAACCTATTTTCATTTGTTGTCTTTGGTGTGATTGAAAGCATCAGAAGCAGATCTGAGATCCTAAGCAGAGGGAATATTATCAGGACGGGCACCCTTAAGAACACTTTTTCTGGCAATAGTAAATTCAAGTGGAATTGTAGACCAGTAGTACACTCTGTAATATGCTATTCTGTACTTTCACTGCTTAAGTGCATTAGTCCCAGGATATCACCTATTTCAAAATATTAAATTGCCATAATGGGGTGATATATTCATATAATTACAGCCAGTGTCAGGAACAGAATTTGGAATCTGTTCCTGGGCACTTACAAGGGCTACGTGTGAAGCAGCTGAATAGAACCAGCTTCTTAAGACCATGATAGGTACATCAGCTGTCCTTTACGAACACCTCCAGCAGCTTCTGCTCCCCACCACTGCTGTTTTGTCAAAAGTGATTGCTCTGGTGATGTAGACAGTGCTTTCCATCTTATCTTGTTCCCAACCTGTTAAAACTTTGGTTTAGGAGTCTTTGCTTCAACTGGTAGTGGTGCTAGTCTGTAGTGTTATATTGTTAATCTAAAAGCACATTTTGTGGCTTTAAATACCAGACAAGAAGTTACTCCATGTTTAAGAAGCTTTTTAAAATTTTCTTTAAACAAAAGGAAAGAAAAGACAAAATTAAAATCCCAATACTGAATACAGAGCTTAGAGGAACAGCTCTCCAATTATAGGAAAACAAGGGATATTGGAAATACGGTTGCATACTTCTCCTGAGATGAGGCATTTCACATCCTGGGAGTATGACACTGTTCACTGCATTTTGTCTTTTGTTCTGACCACATATTTCCAGTCCCAGTCATAAGCTATATTTGGACCAATAGGCTCAAAGTGTGGAAAGCTGATGGTGGTTTTACCAGAAATACCAGCTGAAAACATAATTTCTAGATGAATTAGACAGCGTTTCTTATTATTGTCTTTTGGTTTCTCATGGCCACATTAGTTTTAAACCTGGAAGATGAGCTGTCTTTTAGAGTCACTAACTAATTTGTAAGAATTTTTTGAATGTCTTCTTGGAGATTATTTTCCCATAGGAAATTCCTTCATCCACGTTAAAATTGGACTGTTACCTAGCATTGGATTCAAATGGGTAGGTTTGGTATAAAACACAAGGGGACATTATTTTTGTATGTGTATGTGATCATGTTGCAGAGGAGCTGGGGGTTATTATTCATACTACTGTTGTTTCTGCTAGCTTTGACAAAATAGCAGCTGGATCTACTAATGAAAGCTTAAGGTATCCATTTTTTCTATCCAGTCTCGCGCATGTTGCAGGGAAATAGATTCTGAAGGGGACATTTCATTGATAAAAGTACTCATGAAACAATATAGTTCCCAAGGTGAAGATCTGCTTTCTTTTCTTTACAGAACTCTTCCACTGTTTCCTTCTCCCGTGGTTAGCCTCATGAAAGATAGGGATGAATAATCACGGGAATAAAATCACCTTGAACTTTGAACAGATTCACATCTGAATAGGAATAGTGTAGGTTTCTGAATGCTGAGGAAGATTTGCAAAAATCATTTGGTATTTCTTTAAGCTTGCCACTTAGAAAGTCAAAAGTAAAACTCTCTGATTTTAATGAGAACCTGGCTATGTCAACCTTTAACCTTAGTAATTCAGGTTTGAAATAGCTTATATAAGCAAATATGTGTCCATTTAGAGTCTTGGCAATGACATCAAACTGTTTTTCTTAATTGGTGCATGCTGTCCAAATTAAAACTGTTTCTAAAAGCAGTTGACCAGCTGTTGTATTAAAAACTGAAACTAATTTCTTTAAAGTCATCTTCTCGAAACTATAATGTCTAGAAATTAATAGGCTTTTGTTTTATGTACTGTGAAAACAGGAGTTATTTACAAACAACGCATTCTCACATTATTTTAAAAATGAAATTAATATGAAAGCCCCACTGCAATAAATATATAGGATAGATCACTGCTTTAAATTCTGCAGTAATTCTAATGTAATTATAATAAGTTCACAAAGCAAAGGTTAAGAAATAAAGAGCTGAATAAACTGTGGCTTTTGACAGTTGTGAAGTTTTATTTCTGTGTTACATTCAAGATTTCAAGCTTTTATCCAGAATGCCTAGAATTTCTTCTACTTTATTTGTAAATATACCAAAAATGTTCAATTTGGCTCTGTAATTTGGTGAAGATTTGCTGAATATTATGTTGCTTCTAATGAAGGTTAGAAAATCCACTGTAACCTGATACTTATTCCTTCCATTATGAATTGATTCAGTATCTTTTTGAACTTTTGTCCTGCTTGCTCTTATGAGACATTATGATAACACCTATAGTTTCTATTGGAAATCAAGTCTGAACGTATTTGGACTTTGTACTGTAAGAGAACACCCTCTCTAAAACTTCCTGCCAATTGATGTTAGTCTTTTTTTTTTATTCCTTTCTCTCTCTCCCTCCCAGCTGCCACCAAGAGCTAACAATTTATGAATTGTTTGCTTATCCGTGGTGAAACCTGTCTTCTACTTCAGCCAAGCGTCAATTCACTTCTCAGCCTGAGGCTTCGAATCAGGGAGCCTCACTTCCAGAGAAGAATACCTGAGCTGGATTTTTATGGGCTATGAAGGTTCTTGCTGCTTTTTAGGGAAGTCTTCTTTAGGTGGAAGGCCTCAGAGGTTTCTTCAGGCCAGAGCTCAAGACTTGTACATACCTAGAGGGCATAACAGTGTTAAAAAAACCCCAAACCCAAACATATTAAAATTTATAGTGAGGAATAGTATAGGCAACATATGAGGTCAGTGAATCAGACATAGATGTGCTAGTAAGGATGTATCAACACTTCCTGCTATGGCATAGATCTCGCAAAAAGCAATGGGTGAGAGCAATGACCTGGCTGCCCTTAGCTATCTGTTTCTTGGATATACCTGATGGTGATGTAAACTTTAAAACAGGTATTACTGGCAGATAAGGTCCTGAGAAATGCCTCTGAACATTTACAGGTGACACAAATAATGCTTTTTGCTTGAATGAATGCCTATGTGCTTTTCAGGGATTTGTTCATCTCTAATTGCCTACAGACCTTTTCGACCTCACCCCTTTTTGGACTGCCTGGGTAAAACCAAAAGAACTAGAGCATCCGATATCAAGGTACTCTCCCAGAGTTTCTATACAATGGAGTCACAAGTGTTTGAAGCTTAGCATTATCCAACTCTTAGCACTTGGAAGCATTGGCTCCAAGTTTTGTTTCCTTTCCTCTTGTCCACATCCAACCCTTTTAAAGCATAAGGTATCAAAACAGATTATGTTCTTTTAAGTTACATCACTGGTGGGATATAACAATACAGATCTTTCATGCTATCTTCTCTCTACCTGAAATGAAGAAGTAAGAGGAGGCCATGGACTTCCATTACCTTTAGTAAATCTGCAGGATCAATAGGGATCTGTTCTGCTTTTATGAACACAATTGCAATCACAAATTATAAATATCTGAAATTAGAGTGAGTTAGTTATTTAGTAACACATTCTCTGTGCAAACAGTTCTCTCCTTTTTCATTGTCAAAGCACTGTGCAAACACTATGTGCAGCTATAATGATCATGTGGTAATTTTACCTGGCCCTGTATTTTGCAGTTTGAATGTGCATTTACCTATTTAATTGATCCGTAAGCTGAAGTCAAAAGAGGAAAATAGCCCAAGCTATCTCCACTAAAGCCAACGGGGAGGGTCTGTACTGCTTTTAGAACAAATTTCATCAGATTATGAGCATCTTGCTTGAGGCCGTTTAATAAATAGTTTATACAGGTAGGAGTGGAACAAAGGTATTGACGTTCTGTAATAATTGTGTTCTAACTGCTCAAGAAGGAAAGCATAGCATTAAATGTGTCTTTTGCTAGTGTCCTTTTAGCAGCGACAGACACTGCAAACTATCGTATTCATGAAGGAAATAATTTTAATTTGTTTCTTTTGGCTTTTTAATGCTGAAAAGATTCTTAAAGATACACAGTCAAATACCATCCTTTGTGCAGTTGGAAATTAAGTGTATATGTCAATGGAGTAATGTATTGTGCATTTTCACTGGTGTGTCAGAAAGCAAAATTTGGCCATTTTAACGTCAAAAAAGAAACAAGTGCTCTTAACTGTGTAAAATCTAATGGTAATCTGCTCATTAATGGTTTTAATGCTGAGCTGTAGATTTAGAATAAGGGATAAATTATTCCTGATATTCGTATGGCCATAAAGGAGATATTTAAGCAAAAACAAAAAACTCACCCAGGATATGTTTTTTCTTTGTGCCTTTTTTTTGTCTGACCATACTTTGTAAAGAGAAGAACTTTACTTAGTAAGGATGATGTGTTTGCTTTTGACAAAGTGGGTTGAGCTTTTGGTTCCATCTTTAGACTCTAGTAAGGTGCCTGGGGCAGCAGAAGATGGAAAAAAAAATCTCTTCAGGAGGATTCAGAAATAGTTTTGATAAGTCTGTATTTCCTTGCTTGACAGTTTTATTTCTTTGTAGTGCCACTGGCTATTGCTGTCTTTTGATTCTTCTAACTCAACACACTGCAGTAAAGCACTTAATACCTTGCAGAATCTGAAATTGGTTTTACTAAGGCAAAGTTGGGGGTGAGGAAGAAGAAGCAACAAAGATGGTGGATTTAGTAGCAGCTGCAACTAGCTCATTACAGAGCTTTGAGTTTTGGTTCTTGTTAGGTCCCTGTGGTAAGTCAGATTTAAGCAACAGAAGTCTTGAGAGGTTGTGACATGAAAGCCTCAGGGAAGAACAGGGTAACCAGCTGAAGCAGGTTAAGTCATAAGAAGATAAATATATGCAACAGAAAGGAAAACAAAACAACAGTGTGATAACACTTGTCGACATCAATGTTGAGTGGAGTTTTTTGTGCTTTATTTTTTCCAAAGCCACATATAATTGTTTCAGATACGCTATGTGTCTTTTGATGCCATGTGTCCACTTGGAGCTCTTCTTTTTCTGATTGTTTGTTGCTCAGTATATGCACAGTAGTGTGGGAGGTAGTGTGTCAGAGCTGCCAGAGCATGTCCTGCTCTTTTAAAGTAGTTGGGAAGTATATGTAATATCCTGGATTGTGCAGAGGAGCCAAAATGGAAAAAAACACTTCCATCATTAGCTTCAGGATCTGTACTTTCTGAATTGCTTACTAAAAAAACCCTAAACAAATAGAAACTCCAAAAAAACCCAAGAAAACAAACCACACTTGGAAGTCTTAGGCCAGGAGGAGGTGGTTATGGTAGGCATAAAGTTGATCATAAGCAAAAACAACGGTGCTTTTTTGTCATGTGGTAGCTGTGTTGTGCCTGGAGTTGCTGTTCTCCGTATTAATAGAGGAGTGCTTCTCTAAGTGGAGGTACTGAGAGTAAATTTTTTGGTGTTTTCTAGATTTTCATTGGAGTTTATGTATAGGAATACTTTGTGGAAGGGAAATGTACTCACTAGACACAGGGAATCTCATGTAAATGTTTTATTCATGATTTTCTGTTTTTCTTGAAATAATTAAGAGTGAAATTTTATTTCATTCTGCCATCAGCTCTGTATTCAAGAAGTCAGGAGAAAGGAGGGGTACCAAGTTAGCTCTGGGCAGAACAGTGGCAGGTCTGGCTGTATGGATATCACTCGTGTGCAACTTAAATTTGGACGTCAGCAGTTTTGGTGGTGATAACTGGACTGGGAAAGGTACTAGGAGGTAAGGAGTGCAATCATTTTCCTCATGCAACACCAGGCTGGTAGGATGATGTGACTGACGTGAAGGGTTGTAGTACCAGACCATTCTATTTTCTCATTCTATATGTTGAGGAGAGAAATACTGGGTATCTCCAAAGCTTTATGAGCAGCTACTACTGTTTCTGACCCTGCTGTCTTGTTTGCATACTGTTTTAAGAGCTCTGGCAGAGCTATTAACAAGGCGCTTTACAGGGTGAGGGAGGAAAGAAAATGAAATTCATGCAACATCAGAGAAGAAAAGGCAGAGAGAGAAAGCCTGGGGGGAAGAAGGAAGATGAATATGCCATTTGGGGATTTTTGAGACAAATTGCCCTCTGAGGGAGGCTGTACGCTGCACGTGGCTTGCTCTGTTACTCAAAACTGGAAGCTGTTTTAGAGCTACAAGCCTGTGTCTTATGACTGCGTATAACACGTCTGCCCTGCCACACTTGTGTCTCCTTTGGGGGTTTCTGTTGCTATGATCTCCTCCCAAATAAGCAAAGCACATGAACGTAATGCAACTAGTTACTGCTGCCAAATAACACTAGGATTTGAATTCCCTCCATATCCATTCTATAAGTTACTCTGTTTTAATTTAGACGTAGTGCACCACATTGAAGATACGGTAACACTTGTTTTGGCTTATAATGAAGTCATCCATTAAGTAGACCGATCTGTGGGTTTAAACGGCAGCCTACAGTACTGTGGTAGTATGCAGCTCTGGATTTCTCTACAACTTGAGAATGCTTTAATTAATTTTTTCCCTCTTCCATGGAGGAATGTGGACTTGCAATGCTGGTGGAAACCAAGATTACACCAACTTGTCAGTTTATGCCTGTTCTGTGGCCTCTGGCCAGTTCTCTTGGTCTGTTACCCACAGACTTTTCGCCAAAATCCTGGCTATTACAAGTTGAGCCTAAAAAATGGATTTCCAATAGATAGTCACCAAGTCATGAGGTACCCTAAATGCATGTAATAGCCAAATTTTAGATATCAGGGTATTAAAAGTCATGCTGTCATTTATTGCTGTCAGTGTGTACATATGCAATACAGGATGCAACTGAATAGCTAGCACAAGTTAATGAATTCTGAAAAGCTGTAGAATAAAACTGTGGGTGCTTGCCTAATGTCTTACAAGCAGTCATAACTTTTGCCAAGAAAGCAGACTTTTATTTTAGAATTTATTCATGCTCTCAGCAGTAAGAAGAGAGAATATATAAACTATATAACAGCCAAGGGGCTTAATATTTAGTTTTGCTGCAGCAGATTTATTTAGGGGGGGGAGTGGTTCAGGTGAACATTCTGCTTCCTTTGCTCTTTCAGAGTTAAAACTTTGGAAAATGAAAAACCT
This sequence comes from Pedionomus torquatus, assembly GCA_013398155.1. Lineage (NCBI taxonomy): Eukaryota > Metazoa > Chordata > Aves > Charadriiformes > Pedionomidae > Pedionomus > Pedionomus torquatus. Next base: position 436,866 of record VZRU01001299.1, on the reverse strand, counting down.
TGTTCTCTTTGCTCTAATGATTTTGATATTGGCACTGCTAGGCGAGAGTAATTTTCACTCACCTGCTTCATGCACCAGTGAAGTTTTTTATGGCAGTGCCTGTGCAATTAGATAATACTTCTGAAATTTTCTGTGACCAGTTGTGGGACACAAATGAGAACTTGTGAGCTTAAAAATTACAACAAAGAGTAGAAATCAGCTTGATGATATGTAGATTCAGGAACCAGTTTGACATTCAGATCAAATCAAAAGAGCAGGTAACAGAACTGTGAGAAGTTTTTCCTCTGAGACACCAAAAGAAATGAAACCTAATTTGAATCTCTTTAATAAAGTAACAATTTGCAGATGACGTTCAACCTTCTCAGCTGCCAAAGACTTGGTGTCAAATCTAACCATGTTTTGTTCTGAAGAGCTGTGGGGTCCTGCCCGCAGGAAACTATCTGAACTAGAAGGCTTCAAGGTGTTCAGAGGTGGTGGCTGTTCTGCAGGCTCTCCTGTCAAAACAGGACCAAGAAAGCGAATGCTTTGTAGCTTCCAGCAGGGGTAAGGAGAGAGAGAAAGCATGGGAAGAGATTAATACATAAATCTGGGGAGGCTTTGATGCAACCTCTGCTGTAGTTTCTAAAATGTATGGTGTAGGCAGCTAGGGAGAGTTAACAAGAGCAGAGGTGGAGGAAGGAGAGCTACCTGGTTTCTGTGGACAATGCATCAATCCTTATTCCTCAAGGCCTCCACACTGTCTTGTACTGTCATTTCTTTTTAGCCAAAATGACTAAATGGTTGTTACCCAACTGTTTCAGGAATGAGATACAACTAAGCCAGGGGAAAAAAGTGTGATAGTAATACACTCCTACATCTATTCATCTGGAAAAAGACTCTGACAGCCAGTCTCTCAGCTACTCCAAAGCAGCAGGTGTTTTGGGGAGCCCATAAAGGCTGACTACTATACATTTTCCAAAAATCTATGAATATGTCTGTACCCACAAGTTAGAGATTCATTATGAGAAATCTGATATATTCTTTATTCCGTTATTTTCCCCACCCACAGCAGGACAGCTTCTGCTGTTTAAAAATGAAAGTGAGAGTTGCAGGTGAGATGGGAGAGACATTTTTACATACCTGACACCTAGTTAATTTTTCACATCTGAAAGTCATGTACGTGTTTTGAGTACTGCATTCATGGAAAGGTGATTCATCAGCTAGTTTGATAGCTGCTTCACACTAGGTATGCGCAAAAAACCTCCCACATGATTTGTACCCAATGTACTTGAAAGTAACAAGTTACACTCTGTAACTAAATTAAAATTATAAATACAAATAAGTGATGGGTTTTCCATGCTTTTAAGAATCAGTCAGTGTCCTGATCTTTACCAATACCTGAATGCCAATGTCTGCCTGAGGACAGACTGTGAATAGTTTGCAAAGTTGACGGCAATGCATGCACTTTGAAGAAAAGGGATAAAAATTTCCAAGACATCCTACCTCCGAAGAGAGATATTTTTTTAATCTAGTTGTAGCTACAATGTTGAAATTCTCATTATAGGCTCTATGAAGATAGTAAGAGAACATTTAAAAAAAAAATAGAGTTAAAACTATGCATTGCACAGTGGGGAATAAAATAACTTTTAAAATGTAAAGCACTTCATCAGATTTTTTTTAAATATAGGTATAGTATGTGCATGTCATGGACTAAGAAGTGTGTATGATATGCACGTGACAGGCTAATATTAACTGACATGCTAATGTTCCAGTCAGCATGGTCAAACTGGTGATGATTGTCTTGGGTCTAGTCTCTGGGACTCTTTCCAGTGTGTATAGTTTTCCTTATAGGAGGTAGGAAATGGTTACTTGGACAGCTAGCCCATACTGCTGGGTTTTACATGCTTGGCTACACGTAGACAGATGTTTCTGCATCTGTGGGGTTTGTGAGAGGGAAAGGAAGTGGTATTAGAGCCAAACCTTTTATATGAGTCCTCAAAAACAAGTATCAAAACCAAGTATCCTCCCTCTCTGGTGGATCCCTTTAACTGTGGGGGTCCTCTGTGTTTGAGCAGGGCTCATGGGTTTGTTTTTCTAAAAAAATATCTGAAATGGTAATAATGGTAATATCCATGGTATTAATGGTAATATCCATGTTTTGGAATAGGCTCTAATAAAGTGAAAGTATACACTAATGAAATTAGGATACTCATATTTGGTTCCCTCTTCTGCTGCAGAACTGTAGCTTTGCATCTTTTGCCTCTCACAAATATGATCTCTTACATTCCCTTCCCTTCAAATTTTCCTAATTTGAAACCTCTTGTTTCAAAGGTAAAAGGGCAAAACTGAACAGTGCATGCCTTGTTTTGTGGGAAAAGTTCTACACTTTTACTCTGTGCCTCCAAAACTGTCACCACTATTTTGGCTCTAACCAATTTCATCCTCAACATCAAGTTTCAGTGTTAATGCAGACATTGGTTTTCCTTGTTATTGGCTCATCTGGCTATTGATTTGGTCGATGCTTGTTATTGATTGGTCTGGCAAATCTGACCACCTGGAAGGAATACATCTTCAGAGGCACTCAATACATCTTGAGAGGGGCACTTATCCTCTCCACATCTGGTTTTACAGAACTACTGTGTAAGAGAGTGGGCTTGTGTATTTCCTAACACTGTGTGGCAAATATATGGTTACATACAGTAAATTTCTAGTTATCCAAAACTCCATTTATAAACAGTGTCTGTAATTCCCTCTTCTCTTAACTGCTGATCATTTGAACTCAGTGTTATCCAAATACACTGGGTAAACCAAATGTGGTTTGGCAAACAGGTTTCTATTATATATAAACTTGATTCATGATGTGACAGCATTCCGGTAATGATCTGTGTCTTCTTTTCCATAACGTACTCAAAAAACTGTGGACAGTTCACGGCTGCATAAACGCTAGGACTGTTTTGCTTCAAATTATAGTGGTTGGAGAAGAGCATGTATTTTTAAGAGCACAAACAACAGGTTTCCGGCTTACTCAGTTACAGAAGACTATAAGGAACAGTGTAAATGCCTCCATGCTTTTTGTGATGCTTTGCCTGCCTTTCCTGCAAATGTTCTGCATATGGAACATCTTATTGGGTATGAATAAAATAATTTGAATCTGACCTTTTTTTGCATATTGCTACAAGCTAATTTTTTAAGAAAAGGGTAGCATGTTGCTGAGTTTCCAGCTGTGTCCACTACCAGTGCTCTGGAATAGTGAAACCACCTCTACTGTTTCTTCCACTGCAGAAGTTGTTCCTTCCCAGCTGGTGGCCTAAGTGTGACTCCAGCCACACCCCCATTTGCATCTCCTGCTTTAAAACAGGAGAGTATAATAAAAATTTCCTGGGGCTTGTGTAATACCTGAGGGAGTATAACTCTTTACATTGAAGGCTTAGCCTCCTCCTGCTGAGAGAGGTATTACAACCTAGTTCCAGTTTGATAATCTGTACAAAGGCGATAGAGTTCATGCTTTGTAGCTTTTTGCATACTCATCAACCTTGTATGTGACCCATTTTACAACTGCCTCAGCTTTTCTTCAGGTGCCTCTTGCTGGAGAAATTCCTCTGTATTTTTGCTGGCAGCAGAAAATGCTCTCAGGCCTATAGTCAGAAGTATCTGCTTCAAGAGAACCTGGAGGCAGCGCGCTGTGTTAAACACTGAAGTTTTAATTCTCTTAAGCCAGCCTGCCCACGTGATTTATATACACTGTGGACTGTTATGTGAAACCTGACCTAAGTCTATGGCAAAGTAAAGATATGCTCAGTAGAAACAAATGACAGGATTGAAATCTTTGTGCTTCATTGTGGCAGATGGGTATATGTTTTATTTACCATTGGTCATATATTGCTAAGCCGTGTTTCTGTAAAGGGAAAAAAAAATAAAAAATCATTGCTGGGCAACACAGTAGGGAGGCTGTATGTGAGCCCTCCAGTTTGCTTTGCTGTAGCTATTCCACTGAGGTTGGGTGGGATACTCTGTAAGGAAGGGAGATGTCTCCTCGCCTGGGGTCCAGCAAGCCCCTTTGGGAAAGAAATGCACCTTTAGGGTATGAGAGGGAAAATTGAAGAGATGGGAAAGGTGTGCCTCTTTCTTGCACGTTAATATGCAAGGGAGGCTGGTGGATGGACAATAAAGAGAGTGAAAATCAGGCCTCTGAGGTGATAAAAAAGGTATTTTTCACAGAGTCCCCACTGCATCACAGAAAAGAAATGAACTGATTGCTGGAAAGGGAGCGCACCTAATAAAAGGATCCTTCCTACCAGCGGACAGGCATATCTGGCTACAATATTTCTATGCTGAGATTTTATATATGTTTCTATAACATGTTTTGAATTTATTTTTCTAGTAAAAGCTAGTCTCCAGGTTTCAAAACTCTTGTGGTATATTTTGATGCGTTCAACTTGCAAGTGAGATTCAGTAAGATTCACTTGAGAGTTCTCACTGATTCTAGGAGTTTTGAACTTCAGTAGGTTTACAAAAATTCCTTCCTGAGGAAGGAAAAGATTGTAGAGATTTTTGTTTGGTTTAGAATTGATTTTTTTTTTTTTGGGTATCTACAGCAGAGATACAAAATTCTGTGAGTAATTGAAATCTGAATACTTTCAACCAAAAGAATCCCTGGTGCAGCCTAGACTAAGTTTCCACAAACACTTCAATAAACTAACTTATTGGAAGTACTCTTTTTATTGTCTCACTTAATGAGAAGATCCTGACTTTCTAAAAGTTGTATCAGCTGGCTGGATTCTTGTTTTCTGATTGCTAAAGAAATTCCTGATGATGATAAGTTGTCTATATATGAAGTATGAACCAGAATGCTTCTGACCAGTTGTGCCTGCTAAAATTCCCATGGTATTTTTGCAATACCAGTGGAAGTGTATTTGTTTGCCAGACTATTCCGTACAAAATTCTATTAACATTAGATATGCTTTGCCTGCTGAACATACTCTCCTACTCCCACATGTCTTCACTGTATTTTTTAATGGAGACTAACGTAATTCCTTTAGTCTAAAGGCTGTTTCAGGTTTGTGTTTTTTGTTTTTTGGTTTTTTTTTTGTTTCCTCTGTAAAACACATGTATTCAGAAAGGTCAGCATTGAATTGTACCTTCACTCCAAGTCTACATAGCTGTGACACTTCACATCACTTAATGATATGGAACCTCAAGTGTTTCTTGATTTTTGGGTAGTTGGAATAGATGGATATAAAAATTTTTCTGGCCCTGTGGTTGAGAATGAATACTTTGGTTTAGATTTAACATCAAGATTCCTGATGAATTCAGGAAAGAATGGATTAATACTTGGAAATTGCCGTTGGATCTTTGGTCTGTTGAAGATGTTGTTAGAGAAGTTGCTCATTCTCTTGCTTGGTTACTGTGTGACCTTCAATAAGTCCTTATACTTCTGCTTTCTCCATTTTCAGCATGTAACAGATTATAATGGTTACTAAATCTCTTAGGTTTATTGTGAGAATTGATTAATAATTTTAAAGCCCTCTAGCTCATCAAAAGATAGTTCAGACTCTTATTATTTCCCCCCTCTTACTAATGACCTAAGAGAGGTTTCAACTAATGAATAAGAGGTGAAAATATATATCCCATTATTAGTTCCAAGAAGCATCCATGAGTTATAAATCATAAAAAGGAAGCACAAATTGTTTGGCAGAGTTTCTGATACTGGCCATGAATGATTCTTACTGAAATTGCTGAATCATTCTGCACAATGTTTTATGTTCTTTAGAAACCTGCATGTTCAGTAAATCACCCTGCAACTCCAATCTTACTTAAATTAACAAATGAGTTTTATCAGGCCATTAATTCAGGCTTTTAAAAAAAAAATTATACAGCTGCTATAGATTTGTGTAAAGTCGTCAATATGTTTGATCATTCTCCATTGATTTTAAAATTCAAAAGCATCAGCCTGAGCTTTAACAGCACCTCATTGGTTTGAACCTCCTTTAGCTTAATGGCCTTGACGTGCTTTAACTGATACATGTTCCATGTGGAAAATTTAAGGACTAAAGTGGAAATGGTGAATGGCAACAGAATTGCAGAACAGCTCTAGGCAATGAAGGCTGTGGGATAAAGAAAGATAAAGTTGATTTGGGCATAGTTGGAAAGACGAGGTCAAAAAACCGTATATATAAAGTGCTCCCAAAAGCCACAGGTGGTGTGGTTGTCTTGGTGCTGTTCATGCCTTTGGAAATCTCCTAAAGCCTTGATTCTTCTTGTCTTGAATTAAATAGCAAAATGCCTATTGACTTTGTTAGAGCAAAATCAAACTTTAACCGTTTGGGGTATCCCACAAAGAGGTCAAGGAGCAGTTGGTTCAAAGGGTATAGGCATAATTAATAAGCAAATATAGGCTGTATTTGGAGAACAGATGGGATAATTGCCCCTTTTTACAGCACTGATAGAAAAAGCTGAGAGTGGTCACTGCTGAGGAGGTTCAGAATAGATTTGATAGTTGCTTCTGGGATGTGGAGTAGTGAATCAGTTTTCTTAGGAAAAGTGCTACTTCACCTTTTAGTTTTCTCTGTCTACTTTGATCTTTTTAGAATGAATCCAGAATGGACTCCCTTTTTGTACAAGATTTTTCCTGTTACCAACTGGATACTTGTCTAGATGCAAATCTTACTGTAGTATGGTCATTATTTAAATTTAGTAAATACCTCAAGGTTCTTATGTTATTAACTTGCTTTAGTTGAAGGGCATGCTATTTCTGGGGATGAATGAACAAATACCAAGGAGTTTAATAGTAGAGGAGTTATCGTATAGTTTGAATGATAATCATTGGCATTTCTTTCCTCTTCATCTAGAACTAAACTTAGAGAAGTACAAGTTTTTTTAAGGTTATGATTTATGTTGCTTGCTGAAGCCTCAGGACATCTTTCTCCTAGGACTAGGTGGCTTAGTAGTAGTAAAATTCTGGCCAGTACATTTGTATGACCCCAGTTGATGTCCACTGCATCTGTTACAGTCCAGGAGATTGTGTCTTCATGGCCATGTGGATCCTGTCACTTGGTTCTGTTATCGTCTAAGCCACCTCTGTTGCTCATTCTAGCAGCAGTTATTCCTGTCCCAGTTTCTGATTCAGATTTCTAATCTGATACGCTATTTGGGATTAATGATGCTATTGCTCAGCTATCTCTAAATCCCATCAGTAGTATTTCCCCATTGTCTCTTGATCTCCTCAGTCACTGCTCTGTGCTCCAACTTACTGGGCTTCTAGGGTCAAGAGATAAGAGCAAATTTTGTATCTGTAGATATTCCACTCTGAAAGCATCTGAGAGTGATTAGAAAGTAATTGCTTTGAAATAGTGGCAAACTTGGGAGAAAGATGCAGTATAAGCACATCATGTCTGGGATTTCAGGATGTGACAGTGCTTCTTGCTGGTTGGAGGCTGTGGTGATGGACATTTCCACATCCCAACAGTTGGAAAGAGCTTACTTCTCCCCAGCGGATGCTGAATTTCCCTCAAACTGTGCCCAGTCCTTTCAAACTGTGCCCCACTTTCACAGTGATGGGCAGATGCCTGACAGGCTAATGTTAATGTTCCTAGAATTGATTGCTTGTGTCTTTTTAGGGATAGCCACCTGTAGTTTTTTCTGTTAGGATGCTGTTGTTTTTGGAGAATTGTTAGTCTTTTGTCTGGCCAAAAACACAGAAGGGGCGACCAGTACAAAAGAATTTGCAGCTTCTTTTAGACATGACACTGTCTCTTTAAAATATCCCTGCTTAGCAGTCTTGTCGAGTTTGCTCTTTAAATCTCTCTGGAATCTCCATGTTCCAGGATTAACCTGTCCTTTCTACTAACTATCCTCTTCTACATTTGTGGGAGAAGTAATAGTGGGTATACTGGTAATAGCCTGATGTATCACAGTACTGAGAGAGGATACAATGGCCACAGAAATGGTGCAGAATGGCTAGATCTTGAGACAAAGTCTGTCACTGAGACTGGTTGTCCTTATTGATCACTACAATCCTCTGGTAGTTGAAAGTTGAATATCTTTCTAGCTGCAAACTCTTACGTGTGGTGAAATGTTGTATCAAGAGCTCTGGAGGAATTAACTTTCTCATTGCTGCCACCTTTCCCATGCATGAGATGATATAATGCTAAATTTCTGCAGAAAACATTTGCATAGAATCTGTTTCTTCTGTTGTTCTCACCAAGGGAGTTAAACGCTTGTGGAATCAGGTGCTTTTCACTATTAAGGAAGAGAACAGTATCTGGTCCTAAAGCATCATAGATGTGATGCCAGGTCTTTAGAAGCTGCATTCTAAGAACAGGTGGCCTAATTGACTCTTACAGGTCTGATCCAGAAAGCAAACTGTCGTCTTTCACGAGTAAGGAAAGTTCTATAATCACACTGAGATATGATAATGGCTGACCTTTACTATCTGGGAAATCAGATACAGTTTCTACTTGTTTTTCTGTTTTTGTTTTATGGTGTCACTGTAGTGAACAACTTGATAAACGCACTTAGTTATGTTTTTTTAAACACAAAACCTGTTTGAGAGAACAGAAATCCAGCACTTGAACAACTTCAGGCCCACTACTTGCTTACTCTGAAATGGGTGATGCAGATCACTAGTCTATTCCTAGTAATGGGCCACGTAGAAATACTTCTTAGTTTTCATGGAAAATTCAGGTTGAAATCCCAGTGTGAATTTGCTCATAGTGTATTCCGTTTTACTTTTTCTCCATAGTTCCTCATGTAAATTTCAAAGCTTTCAAAACCTCCATGTTTGTACTGTGTTTTTTCCCTTATTTTGACAGAGGCTGTCTTGTAAGGTGGTTCTTGCAACAATTACTAGCATGCATAATCAAATTTCAGATTTAAGATGGTAATGTCACTTCTTTCAATACTTTTCCTCTATCAGTATTTGCAGACTGTTTCACAAAGGTGAAAATAATTTCTGTGCAAGCAAACTGTGCTGTCTCCTGGTGAACTGTTAAGTTTCATTAAACTTAGGTTGGAAGGGGGCAGAGTTTAAGAAATGCAATATCTGTGTGCTGGCTCTAAGGGGCAAAGAATTTTTTTTTTTTTTTTTTTTTTTTAAAGTGAACATTCCTCTTGAGCTTTCTATATTTTCAGCTCTAAATGAGACTCCAGTCTGTGGTAGGTGCTGAGATTCTCAACTTGGAAGGGCAAAGTTTGCCCTAACAGACTTACCATGGACTACTTTTGAATGGCACTTGCAAGAAACGCTGCTACAATAGACTGGCACATTTTTCACAGCTGAGATCTCTTGAGCTTTGGCCTTCAGGTCAAGGTCTCTTGCTGCTAGGCTGCAATTGATGAATTGGTGAGCAGCTTCTCAGGTGACCTGGGATAGGATGCTGTTTCTTGCCTGATGGAGAGCAACAGTGGAAGCTGCTTTGTGTTTAAATCTGCAATGCTGAAGATTGAGTAAGTTCAACCTGCTTCCCAGAGGGAGGTCGGGAGGGTCATAGACCATCTCCAGTACTTTTGTCACTGTTATCATTCAAATATCTATAAAGAAAATCTTCATAGTTCTTTCTTTCTCGGGTCTCAGAATCCTTTTCCCTCTTATCAGCAGAGTATGAACAAAGGCTTCAAAGTTTTGAAGAAAGAAAGAATTATGATTTGTGCCTGGATAGGACTAGACTAGCTTAGAAGAGGCAATGAAAATGTACCTGTCAGGGGCAAAAGGTCAGTTGCTCAGAGGTAGTATTTCTGTGATGTACTTAATCAGGAGAGAATTGTTTCTTATCTATTGACGTTTGTATTCAAGGTTCTGTGGAATGCTTTCCAGTAATGAATTAGAACAGCAATGCCCATGTAAGCAAGTGTAGTTGCAATTCTACAAAACTACATAAGGAACTGGCTGATACAGTCACCAAGCCACTCTCCATGATATTTGAAAAATCGTAGTGGTCAGGAGAAGTCCCTATGGACTGGAAAAAAGGAAACATCATGCCCATTTTTAAAAAGGGTAGAAAAGAAGACCCCAGGAACTACTGACCTGTAAGCCTCATCTCTGTGCCTGGGAAGACCATGGAACAGATCCTTCTTGATGCCATGCTTGGGCACAGGGAGGACACAGAGTTGATTCGGGACAGCCAGCATGGTTTTACTAGGGGCAAACCCTGCCTGACTAATCTACTGGCCTTCTATGACAGGGTTACTGTGTCGTTAGATAGAGGATGACCTGTGGACGTGATCTACCTGGACTTCTGTAAGGCCTTTGACGTGGTCCCCCATAACATCCTGATTGATAAATTGGAGAGATAGGGATTCAATGGGTGGACTGTTCAGTGGATAAGGAACTGACTGGATGGTCTCATCCAGAGGGTGGTGGTCAATGGCCTGAAGTCCAGCTGGAGAGCAGTCACAAGTGGTGTCCTTCAAGGGACCATGCTGGGACCGATACTGTTTAACATTTTTATCAATTCTATAGACAGAGGGATTGAATGCACCATTAGCAAGTTTGCAGATGACACCAAGCTGTGTTGTTGATA
>VZRU01001299.1:362442-426250 GCA_013398155.1 Pedionomus torquatus | reverse complement strand
AGGATAGCTTGAGAAAACTGGGGCTGTTCAGCCTGGAGTAGAGGAGGCTCCGGGGAGACCTAATCGCAGCTATTCAGTCTCTAAAGGGGGCCTACAGGAAGGCTGGGGAGGGTCTGTTCACAAAGGCCTGCTGCGATAGGATGAGAGGCAATGGACTTAAGTTGGAGAAGAGTAGATTTAAGTTGAATATTAGAAAATATGTCTTTACTCTAAAGGTGGTGGAGCACTGGAACAGGTTGCCCAGGGAGGTGGTTGAGGCCCCTTCCCTGGAGATAGTCAAGGCGAGGCTCGACGAGGCTCTGGGCAACCTGGTCTAGTTGGGGGTGTCCCTGTGACTGTGGGAAGGTCGGACTAGATGACCTTTTGAGGTCCCTTCCAGCCTGCATGATTCTATATTTGCAAAAAATTGCATCCTCTAGAACAAGTTGAAGGTGTTATAAAACACAAAGATATTTGATTAAGGTCTAGAGTGTGTTGTCTTCCAAAACTGTCATGTAGTCTTAAACATCTGTCTAGAGCCAGTGACATGCATCAGACTCTCTTAATCATTCCTAAGCATGGCCTCTATTAGACAAAAGTTTATTGCACAGTGCCACATTCACTGTATATCAAATATTCTAGCTGAATCTAAACCCACAGAAGCCCACAGTTTTATGACTTGTTATGTATTCTTCAAAAAACATTAATACCTTAATATATGCTCATTATTATAGATGCCTAGACAAACTCATGCAAAATTGTTGAGAGAACATTACTGATGGGGGACTATGAGTAAATGGGTAGTGTAGAAAAGAGTTAAATGTACTCAAATTAATGTTGAATCAGCCTCAAAACTATTTACATGCTAATGGGGATTTCCCTCAAATTATCAGAGGTTTTTTATAATAAAAATAAAAAAATATATCTTCCAATCCTTTGCTTAGGGTCAGCCAGACCAGAAGAATTTTTTTCTTCTTTCATACGTACATAATTTCTTTCCTAATTCAGTTGTCTCTTATGCTGCTGTGTGTTAGTTCTGCTGTACTTTCTTTAATAGCTATTATAGTTTGTATAGATAAATGTAATCAAAACAGTTGATTTCTCAATTTTGACTTGGAATATGTTCACTTACTAACACCCTAATTTCCTTAGGGAAAACAGATTCCATAAAATTGAAGATCTCTCCTGTAGGCCCCCTTCAGGTACTGGAAAGCCACAATAAGATCTCCTCGGAGCCTTCTCTGCTTCTCTGAACAGTCCCAGCTCTCTCAACCTGCTCTCTGATCATCTTCATGGCCCTCCTCTGGACCCATTCCAACATGTCCATGTCCTTCCTGTGCTGAGCACTCCAGAGATGGACCCAGTACTCCAGGTGGGGTCTGATGAGTGCAGAGTAGAGGGGGAGAATCACCTCCCACGACCTGCTGGCCATGCTGCTTTTGATGTAGCCCAGGTTGCAGTTAGCTTTCAGGGCTGTGAGTGTATGTTGCTGGCTCATGTTGAGCTTCTCATCCACCAACACCCCCAAGCCCTTCGCTTCATGGCTGCTCTCCAGACATTCTCTGCCTAACTTGTATTTGGTTTTGGGATTGCTGTGACCAAGTGGAGGATCCTGCACTTGGCCTAGTTGAACTTCATGACGATCAGCAGAGGCCCATTTCTCAAGCCTGTTCAGGTCCCTCTGGATGGTCTCTCTTCTCTCCAGGGTGTCAATTGCACCACACAGTTTGGTGTCATGGACAAACTTGCTGAGGCTGCACTCTGTCCCACTGTCTGGGTCGTGGACAAAAATGTTAAACAGCACTGGTCCCAGTACAGACTCCTGAGGAACACCTCTTGTCACTATTTTCCATGTGGATATCAGGCTGCTGACCTCAATATTGACCTTTGAATGTGGTCATCTAGCCAGTTCCTTATCCATTAAGTGGTTCGTTCATCAAATCCATGTCTTTCCAATTTAGAGATTGGGATGTCATGTGGGAGCACGTCAAACACTTTGCAGAAATCCAGGTAAATGCTTATTACTTTCTCTTTATCCACCAAGGCTGTAACATTGTCATAGAAGGCCACCAAATTTGTCAGGCATGACTTGCCCTTGGTAAAGGGCTTTGTAAAGGTTGGCTGTCACCAGTCACCTCCTTATTTTCCATGTGCCTTATGACAGCCAACTGATGGCTCCAGTAAAATCATAGCCTTAAGAGTACCATAAGAAAAATGTTGGGTTGTTTGGTTTTTTTTTTTGTCCTCAAGAGTGAGAGTGTTACAAAGTTTGTCTTTACCCCTGAGGCTGAAATGATTCAATTTTGCAGTCACACAATTTTGCAAAATTGTTCCTCAAGGCAGACACTCTTTCACTATATATCTAATGACACATGACACTGAGTTCATCTCTGAGCTTTGGAGATAGAGGGCAACAAATTAAAAAATAGTGGTGTTTTTTTTTTTTTTTTAGTTTTTTTTTTGGGTTGTGTTTTTGTTGTTTTGTTTTGGGTTTTTTTTGGTCTTTTTTCTTTTTCTTCAGCATAGGTATATACTGTGTAGTTTCAGTGGCTCTGTCCTGACTATCCTCCACACTGTACCCTCTTTATGACCCTGCTGAAAACTATTCAGTGTTGTTGCTCAGGAAAGAAAGCTGAGGGAAAGTATGGAGGGTTTCTATGCTCTGGTTATGGTCTCATCCTTCCTGGCTGGCTGTGCCAAATGCAGGGTAGTGCCATGGCTTTTCTTATCTTTGAGCAGTAAAATGGAATTTTGTCTATAATGTGGACAAAAGCTGACTAGTCTAAATATTGGCTATTGGCATAGAAAAAACTTCTTCCTAGGCCGTTAAAATAACAGCTAAAACTCTATGTGTAACCTCAACTGTTACTCTTGAGTACTTCAGAGAAATGCATTAGTTAATTACTAACTATTATTACTGCCAGCTGGTACCTGGTTAAGTCTGCTTTTATTTTACTGCAGCCTGCTGTGAAATAGCTCTTCTGTTCCATGGTATGCAGATGTTTTCCTTGAATCTGAGAAACTCTGTATAGAGGTAAATGAACTGGTTGTCCTTAATAGGCAGCTCTTTTGTGAGCTCTTATTTCTCAGATGTCTATCTCCCTTCTATTCTGTTACCTACCCATTCTCCGACTTTCTGTGAGTTTAGTGCTAGGTTCTGTGCCTGAATTCTGCTACCTACAGATGGTATAACATAGGCAGCAGAAGTTGTTTCATAGTCTTTTGCAGAGGTTATATCTGTAATAATATCTCCGTTTAATGGTCCCCAATGCATTAATTCATTCTTGCAGGAGTAAATGCTAACGATGCATAATCTGATTGTTAGATATACCTCCATCACGTAGTAGCTCTGGTTTACTTTATTCTGTAACTATAACAACATCCATGCCTTTTATCTGGAGGATATTAGCATGATAATAAACCTGTATGAATAACAAGTTATCCAGTTTAGTGGCCAAATTGGGTTGGAAGAAAATAATTTCAGGTCAATCAAAACATACTATTTACCTCAAGCTACAGTGTTTTGGGCTGTTTTTTTCTAAATTACTTAATAACTAGTTCTTCCTGTTTCTTCTGTATTAGAAATTTTGTTTTCATTTTTAGAACAAAGCATTTAGATTTATAAAAATATTTTTTCTGTTGGAATTCTCTTCTAAATTGTGTGAATTGCTGTGGCAAACTTCATATTGACAACTTCAAATGATGCTTTCACTTATTTGTGTAGTATGTCAAATACAGCATTCGCTTGGTTTTATTATTCTGTCTTGTTGCAAGCGTTTATGCACTCACCAACACAGCCCTATCTATGAGCTACTTAGAAATCACCTGGACCCAGCAGAGGATGTATTCCACTAAATGGATGCAATGTAACAGAGACACTTCTCAGTTTAAGAACTGATTTTCACCTCATAAAAGTACAGTTTATCCTTGGAGAAACTTATTCACCCTACTTTTAATTCTTACTGAAAGAAATGTTTCATAATAAATGGTTGGTAAATGACTTATTGTAATGGCATAACACCTTCATAATGGCAATTAAAAAAAAGTTGTAAATGTGTATAATACAACAGTTCAGAGAAAGGTGGGGGGCGAAGGCAGAACAGATCCACAAGAGGTTTTAGAAGAAGGTGGAAGAGATTTTGACTTTCAATTTTTGTGTCAATCATAGAATCATCCAGGCCGGAAGGGACCTCCAAAGATCATCTAGTCTGACCTTCCCACAGTCTCAGGGACACCCCCAACTAGACCAGGTTGCCCAGGGCTTCATCGAGCCTCGCCTTGACTATCTCCAGGGAAGGGACCCCAACCACGTCCCTGGGCAACCTGTTCCAGTGTTCCACCACCCTCAGAGTAAAGAAATTTTTTCTAATATTCAACTTAAATCTACTCTTCTCCAGCTTAAGTCCATTGCCCCTCGTCCTATCACAGCAGGGCTTTGTGAACAGCCCCTCCCCAGCCTTCCTGTAGCCCCCCTTTAGGTACTGAAAGGCTGCGATTAGGTCTCCCCGGAGCCTCCTCTTCTCCAGGCTGAACAGCCCCAGTTCTCTCAAGCTATCCTTGTAGCAGAGGTGCTCCAGCCCTTTGATCATCTTTGTGGCCCTCCTCTGGACCTGCTCCATCAGGTCCATATCCTTCCTATTTTGAGGGCTCCAGACTTGTACACAGTACTCCAGGTGGGGTCTCACCAGAGCAGAATAAAGTGGTAGAATCACCTCTCTGGATCTGCTGGTGTCACATCTTTTGATGCAGCCCAGGATGCGATTCGCCTTCTGGGCTGCAAGTGCGCACTGCCTGCTCATGTCTAGTCTCTTGTCCATTGGTACTCCCAAGTCCCTTTCTCCAGTCCTGCTTTCCAATACCTCGTCCTCCAGTCTGTACTGATAGTGAGGATTGTTCTGGCCCAGGTGCAAAACCCTGCACTTGTCAAGTATAAAAAAGCAGGGACAAATAACTTTTCTTAGTATCTCCCTTCCTTCTCTGCCTCCCTCCCTTTGCCAACCCAAAAAGCATTAAATTGCTTTCTAGTTTTGAGTAAAGAAAATTTGAATATATTACACAGTAACAAATAGAATAGGGGATACTGTAAATCTTTAGCTTTAAGAAACAACAATAAAAAAAACCCTAAAAATCCCAAATAAGCAAGCAAATCTTGCCTCTATGGCATGACGGGAATTTTTTGTGTTAGGGCATTCTGTATTGGTTTGCTAAATCGTTCCTAATTGAGGATTTGTGAACACTTGGTATCTACTGAGTTTCTGATTTATGAAATGTGCCTAGTGGTCAAAAGATTCATAATTCATATCAGTAATTTATGTGTCTGGTAGCACCTGATTTATTAATCAAGAAAATGATTTCCCAGTCATGCAACTGTTTTGTGAATATGACTGATTTATGAATGTGGGAAATAATGGATAGTTGATGTAGGTGATTTATAAGTAGCATTACTGTCATATAGATGGTTTGAAACTCAATGCTTTATACTTTGGATGTAAATATCCATTAATAAAAATGGACTGACATATACGACTGATTTGTAAATCTCCATTCTAGATTTTAGCAGAAGTCATGCTCTGATGTACTTTATTTCTCAAACAGGTTATTTTCCAAGGTCCAGATTTTGTAATCACAGTTTAGTTTATGAATATTTACTTTACATTCTCGTCACTTCGTGTTCTTAGCAAGATGAATTGGACTTTCTTTGTCCTTTTTTAGGGTACTGCATTGATGAATGTTGTGTATGGATGTTTTTCTATTACTTCACGCATTCTCTCATAGTGATGCTTTATGCACAGCCTTCATATTTACCAATAATTTCTGACCTCTGTTTTTGTCTGGATGCCACTTCAAGAGCATCTAGTGCTTTTTCTTAGTAGCTGCATAGAAATTACCACAGCAAGCAAACTAATGAATGGATACAAACTGTAGCCAAGGCTGATAATACTTCACAAATCTGTTAGAGGCCTGGGAATTTGGACTATAAACCAAATACTTTGAGATAGCAAGCTTTCAGTTATGTAAGTATATCAAATAGATTTGTTCCATCTGAGATCAAAGGGAAAAGAAGGTGCCTGTAGGGTGGGTCTTTCTGCTATTTTCAATCTGTTTTGGGATCATATCTAAAACTTACATTGCAGTATTTATTTTTTTTCTTTTTTTTTTTTTTTTTCTTTTCATACGGTTTCTCTGTTGAAGACCTATACTTAGTTTTTACTGAAACCCATTCCTCCCCACAGTTTCTTTTCACGGTGGAACTCAAGAGCAAAATCTTGAGTTTTTTATTTAAACAAATTGATAAAAATAATCAGGTGTTTAACTGCAAATGATACAGCAGATTTTAGTCCACTTTTTGGTATAGCTTCAAAAGTATTAGGAATTTGGAAGCGTACAACCAATGCTTTACACAAACATTTTCTGATTGAGCTATTTATGGTAGGAATCCAGTTCATTATTGAAATGATTGATATTGGTCATCTGTTCTTGTTTTCTGATTAGTGGTTTAATCTTCATACAGTCTCAAAAAACTGCTACTGAGTTGTGATTGCAGTCACTACAAACATGCAGGACCATCAACTCAAGCTTACTAATTTCTGGAGGAATACTGTAGATGGGTCAGGAAGATGGGATGAGTGAGAATTTTCAGCACTAGTTATATGTAACATTCCAGCATTATTTTGAGGCCTTGACATAAGCTTGGTGTCCCTCATTTCGCCAGGCAACTGGGAAGGAGAAGGAAGAACAGTTCATGGATATGAATTAGCCAGATCACTTTCACATTTTAAGTTAGGGACAGATCCCATTATATTATAAATGGTACATGGGTAGCTGCAACATGTTGTGGGAGAGAAAATGGAAGCCGTGACCCCTTAGTCAACAGTTAAGTTCTTGACAGTTGAAGCATCCACCCCAGTTAGTATACCAGCTTACTGAGAATTAATATCGCAGTCAAGGTTGCACACGATCAAGTGAGAATGTCATGGAATAAAGCTAAATGGAAAGGGTCAGGAATACAAAACCATGCAGGAGCTGTTAAATGTCATACAATCACATCCTGACTACTGGTCATATCCTCGATCTGTAGAGTTTAAGGTGGATGAGATACATCAGTGGGGGTGGAGATGGGAAGTCCAAAGCAATGAAGAGATTGGCCCAAGGCCAGAGCTGGTGAGAATGAAACCCAAATATCCCAGTCCTGTCATAAGTCGACTCTCACAGATTTATAAATAAGACTTGCTGTTCTTCCTTTGCTAGTCTTTAGTCATTCCATTTAGAACAACATGAACCACAATAAACTGTACAGAGTTTTGCATGGCAGAAACTTCAACAAGGCCTTATGTTAGTCATAATAAGCTTGAGATCTTCTGAAGAGCACAATTTTTATGATCAAATTCCTGTGTAAGAGATTCACTTAACAGCTCATTAAAACACTGTAAAAGATACGATAAGGTTTAGATGAGTTACAAAACTGACTATTTCTTGCAACATTAATTACAATTTAAAATTTAACATGCTTACAACTGTTGCTTTTAGAATAAAAGGACAACTTAAAATGACAAAATGTTAGGTTACTATGGATCAGGAACCTAATAGAATTCAACAAAGACTAGTGTAGGTTCCTGAACCTAGACAGGAATAACCCATGCACGAGTAGAGGTTAGGGGCTGACCTGCTGGAATGCAGCTCTGCAGAGGGACCTGGGAGTCAGCAATGTGCCTTTGAGGTCAAGAAAGCTAACAGTATCCTGGGGTGCATGAAAAAGAGCACAGCCAGCAGGTTCAAGGGAGGTTATCCTCCCTTTCTACTCAGCCCTCATGAGGCCCCATCTGGAGTGTCCAGTTCTGGGCCCCTCAGTTCAAGAGGGACAGGAAACTACTAGAGAAAGTCCAGTGGAGGGCTATGAAGATGATAAAGTGACTGGAGCATCTCTTTTTTGAGGGAAGGCTAAGAGACCTTGGGTCTGTTTAGGCTGGAGAAGACTAAGACGTGATCTCATCAATGCTTATAAATATCTAAAGAGTGAGTGGATGTCAAGAGGATGGGTCAGACTCTTCTGAGTGGAGTCTGGTGACAGGATAAGGGGCAATGGACATAAGCTGGAACACAGGAAATTCCATCTCAACATGAGGATAAACTTCTTTACTTTGAGGGTGTCAGAGCACTGCCCAGAGAGGCTGTGGACTCTCCTCTGGAGATATTCAGAACCCACCTGGGTGCATTCCTGTCCAACCTTCTCTAGGTGAACCTGCTTTGGCAGAGGGGTTGGACTAAATGATCTCCAAGATGCCTTCCAGATCCTATGGTTCTGCATTTCTACTTCTTCATTTCCACTACCATATTTTTAAGTCATTTCAGGATTAAATACTGTGACTTCAGTTTCTAGCTGGCTGGGAAATTTCTGATGGTTTTTGTATATAATGAAAATTTGCAGCTGGAGAAAGTATTTAGCAGTTATTTCCTCTAATTTTGTGTTGTGAAAATGAAAATGAAATATTTTGGTCTGATTGAAGTCTGAACAATTGGCTTCACAAATCACAGAAAAGCAGTTTGGTACCAAACTGGTCTCCATCTTAAAAGAGCTTTAGAGCTGTCTGTGGTACATAGAACGACTTTTGTTCTCTTGAAAGTACCGCTAACCTCATGGTTTGTCGTTTCTCTCTGAACTACGGTATCCATGATGCATTGTATCCTACCTTTGCCTTGATCCCAGCTGTCCTTTCATGTATACAGCAAATCCCTGTGTCATCTTGTCTACTGACTCTGAGTCAGACAGAAGGAATGGGCAAGTAATGTCAAACTACAATTTCTAGACCCTCTGCAGTAGGCCTGGTGGAGAAAATGTTGTGTTAAGTTAGTCCAAAACAATTTTTTTTTCTGTTTGATTTGAAAAAAATGTTTTAGTAAATTTTGAAATCTTAGAATATTTTTGTTTATGTATTTCCAGAAATATTCTGAATTTTTGCTTTTACTTTTACCTGTATTTCAAGTTTACATTCTAATTAATAAAAAAATCTTTGCATTTCTTATAGGACAAAAGCAATGATTTGCATTGTGTTTCACCTCTAGCTGCTTCACTAGTGCTTGCATAGGCTCAAGACCTTGGATTCGTGCATTTGGTTACAGCACTAGTGCCTATGTGGTGACTACCCATAGTAGGTAGATAGGATTCTCAGCTGGTGTAAACCATTGCTGACTGGAGTCTCCCTCCATTTGCATCAATTCCTTGTTAGTGTTACTGCTGTTGATTTTTCATTCACCCTTTCTGTACACAAACACCTTAGTTGTATTATGTAATTGCCTAAGCATTTTTCTAAGTGTCTCACTTTTTATTTTAGAGGATTTCTAGAAACATATACACACACAGTACATGTGACGGTCTTGTGTTCTATCCCTTTCCTTAAAAGGATTGGTTTACTTCCCACTGCCAGGTTATGAATATAGCCCATGAATTTATCATGGGTCTCAGGGTGTTCCTCAGCTCTAACTCATGCATTCCACTCCAGTGCTTGTTCTCATAAGTCATTTTAAAGATGAAATTAATGAGACACGTCACTGGATGAATTGCTCAATTCTGAGTGTGTGTGTGTCCGTATGTGTCTGGGGCTCGGGAGGAGAGACCGTTTGGAAATATCTGTTGTTGGCAAGCCATAATATCTACTACTAACACAAGGAATCTTACAAATGCGATTAATGAGTGAGTGTAATGTTGTTTGTATAGTGCGTCATCAAGAGATACACACTCATTTTATGTGAACTTGCTTCCTCTGTCATAGAAACATAGTGACTGTATTATTAACCCTTCTGCCTTGTGCAGCTAGGCTCCTGTGTTTTGGTTCTTTACTTTTGGTAAAAGTCTTGGTTGTGGTCTCCTGGGGTATTAAGGCAAATATTGCAGCTTCTATGATAATAAACATAACAGTTTGGGTAAAGAATGCAGAACCGCTGGAAAGAAACAAAGCAGGCAGAGCAGCAGCTGGGACATAATCCTGTATGTGCAGACTCTCTTATTTGGAGGTTTTGTTTCCTTCCTCTACTTGAAACAGCAGGTATCAAGATGCATAAAAGTTAGCCATGAATACTGGGACACAAAAAATCACCAAAATATACTTGAACCACCAAGATCCAGTTGTTATCTAAGGCCAAGCACAAAACCTAGAGTAATTTCAGTGTTTTACCTAAGCTGTTGCGTCCATTTCTCCTCTGCACACTTGCTTGTAATTCAAACGTTGAGCTGAGTGCCTAAGCAGCAGAATATGTTGCATTATTAAACTGTATCACAGTTACTTGGATCCAAGGACCAAACTCTGCAGTATCCACCTAGGAAGTGCCCGTTGCTGAGCAAGCATAATGGCTGATGGAGTTAAAATGACACGGTTATTAGAGTGGTACTATGCCATATACAGTTCCAGATTGGTTTCTGACAAGCTGAGACCCAAACAGTGTTGAAACATGGAATTCTTATAGCCCAATGTGTTGAGCTGCAATGCAAACCACCTACTTAAGTATTCAGAAAAACATTATCTTTAAGAGCTTTCTTGGGAAATTCAGCTACTACAGCAGTTAAACTGCTGTTTCTAGCTGTGAGAGATAAAATCTGAAAGTAATACTTACCATTTGAAGGAATCTCATGTGCAGTAATGGTACTCATTTATTATTCTCTGATCGATAATACCCAATTATTTCTATTGGAGAATGTAGTAATAACTAAGACACAGCTGAAGTCTGGGGTGACAAGTTTCATATTTAATTAGTTAGGTTTGTGTGGAAGTTTCTCATAATGACTTACGCTAAGCATGCAGGGTGGCAGCAGCACAAACAAGGAGACGATAGATTGGCAGTGAGGCAAAATCACATTTACTTTCTGTAGCTGTGAACCACTCCTGAGGGAATAATATCAGAGGCTGGTGGCTTGTTCCTGTTAGGTGTCAAGCCAGTGAGATCAGGAAAAACTGGAATGGGCCACTGAGTAGACCTCAAAATTGCAAACTGTTGCTGTGGCTGAAGGTGCCTTAGAGCTTTGATGTAGGGCTCTGGAAGAGGACACTGTGAGGCTTTAGCTTCAGGTGTTTACAGCACCCCCTTGCTACAGGATATCACCCCCACAGTATGATTAGCACAATGTCCTTGTGTGCAACTCTGACAATTTAAAAACGGCAATGAGGAGTTCAACTTAAGATGCTGAAGCACTAAATGAGACCATCGAGATGCGTGCATGTATTCCTTCCTGTTGGTTCTCTAAGGATGGGTGCACTGCTGCATCAAATAAGGTTATAAACTGCAGCAGTGTGATTTGTTAGAGCTCAGCTGTTTAATCCATCATTAGCATCATTTCAGTTAACAACTCCCTGGCTTTCTTTAGAACACAGTCTGGCCTTAATAATTGACAACGGATTGGATGCTACGTCTATGAGCTGACCAACTCAGGGAGAGATTAAAAAAGCTGTTTTCATTTCTTTAAGTATTCTGCTTTATATTTGTAATTGCACTTTTGTGGTTTCTACAGAGAAAGCTGCATTATTTTGCTTGTTATGAAATAAAATAGAAAAAGAGATTGTCAGCTTCTTAGTGTAACATTTAGAAAAGGTGTACACCTCAGTCCTCAGGTGGCTAAGAGTTGCATTGCTATGAATGTACTTCAGATGCCAGTTTCTTGGCTAGTTTAAAATGCTGGAATTTGTCTGATTAGAGGTAAATTTTTACCATTTTTTGAAAGCTTAAAGTTGAACTGATATTTGTGTTTCTTTCAACGTGCCAGTCTGTGGAATAAGGATAATATCCATTTTCTAACAGATTTATTTGCCATCCAATTTCTTTCAATATCTCAATGATATTTTAGATGCCCTTATGGGTCCGAATGTTGTGCCTGATGCTTCCTCTGTTAAAATTGTGCTAAGGACTTGGAAGGAGGGAGAAGACAGGACCCTTACTTAAAGAACTTCTAGTGATGGCTACAATATCATTAAGAACCAGTGTTCTGGAGAAAACAGCTTTTCCCTCCCTACCCGGTAATATTAAAATCAGTAAAAGTCAAATAGCTGGCTTGCATCATACCTTTTGCTATTTGACTAGACTAATGTCTGTAATAAAATTCAGCTTAAAGCGTGAGTCATAGTTTGTAGAAGAATGATGAACTTTAGTAACCACCATAATAAGTCTCACTTTCTTTTGCCCTCAGGTGCACATATATGGGTTATGCTTCTTGTCCCTAGATAGCCAGAAACATGAGCTTGGATGAACATGTATAGCTGCTGCAGTCCTGAAAAGAAGCGTTTGCTCAACTTTACTTACATGATCTTGACGAATTTATTTAGGTAAGTCTGTTCTTTGTTCAAGAAAATGCAGCAGCAGCTATTGCCTAGAATAAAAATTTTGTTGAGCTGAGGTCACGTAAGCCTGAAGCAACATCCCAAAATAGCTGATTAGTACAACAGTTTGATTTCTTTTTCTAACCTTTCAAAGCTGGTAACGCAATTTTGTGAATATCCCAGTGAATTTACGGTGTTACACATTTGTGCCTATGCCACAAACTGAGAGCAGACGCTCTGGATCACTGGAGCTGGCAGAAAATGGTGAGTGGTTGACCAGGGCCAAGATAAAACATCTGTAGGACAAAAAAAACCCACCACTGAAATCTGTGCTTTTGAGGAGTAATTTGCTTAAACAGGTCATGTTTATGTCGGCAAAACCCTCAAGAATGTTCATCATTAATTGCAACAACATAAATGTTAATAATCAAGGACTTTGGGAAACATTTACAGGGATGACAGTGTTCTCTAAATTATTAAACATTGCATTGCTTTCACATATGAATCCCAATGAGCTTCTGTACTAATGTGCTGAGGAATTGCTTGGCACTGATTACAGGAAAAATAATTCTTTGTGAGGAGGTGATGAGTGTAATTTTGAAATCCAGTCTTCTGAAAAATTAGTGACTTTATTTCCTGGAATTTGCTAAAGGGAAAAATGAAGCAAAAATAGTCTTATTGAAGAAGTTATACAGTAGCCTGAATTGAAAGTAAAGACATCAGAATACCCCTAGAGTAATAGTGAGGAAGGAGGATGGATCTGGACCTGAACTGGGGGGGTGAGGGAGGGGTGGGGAGGGGAATGCATCCTAGCCACTCTTCATTATATGAGCCAGATTGTGCACTGCTGCAGGGGTGCAGCAATATGTCTTAGAGTCTCCTTATAAATCCATGGCGGCTGTAAATAAGAGAGCGCAAGAAAGACTTAAAATGTCTACTGATTAATGCTTAATATTTTACCAGCTCATTTTTCCAAGAGCAAGATTTAGGACGTGCTTGTGGAATGAGCTGCTTTTCTGTGAGCAAGCAAGGAGAGAGGGAGGGGTTAAGTTAGTCCTTAGTATGTTGCGTGGTGCTGAGGTATGGGAGCAAAGGAGAGAGATGACATCTGGTGCTGATCTCAAACACCCACACAGTGAGATGAATAGATCATCGCTCCATCCTTAATTCCTGTTTACTAGGAATCCAGTTCTTTGCTGGAATTGTGTCACCATACAGAATAAATAAGTATGCAACTCAGATTGCTTTACTTATGGTACATTTCTTCAATACAGAGAGGGTAGAAGCAAAAATGCTAGTATTTTAAATTTTAAACACTATTTCAAGAGGAAAATGACCCCACAAATGAAAAAAGACTGTCCATAAGTAGTACTTCATCTTTTTATTGCATGCCTAGCTATTTTAGTAGGTCCAGATCTGAAAGAGAATTCATCAATGCTGGCCATCATTTCCTTACTCCTGCTACATAGCCTAGAGTTTTCTCTTTCCTTATGGCGTATCTGTGGGGATTTGAGATGAATTGCTCTTTGAAGCCTTGATCACTAGGAGAAGGTTTTTGACAGAGACAAGCTTTGCAATGTATTTCTGAAGAAACCAGAAACAACCATATTTTAATCTCTGAATGTTTCATAACCAAGGGCTTTAACATAAGGGATTTCACATACCTGATCATGTTGGCAACCTAATGCTTTAAAGTGTAATGGAGCAGGTAGAGATGATTGCTATCTACCCTGTATTGCCTGCTTTGAGATTTAGTTCGTTTCTGCCAGTTTATGGCATTATGGGAGTGTTAAGAGTTCTGAGCCATCTGGAGCTTGAGATCCTGTTACTCAAACTTGTCAGTGCCCTTTCTACCCATTTATTCCCACTCTGCATTTGTCTAGTTGATTTTCTTTGCCTCAGCATGCTAACCTGCAGTTTACTGCTTGAATTGCAGTCCTCCTTTTTTCAGACATCTCTTTCACTTTTTTCTAGAGCATTTTGAATTCCATTTGTGTCCTCCAGCATACTGGCAATCACTCCCAGCTTAATGTACCTGCAAAATTAATAATCATATTGTCTTTTTCATCAGTCAGGAAAGCATCAGATAGTCCTGTTCTTAGGATAGGCCCCTGTGGAACCTTGTGGTGTGTATTCCAAAGGTAGTTTCAAAGTCAGTTCCCATAATGAAGTGTACATATTGGCTAATAAAGCTTTTGAAATTACTTTTTATATTGCTTTGGGAACTCTAATGTGTGGTTTTCTCATAAATTTTGTGGCATAACGTACTACCTTAACAATTAGTTCTTAAGATTGCATAAGTGAAAAAGTTTGCTTTGTTTCTTCTAAGAAGGCAAACAGCTGTAAGATTGCTAGTAAGGATCTTTTCCTTTATAGGGCACTCTAAGTGGAGGGAACACATGAAGAAGCCTGCTGCTGTCTGCAAGAATGACAATAAAATTGGAAAATCCCCTAATACCTGTAATTATACATGCTGCATCCCAGGTGGTAAAAAGACTAGGCTGATTTATGCTCATCTAGTTCCATAGGCTGCTCATGATAAAAATGTTCATGGCTTGCTTCAATGGAACAGATCTGTTCTGAACTCAGAATAGCTGTTATACAGAGGGATCCTCCTCTTATCTTAGCAGGGGTCTTTATGTTAATAGCTATTCTTTGGTAAGTTTCAGTAATTGTTGCAGATAGGAATAGATGCTGTTTTCTGTTTTCTTACTGCTGTGCTCAGAGAAATGCTCAAGAATGTATTGTCGAGATCTCAGAGAAATGGATATGGAAATAATCACCTTGCAGAGCTCATGCAAGGGGACAAGATATTGCACGAGGACTGCCAGAAATCATGCAGATGCTGTACAAGGAGGCATAGCATATCCTCCAAGGTAGAGGACATCTGACCTAGCAAATCCACACAGTACTTAGCCATACAGAGAGAACAGTTAGGGTCTGAAAGCAGCGTTGCAAATTTCATCTGTTAAGCTGGGGGTGGTGCCATGTGTTTGCCAGTCTCTGGACCCAGGCTGGTTGTGTCCACAAAGTCCACCTGGATTCATACCCTGTGCTTTATTCATTCTTTCATTTCCAGGGTTAATGCTGCTCTGGTTTGTCTGTAATCAGCGGTGTACACCTGCCTATTCCTGCTACATGCTGACACTATTGCATCAGTTCAGCCAGAGGCAGACTTGGAGGTTTTCCTTTTCTTGCTGTTAACATCTCACTTTTTAACTGAAAGCTGATGTTTTGGTACAATCAAAAGTTTGGTACCCTAGATGTTGTCTAAACACAAATCTGAAGAGATGTTGAAGAAACGGACTTTCTGTTTTATCTTCTCAGTATGGTGTCAGGGTATAGAACAAGATCTGTGTGTAGATTCAGCTAGGTACCAATTTCAGCCTCAAAATATATGGGAAATAAATTCAAAGAGGGCTATTTGGATTTTGTTACATGGGCTGTAACCCCTTTTAATGAAAATTGATATCTGCTGTGTATCTGCAAGTGGTGTCTATATGAAGAAGTGAGGTTCCATTAACCTCACCTAAGCTGGTGGGTCTTTATAAGAAGACTTGCATAGGTTTGGAGGGATTGAGAGAAAGGAAGGGTCGAGTGCTTATAGAAATAGAAAATCTTCTGAACACTGAAGAACCACAGCCCCACAACCCTGTGTTTAGAGGTAAAGCTGAAATATTTTGTGCTTATCACTGTCCTTAGTGGTCTCAGTCCTGCTGACTGGGCATCAGTTGACTTTGTAGGCTCTCTCTTGATGAAATTTCCTATTGCCACTTGTCCTGGTTTGAGGTAAAATGAACCAATTTTCTGTTTTAAAGTTTTGCTTTCTTAGCTAGGCCTCTCCTAGCATGCTGGGCTCTGAAATTAACAGCACATTGTGCGGAGCTGTTCCATCTCGCAGTGATAAGACCTGACTGTACCGGGGGATGGTGCAGAGAGGCCCTTGTTTAGACTTATTGCTGGAAGAACCAAGGTCAGATAATTTTCATCGTTCGCCCGTCGGAGGGTCCCGCCTTCAAGGAGGAGCGGACAGGACAGGTGACCCAGGACTGACCAACAGGGGTATTCCATCCCATCAGCATCATGCCCCCCTATAAAAGCTGAAGGATCAACAGGTCAAGCTCTTCTTCTTCTTTCCGGCTCTTCTTTCTGCCTCTTCNTGCTTATATTTTCATTAAAGTAGTTTAGCTTGTTCTAAACTCTTGAATCTCTTTAACTCCTTCCTCTCCTCTCTTTATCCAAAAGGGGGGAAAAGGGAGGGGGGTGGGAGGCATCTGTCGCTCAGGGTTTGGTGGGTTTGGCTGAAACCGCGACACCACTGCAGTCTAAAGAGGAGTTAGCTGCCAAACTGTTTGCAGGATATCAAGCAAGCAGCAGCCTCTCATGGTCATATGAATGTCTTTTTTTTTGTGATAGACCTGTGTCTCTAATCCCATTTTGATTAATAAGTGCCTTAACAAATAAGTATTTGATAAGAAGATGTTTCTAACAAGAAACATCTCTGGTACCAGCAATTAAAAAGCACCTGTACAGGCATACTGATACCTTCCTGCATTTGAAAAATGTCCTTCGTGGTGCAGTTTAAGTTTGACACTTAGTGAAGGTAGTTTTAGCTGCAGACCATCATGGCTATGTGGGAAATTTAGTACCTCTAATTAGAGGAAATAGTGCCTTTCTCTGCAAACCTCTCCTTGGTAATTGAAGAATAATGCGTTAAACTATTATGATCACTAAATATGTGAATAAGAGGGTACACTTATTTCA
Source organism: Pedionomus torquatus (assembly GCA_013398155.1). NCBI lineage: Eukaryota > Metazoa > Chordata > Aves > Charadriiformes > Pedionomidae > Pedionomus > Pedionomus torquatus. Next base: position 409,208 of record VZRU01001299.1, on the reverse strand, counting down.
GTTTGCCTTTTAAAAAATGGCTCATTAATAATTTAAAACTTGCTGCTTCAGGGTTTTTTAAACACCTAACTAAAAATTAGACTCCTAATTACATGTTAATATTACAGTGGCAAAATGGGAGGGAAGAGAATCGTAATTACTTATTCTCCCTGGCCTTACTTCAGCTATCATTTAAACACGTGGTGTAAAACCTTTGGTAGTCAGAGAACAAAAGGACTACAGATGCTAAGTGGCATAGACGGAAACCAGAGGAAAACTGAAACTGCGGTGTGGAAGTGTTGTTTCTCTAGTACTCGCTGTTAGAAATGAATGTGTGAAGGGTGGAGGTTCCGTTTTGAGAGAGGCTTTGAGTTTGGACTGAAGCCAAAGTTGGAGTGAACTCTCTTTTACAAAACAGAACAGAAATAAGCATACCCTTCTATTTGAATACAGAGATTTAAGATTTAATTTCAACAAAGTTTCAATAGTTAGTTTTGAAATGTGACAGGAGAAGACTCTCTGTTGCGCTGATTTGTTTCAGTCATAGATATCCATGCTTATGTATGGGGGGTAGCTTATATCCATGAGACTTGGTCCTGCATAAACATATATATTGAGCTGCCTAAGGTGTGATGGTTGTCAGATACTAGTGGAATGTATTGTTGCTTTGTAAGAAGGTTTCTTAAGGCCCTATTCTTTTCTATCAAATAGTGGCGGGTTTTGCTGCTATGTTTTTAATGAATGATGTATACACTAAGTGCTGGTGAAGTAGTTTACTGCTTTGAATCAGCCCTGGTGGCAGAATATAGCATTTTAATAGCTTGTAAAGAGCAAAAGAACCTTTTTAATTGACTTGGACAGATGTGCTAAGTGTTATCCACCATCACCAACCTTTCTTCTGTCAGTATTGCTAGATTTTTGCTCAGTTTTCTTTGTTGTGTCCAGATAGTAAGAAGAAAAGTAAAGTATCAGATGAAAGGTGGCAGAATGTAAAATCACATTGTGTTTTAAGTCCTCCTCTGATGTGTTGGTCTAGTAATTATATAAATATACATAAAAAAACATTGTATAGAGTGTAGGATATCACAGACCTGTGATGTGTCTGCATATTGATGGTATCTTGATGACTGTTAACTGACCAAGCTCACTTTATAGTTGCTGAAAATTATTTCATATTTTTGCAAACTTTAGACTTTGCATTGATGAATCTGTGACTGAATGAGGGCTAACACTCCCTCCTTGGCTCAGAAAGTAGAAAGTCTCAACTTACTATTTTAAGCAAAGTCTTTCTTTAAGGAATATCATTCTTCTTCAATGAACTCCGGGTAGGTTGAATGCTCTTTATCTTATTCCCCAGAAATTCTTTGGCAAGTTTCAAGAAGTCAAATCTTTAGCTTTCTTGTGGTCTTTTCATGGTAGAAGTAAAATGGCAATGTAGTCTGTGCTGTACTGCAGCAAAAAAGCATTTGCAGGCTTTTACTCTTTTTGATGTGAAAGAGAACCTATCAGCATATTATTCATTTGCTTGATTCCTCTGATAATATTGTATTTTTGGTCTCCAAAGGTTTAGAATTTTTCCCTGGATCATGAAGTTGCTAAGTGCCCTTGTTCCGCCTCTGTGGTATGTTTTTCTTCTAACAACATTCAAAGCGGAATACCATAATTTTCTATGATTCTCAAAGGTATTAATAGATGGTTTAAAGCTTTTAGCCAGATAGCCAACATTCAATTTTACTGTCACAAAGATAAAGGTCATCTTACATTAGAAGGCAATGACAAGCAAGAAGCAGAAGAGCTGGGACAGAGGAAGGCTTGCTGCTTTTGCCTTGGCAGTAGTATGGATGAAGATACTACATGGTGCTGGATGAAGAAAAGCTCTTTGCCCCAGCAGTTCCCATTACCTCATGCACAGGCTGTTCTTACTGGGACAGCAGCCAGAAGTTCGGTGTTTTATACAAGTAAAGGCCATGGAAGCATGGCTGCATCTCAGCCCACAACAGTTTATGAACCTGAACTGCAGCCTATTCCATCAACTCTAGGGCTGATTTTGCTTGTAAATTAAACAAATGCCTCTATCACTAGGAATGTTAGGACCAAGACAATAACTAAAAATGAGAGCCTTTTTCTTTGTCCATGTATGGTGTTTTTTTCTAACCTTCCAAAAGAGGCTATCATCTTCTCAATGTAATCCAATTTTGTGGACAGCAATACATCCTCGCTGACTTTTATCAGCTTTGAGCTACATCAGCTGTGATACACTTTAAGTGGGACTGTAGGCACATATCAGAACTGCCAGTAATGTGTAGAGGTAGGTCGTCTTTGTCACCTGTTCCACATGTGCTGCAGGTCTGAATGACTATGGCTGTGCAATATGCCCACGCTCCCCTCAAGGAAAAAGCATGCTGATGCTGCTGTGTGCCTTCTACTCTCACTTGATATTCTCTACAGTATAGCAAGAAGGCAGTGACTGAGAAGAAGTTGCTAAGTAATTCAGAGAGCCGCACAATTACTGGACTGGATCCCAAGACTTACTTAGTGAATACGCAGTACAACAACTCAAAGGATTTGTAAACAGTCTACATGATTAATCATAATGTCCGCTTCTAAGTTTTTTCCTGTTTGAAGTAAATGGAAAAAATGCATTTCCTGGGGGAAACAAAGTCATCTTGTACCCATATTGGGTTCAGTCAAATAATTGCAGATCTTATATTTTAATAGCTTGAATGAAACATGAAGTTTCCCTCTGGTCATGCCTAAGGAGAGGACCAATGGAGAGTTAATAATTACTGAAAGCAAGTTATTGCTTTCTTTCAGCTTTCCTCCCTTCCTGTTTCAGTTGCCCAGACTGTGAGCTGAGAGTTTCTTACACGCTGCATGCACTTTCATAACACACAAGAAAGATAAAAAGGCTGCGCTGTAATTCAAGGAAATAAATGAAGTGACTAGGGAAAAATACACCTCTCCAAGTCAAGATATCCTTCCAGCACAGAAAAAGAGTATCCTAATTTTATGCATACATTTATCTATACATTTTTAATGGCCAGAATTTATAAACAAAGGCCCTGGTCTGCTAAAAAGCTAAGGCATACACTGAATACTTTATTTTCATGAAGACCGCAGAAGCAAATTTCAGTCAAAATGATACAATCTTTGTTCTTGAGATTCGAAGGAGCTTTGACTTTCAGTAAAATGACAGTGGCATGATTCCGGCCCTCACCCAGGCATGGTTTCTAGAATAATAGTATTTTGTACTTCTACAGCTCTGAATGAACCATAGAAAGGTGAATATGAATAAATAGAGAAGCCTTAGAGATGGAGGAAAGCAGGAATACATAGATAAGGAATTGCATGGCCCAGGATCAATAGCAGAGCTGTGAACTGAGCCCAGGTATCCTGATCTCCCAACTGCTGCTTGCTTTGTACTGCACCACACTGTCTCTGGTGACACTATTCCACTCATCTCTGCCATTGTCAACAGAATACATAGTTGCTTCCCTAGTAGTTGCCCTTCTATAAATGACCTAGGTGTGTGGGAATTCTTGCCATGAAGAATTTAAAAATGGACAAATTTATGGGAAGAGAGCCAGGTAATGGATGTAACTTGTTTTACAATTTGGAAATTTGGGGAGTCTTTATAGGAATTGGAACAGTAGTACAGTTGTATTTGCAGTAGGATTTACAAACCATGTTAAGGACTCTATAGAAGTGATATTGGGAACTGTGAGTCGAAACTGAGAACAAAGAACAGCTACAGAAAGTCTCTGGGTCTTCCCCAAGGTGAACTGGATTCCCTCTTTTTAATCTCTAGATTAGTTCTGGAATTAGAGACCCAGGCAACCTATTTTCAAACAGTTGCAATTATTTATATATCTCTGATCACCCTTTATTGTAATAAGTTTTTATGTATTCAGAATTTCATGCTCTCATCAAAAAAGGCAAGTTATCAACTTGCTGCAAGTTTTACTGTGGGTCCTATAGTTTATGTAGTTAGATTCATGGCTTTGTGCCGTCTTCACCATCCTATATTGATTGTGCAATGCTGTCTTGAGCCTAGTAAATCTCTGAAGAGATCATTTCTGAAAAAAGAGACTAACCAGTGTCGTACAACAGGCTGTGGGGAAATTATAGCTGAAAAAGCAGCATGAACAATGTGTGTGTGCTAGAGCAACCAACAGACTGCTCTGGGAGAAACTGTGTTGGAATGGAAGACCTTCCAGTTGTATCTATGTATGCATCAATTCTGCTGTCCGGTGCTGGAGACTGATTGAAATAATCCCTTGGGATCCACTCCTGAAGAGGAAGACTGGACATTCTTCAAGAAGGAAATCTTTAAGGCACAGGAGTTGGCCATCTCCATGTGCTGAAAGATGAGCTGGCATGGAAGAAGACCAGCCTGGATAAATTGAGAGCTTTGGCTGCAACTCGGAAAGAAAAGGAAAGTTTATGGCCTATGGAAGAAGAGTTGAGACACTCAGGAAAACTACCAAGATTTCATGAGGCTATGCAGGGAGAAAATTGGAAGGGCCAAAGCCCAAGGTGGACTTAATCTTGCTACTGCTGTAAAAGACAATACAAGCTGTTTCTATAAATACATTAACAATAAGAAAAGAGCTAAGGAGAATCTCCATCCTTTATTGGATGGGTGGGGAAACATAGTGACTAAGGATGAAGAAAAGGCTGAGGTACTTAATGCCTTCTTTGCCTCGCTCTTTAATAGTAAGACCACTTGTTCTCAGGGTTCCCAGCCCCCTGAGCTGGATGACAGGGATGATGGGGAGCAGAATGAATCCCCCATAATCCAAGAGGAAATGGTTAGTGATCTGCTACATCAGATGCACACAAGTCTATGGGGCTGGATAAGATCCACCTGAGGGTACTGAGGCAGCTGGCAGAAGTGCTCACCAAGTCACTTTCTTTCATTTACCGGCAGTCCTGGAAAACTGGGGAGGTCCTAGTTGACTGGAATTTAGCAAATGTGACACCCATCTACAAGAAGGGCTGAAAAGGGTATCTGTCAGTCTAACCTCAGTGCTGGGGAAGGTTATTGAACCAGCTCATGTTGAGTGACATCACGCAGCATATCCAGGAAAACCAGGCAACCAGACATTTGGACCTGATGATCTTAAACGTCTCTTCCAACCAAAATGGTTCTATAATTCTATGCTTCCCAAGCCCAGCTAAGACTAAAGTGTGTCATTGATATGCTGAGAGAATATATATAAAAAAACAGTCTTTATCTAATAGATTAAATGGAAGCTGTTAGAGAGCAGGGAGGGAATTTAGAAAACTTCCACGTTCTGCTCTCTTATAAGCTAGGGGGAGAAATTATCTGTTGTTCACATATCCTACAACTTTTCTTTAAACTGTTATTCCAGAGTTTTCTATGGGTCCAAAATCATACTAAAAGTAGCTATGTTCCCTATTGCTGCTTTCCAGACCAAGTGTCCCTTATGTGCTAGAGGTTTGTCTTGGCTCTCCACTTTTACCCACAAGATCTCCATGTACCACCTCCAGCAGTTTTAGGGACATTCAAGTTTAACAATTACTTGGCACCTCCAGCTGTTGAGAAGAGGGCTGATATTTTAACTCTCATCCAGGGTATGTGCCTCTCAAACCCTCACTAGTGCCCCTTGCTTATCCCTCTTCATTTGGAAGACTGTTTGCCCCATTCTTTTCATCATGTGAGGGGCTCTGTGTCCCTGCTTTTGCCATAGCACAGTTCCTTGGAATTCCTGTATGCCAGTGGATCTATGAATCCTGTATACCACACTCCTTGGTTTTTTTTTTCAAAATTCTGATAAAAATTCTGTCCATATCTTCACGCTTCCATGTACAAATAAAGGTGGTGTTTGGAACTGTTTTTACAGATAAGGCAACTTAGAAATGATAGTGTAATAGAGAAGAAAATATCCCAAAAAGATGCACTGACTTCAGTTCTTAGAGCAGCAAAACTTGAGACATCCTCAGTTTTCCATTTATTTCTCTCCCCTGTTTCTGAAATGACTGAAAAACAAGCAATCAAACAGCCACCCAAAGAATTCTGTCTTGGGCAGAGTAAGGCCTTTGTGCTCTTCATGAAGGTGTCCTTATGGAATTTACTAAAGCTTCTGCTAATGTAGGTTGCTAATGAAGGCTAACGTAGGCATTGATAAGCACCATATAGCCATTGTCAGACCAAGATTTTGGTGGCGATTTGCAAGAAGCCTCAAGTCTCCAAACTGTTGTTATAATCTGGGAATCTCTATTATCTTCTTTCAGAAACTGATAATGCAGCCCACAGTGGAACCAGAGACAAAAGTTTTTCCATTCCCTAGTGTTCAAGAGCTAAAAGGAAAATAAGAACGCTAAAGGGATGACTTAAAACTCCAGCAGCCTGACTTGAGTGTTTAGGCTTGGCTAATACTGAAACAGCTTTGCAGCAAGATGACTGGAGTGGATTGCATTTGAATGCAGGGAATTCCTCCTCCTGCTTTCTGTAAGAGGACTTCATGTTGAAGGTTGTATTAAAGAGTGCCCATACATCCTGTGTGTTACAAGGATGGATGGTGCCCTGTTTGGAAGGGGTCTGGTGAAATGAAGTGCAGACTTGCATTCAGCTGGACAGAGTGTCCTGTTTGACTTTCCTGCATTATGAACAGTCAAACCGATTTTCTTCTCAACTGACTAGAAGATCCTTGAGAGGAATTTCAGGGAGTGGATAGAGCTGTTAGTATTGCACAGATTGCACAGAAAAGCTGTTGCCATGTGTTTTTTATTTTTCCCGGAGAAAATATCTACCCTCAGATCAGCCCAGGACTATGCCAGTTTTTAGAAAATAAGCCATATCCAGAGGCTGGCTGCTCTGAAAACAGGCGGTCATTTGCTTGAGGGGTACACAAAGAATATAGCCACTGCCTCCTTAGTATCGTGACATACAACTTACTTAACTCTGTCCTTTGAATGAGATCTTAGTCCTCTGAAAACCCTCTCTGAGTTCAGTGGGATCAAGGTTCCCTGCAAGAGTTTTCTTTAGACTGTAGGCTGTTAAACTGAAAATCACTGAGGTCTCCTGTTGTAGTTGAGCAGGGAGACTAGCTTCCTTTTTGCCTCAGGCAAAAGATAGTTAGTCTGTGTTGAAAAGCAAGTATAATCTACTTTTTTTGGTATTTAGTGGTGATAATAGCCAGGGATAAGGACTGCACTGTGCTAGACACTGTTAAGCTAATCTCTGCCCTGCGGAGCCCTCTTCATAAAGATGGCAAGACCCAACAGGTGTTAGTACAGAGCTACAAGTACAGAGAAGTTGGGCTTATCTTTGCATAAATTAGTACTGTAATGATCTTAATTGACACAAGGGAGGCACCAATCTAATTGGTGCTGGCAGGCAATAATCCATCAGCATCAAAGCAGCTGTAGGTGTGCCTCTGCTTCAGCCATGGTAGGGTGCAGACACGTCAGCTTCTCTGCCAGTGCAGAACCACAAGAAGAAGAATATTAGTTGCTGCTGTCCCAGGATCCCTTTTCTCCTCCCTTCCTCCCCCACTTCCTTTTCATTCTCTTTTCCTCCTCTTGCAGATGCAATCCTCTGACACTTCTGCCCACTTGGGCAGAAAGGCTTGGGGGCAGAGAATCGGTCCTGTTGGAAATGGAAACATTTCTGTTGGTGTGTGGCTGAGGGAGGGCTCAGGGCCAGCTAATGCATCAGGCAGTGGAGTTTTTAGCTCACTTTTAACTTTTCCTACCTGTTCATTCTTCATGTGGGGCAGTACTCTGTGAAGGCAGCTTCCTGTTGGCATCAAATCCCACAAGGACTTATGATCTAAGTTAGCCCTGCCCTTTAAGTTCACTAATTTGCGGAAAAAGCAGGCAGTCTAACTGGGTCCTTATGTCTTCTCTGCATGCCCAGATTTCAGAGACTTTGGTGTGGCTGAGAGCTTTCCACTTCTCTAGGCATTTTTTTCTCCCATTGCTCTTCTACACATTATTCTGCCTGACTATTATCCATGTTTTCCAGGTGTTTAGGGGACAGAGCATTTCAAATAGGACACTTAAATCCTTTTGCTTCATTTGAAAGGCCACTCATAAAGCAATGAGTCAGTGCTGGGAGTAATTTTCTCGCTATAACTTCTGTGGACTGGCTCTACTGGGAGACTTTGGGGAAATACTTGTTTATCCAGCACTTAAAGCAAGGGATTCTAATTCTGCTATCAAGTGGGAGTGTAGTAGAAATTCCAAAGAAAAAAATGTCTTCCTTTTTGTTGGGGGGGTGGGGTGGGGATGGGAGGAGAAAATGAGAGTCAGGTGGATGATAAGATATGTAGCCGTGTAGAAAAGACAGTGTTATGGCTTGTAAGGAAGGGGTTTTTAGTTGGTTGTTTTACTGCTTTCTGCTAAAATCTAGCATTAGGCAGTGTTGCATTCAGAAGTCACCATGGAGTATTAGTGATTCTCTGGCCCATTCACTAAAGTTAGACCTGTGCTGTGTATCGCTCTTACTGGGTTTGCTGTCTTCTTGGTCTAATTCACTTGCAAAGAGTGCAGGCAGCAAAACCCCACTTCTCTTTCCTTCAGCAAGGGAGACCTTCTGTTTGTTAGGGTTTGGTTGTTTTGGTTTTTTTTTATTAACTGGAAGACAAATTTATCAACCTGAAAATAAACTATTAAGCAGGTTCTACTTATGACCTGCAAGTTCTGGTAACCATTTAATCCCTCTTACTGGTTTCATGCCTTCCATTCCCTCCTCTCCTTCAAACAGCTGTAAAAACTGTTGATGGAGGAGGTAAGAATTTATTTGAGCCCACTAGTGCAGAAACTAAAATCTATCCATTTTGATTTTTCTCCTGCTTTGTCCAAGTAGTGGAAAATTGCTTTTTTTCTCATGGCAAAGATTCAGAACAGCACTGTTTTCAAAATAAAAAAGGAAAGAAAAAAGTTGTACATTTATTGGAGGGACAGCAAAGCTGTGTCTATTTTGCTGTTGTTGGTTTTACTTCAGAGCTTTATGCTTGTGGGCTTGAAGAATTACTGCACTTAGAAGCACTTGAATTGAATTGACTCATAGACTTGATTGATAATGGAAGTTTTGCATGTGTATCCTATGGATAGGGATTGTCTGTGTCCTCCAATAGGAATCTTTCATGGTCTTCCTGTGCGTGGCTTGTGTAAGGCCTATTTTTAGGTAGTTTTTCTACCATTGCACTTAAAAGACTGGGCAGAAACATGAAGGGTTCTCCAAATTTGAGCTGAAACTGACAATTTTATCAGTTTTTTTTTGGATGGAATTAATTCTCAGGTCCTGAGCATTTGCAACAGTTTTTACATTGTAAGGTCTTAGTCAAACCCAATGACTTACCTAGTATATATACCTTGCTGACTGTATTGACTTCCTTCTCATTTCAAGGTGGTGGTTCTCATAATTTCCTCTCCTGTGTTATAAAATTTCTGAGTGATTAAATACATACTGCTTACCAGAAGAGGGGCTGATTTTCACTGCTGCCTTGAGAATGCAACTGTAGGACAAAGGGTAAATCCATAATATTGGATACATTTGGACCAGTGGGTTTAGTGTGAGATGTGCCTGGAAAAAGAGCCCTGCAGAAGCACCACAGAGGCTTGAGGAGCAGGTGCATAGAGAACACATGACAGAATTAAATTAGACACTGTGATGAAGGGTGCATAAACAAAATACAAGCAGATCAGAGGCTTCTCTGGGGACTAGCCTGAAAGAAAACAAAGGGGACAACTACTGTTTAAACTGAATGAATTCTCAGTTCAATGATATCACAAAAGATGTCAGATTGTATTATAGGATACAGATACAAAGTAATTTCTTCCAGGGCAAAGAGGTTATTTTTGCCACTTTTCACTGTATTGAATTTTGTACATATGTTTTTAGTCTCCATTTTCTGAAAAGAAATTTCAGATGACATAGAGCTTGGACTAAAATGAGGTCAGCTAAAAGAGATTGACATTAAAAAATAAAAGGCAAACAATATATTTTACTAATTGACACCAACGTTGCCAACTTGGGTACAGAGACAATGGGAAGAATTAACAGACCATTTTTGGAGCATAGAAGAGCTATATTTTTACAGGAAGAGTGTTTGATTTGCTATATATGTGAAGGTATGTAATACCTGGAGTGGAGAAAATGAAAATAAGTTTTCTTAGATGCATCAGTTAGACAGGTTTAGAAAATAAGACATGTACTTTGAATCTGATCCCTTTATACTTAGATACTGCTATAAATACGTAGAAATTGAGAAAAGCACATTTGATAAAAGTAATCCATAATAATTTTTAAGAGAAGTTTGGTAAATAAACAAGAATTGGAGCTGACATCTATCCTTGTTCAGAGGAAGCTGAACCTTATTTTTCCCCCAGTGTTTTCACCTTTGTATAAACTACGAAACCACCCAAAACCCATTAGAAGATATAGGTATATTCTCTTAGGGCTCTATCAGATATCTTAGGAAAAAATAAGAAGAATCTAAACATATGAATTTATGATCCTTTGTTTTCTGGGTTTTCAGTGAAATCAGAATACAGCTGTACGTTTTTTTTGTGCATACTAAAGATGAGTAGGTGTATGATGTAGATTTGTGGATTTTTTTCTGCCCAGCTGAAAGCATGAGAAGAGGAACAGGGCTAATGTGGACTTTGCATGCAAATCTCAGTTCCATAACTCAGTCCACGGGTTGCATTACAACTGACTTCTGCTTTTTAGGAAGCTCCGATCCAGTTTGAGAAACCAAATATGGAAATGACCTGAACACCCACATTCAAAAGCTTGGAAGTCCAAACATTCTTTGCCCTTGATTTTATTCCTCAATAAGTTTGTTGTCTTTGAAGGCTTGTTGAATATGCATTTATGAAAAGCAGAACTTATTTTGTAATGTTCAAGATCAAAACTATCATTCTGACCTAAATTAGCTGAAGTTATGGGAGTCTGATTTTGACTGTTGTAGAAACACAGACATGGACTATGATTTACAAATCCTCTTTTCAGATTCATAATCTCCATTCTAATGGGATAATTGAGTAGCAGCAGGCTTATCGGAAGCTCATCTTTAATAACCAATTGATTAAGTTCACCATCCATCTCTGTAGCATAAGGATGCAAACACACAATTCTGCATTGTTTGGAAAGCAGGAGCTCTGTCTGGTGGAGCACAGAGTCTCAGAAAGCCTTACCATGCTGTTGGCAATGAAGGCAAATAGGGTGTACACAACTTGTGACTGTGATTAAGAGTGTTTTTGGATGTCACTCTTTATTTGTGAGCTCTCACCTGGGTAATGCAACTATCACCAAACTCCTGAGACCTTTTACATTTTCATCCTTTGTGTCCTCTTGTGGCTGCTATAAGCAGGCATATCACCTAGACATATACTGTGCATCGATGTAAGGCCTTAGAAATGCATTTTCATGTCTGTTTTAAAGGATTTTTTAAAATCAGCTGTTCTTGTTCTATGTCTTCTAAAAGACACAGTATCTGTAGATAATTAACTCACTGTAAAAAGACAGTTATTATGGAAAAGCTAGAAGGCACATTTCTCCCTCAGGCTAGGTCTGACATTGGGTCTGCTGAAGTCACATCAGGCCATCACGTAATTTATTTTTAATTTACTGAATATGTTGCCTTGAGGTCACATTATTGCTAGGAAATCTGAGGTGATTTATGTCATGCCTGTGCAATTTCCCCACACAAAGTTGCTGTGGACACATTGCGTTGTTATGATCATCGATAAGAAAGAGTCAGACCCCTCATAAAGCAGTGAATCTCTTGGGTTTCCTATGATGAGTGATGGATTACAGGGAAACAGGAGAATTGAGCATTATCTTCAAATAGTTTGTAGAGGTTTTCTCTTCAAAGCTATCTCCTGAAATGTCAGGCACTAAAACTTTCCTTACTGACAGGAGTGCTGGCTATTTTCCTGAACCCTAGGGGCCTCAGCCACTCAGCTAGTAGGCATAGGCGTTATCTTTAAGCAGGGGGTATGAATGACAAAACAAACAGCGATGAATGTGTGGAGTGGAGCTCTGCCTGGTGGAACCCAGAATGCACCACTCCCCAGAACAAGACTTAAGATTCAGTGACTTATGTCTCCCTTATGGGATGCTCTGTGATCCCAGAGCACCAAGTGTAGCTGGCAGGTACTGCCCTGGAGTGATCTCATTTATTTCAGCCTTAGGGTTTAAAAAGATCAAAACAAAACCAAAAAACGCACTCCTGTCAAAACAAAAGAAAACATCCCTAAAAATGTCTTGTGGGTGTTTAAGGAGAAGAAAATATATTGGAAACTATGAATTCACAAAAGTTGATTAACCTAGAGTGGGGAGGCAAGCACCGGTGGTCCTGATGGAGACGTTGAATGAGCAAAGCCTCAGTGACCAAATAAGAAGACTGTTAATCAAATACAGTAGTGCAGTGAGAAGAGTTTGGATGAGTTGGAGCTAACAGAGAACTTGTATCTAAGTTTGCAGCAGAAGTGAATTTGTGTGAAGAAATGAGGATAGATGTCAAGCTGAGCTACCTTAATTGTAGGTCTAGTCACTGAATTTATTAGGAATATTTTTCCTCTTCCTTCTTTTGCTGGTTCATCTTTTTCCTAATTTTTGACCAAAAGAAAAAATGACAGCAGGTGGCCAGCTAGCCTTTCTCATTTTTCATTTTTTTGCTGATTATGAACAACCATAACCAGACCATAACTACTGATAATCTGTTCCTGGAACATCCTGAAGGGCTAACAAACAAATACTGGGGTAAGGTAGGAGATTCCTAATGAATGCAAGGACTTCCTGATGGCTTTCCTTGGAAAGGAGAGCATGAGGAGGAAAGTGACTTGTGGATGATGCTAATTGCATTAAAAGCCATTAGAAAGTATCTTGAAGTAGCCTCTTTTGAGTTGTATTTGAAGGGTTTTGCCTCCCTCATCTGTATCAAAGCTCATTCAATTGGGAAGTTATGACAGGAAGAACATATAGCAGACTTTGAGCAGTAAGTGTTTAATGTTGGCATCTGCATTTCCTCAGCATCACTCTGACATTCGATTGTTGGCTTTACAGTGATCTAAAGCCATAATACCCTCAGATTTTATTTTTTTCAGTTTCAACAAGAGCATGCACAAAATTCAAGAGCCACAACATTCATAATTCAAAGGTTTTGTGTGTAAGGAGTGCAAGAAAGCAGCCAGAAAATAATTTTAGCATTGACAAAACCCAGCAGGTAGGTAAATTATTACTATCACTTTCTTCTGGCAGACTTTCATGATAATCGTTCTTAGCATACAGACAGTAGCAGGGTCACTGGATGGCCATGTTTCTGTGGAGTAATGGTGCCTGTGATGTACTGGCTTAAAGCCCGCTTTATTAAATTTCTTCTCCTGAGTCAGATCCTCAGATGGTGAAAATAATTGTATCCTTGGCAGAGCATCTGACCCTTGTAATTTTTTTTAAGTCAGAAAAGAAAATCAAAGCTAGCTGGATGCAGCCATGTGTATATTGGTATAAATTAGTGACTTGCACTCTCTTCTACTTCCGTTTTGCCCTTTTGCCTAACTGATTTGTTGTTTGACAATTTCCAGTCATACTTGACTAGATAATAGCTAAGTATGGCCCAGTCTGGGTGCAGAACCACGTACCTACAAAAAAGATTGTTGCTGCCTCAGAAAGATACCAATCTAAGAATCACTGAGGAAGGAATGAAGGTGATATTACTATAACTAGGTAATCGTGTAGAAATAAATATTTCAGCAAGCTACCACTCCATTAATCTGCCTGGCTGGGAATTTATCATATTATTGTCAACAGAAATTCACAGTGACTAACACACCTGTGGAAGAAAACTAACTTAGCTATTGCTAAAGGGTTTAGGTGGGACATGCATCATCCACTTATGCCATCCACATCAGTATGGATTATTTTCTTCTCTACCTGGCTAAAATAATTGCATTTGTCTGTGCCGGGGTAGCAGTAGATTGCACTCTGTGCTCCAGTTTGAAAGTGTTCTGTTATGATGGTAGAAAAGTACCAGTGCATGTATGTGGTAGACGAAGAGTGCAGGCCTGGCCCACTGAAGGTAGTGTTGGGTTCTCAAGGACACTGATGGTGACAGGATGTTAAGTGAGTTGATGAGCAACAGGCTGAGAAGTCTGGACTAGAGCCTAGGTTGCTTCACTCCCCCTCCCCAGTGCTTCCTGTCATGAGAGACTGCTTGCTACCAAGGGCCCAGATCCCAAATGCCACAGATGAGGGTGTGTTGTAGTAGGGAAACTTTCAAATAGGTCAGGCACCATGACCTGGACTGCTGTTTAGCTGTGCTTTAGTGTGATCAAAAAGATGAGTGGGAGAGGATGCAGCTCATGTGCTGGGTGACCTTCACTGAGTGAGTTAACGTCATTGCATCTCTGTTTCCCGTAATGTGAAATGAAGATTGTTACACACATCTCTAAAACTGCTGTTTAATTTTCTGGATATGATTCGTTATTTAAATGTAGATGATAACTCTAAATGTTGCTGACTTCTGAGATGGTCTGTCAGATTTACACCACACATCTAGTCCGGGGAAAGGGAGTTAAAGCATGCTTAGTACAACGGTTCCCCTAATCTGATGCAAAGTAAGAAGCTCCACTCAAAATTGATAGAATGTTTAAAACCCCTACTCTTAGAACTGATTGAACACTTATTTTTAACTGCATGCTTTAAACAACAAAATTCAGTTTTGCAGTTTTGTGTATAATGAATTACAATGAGTTTATTCACACTACTGGGAGTGAGAAATACCTATAAGATGCATCTCAGCTTCTTCAGCATAGTGTGAGATTCAAAATGACTGGACCACAGATGATTATATCTTTCTTACCCCTCACCCACTGCTCCCAAGTATGTTTTTGTTTAATTGTCAGCGTTGTCTTTATGCTTTTAGACACATCATAAAGGTGGATAGTGCTGTAGGAAGGGGAAAATAAGCTCGGTCAGTGATACAGTACTTGTACAGACCCTAAACTCTAGCACCTCTTTCTTTGTTTCACTTCTCAAATTCCATTTACCACATAAGAAGCAGGTGGTGGATTCTGGAAGCCAGCAGCAAAACAGGGAAGATCATGGAGGAAAGATGCATAAAATGGAGCTCAGGAGTAGGGAAGCCCAGTTGTATTAAATCAGATAATAGCTTTGAAAAATCTTTGAAAGTCAGTTGCTTTCCAAGTGCCTGTCTTGGAGGATCAGGGTATATTCAGTTACACTGCTGCACATCTATTTTGCTATATTGCTTGCAGTGTATTTGGAAGATTAAATACTCCTGTAGTTCCTTTCCTTTTCTTCTTTACAACTTTTTTTTAATTCTGCATAAAGTCTTACTTACACTTACAGGAGTTCTGCCTCTGGATCTGAACTCTGTTGTGCTCAGGCTTCACTTTGCACAAATGATGTGCTAGCTCTGTCTCAAAGAGCTTGGAGTCTAAATAACTTTGGTAGGAGGATCTTACTTTTCTGCAGCCTTGTGTAGCTGTTGATGTTTGCACAAAGAAGACAAAAAATGCCACCAGATTGCAACTAGCTAGCAAATTCTGCTCTTTTAGCCAGACTTTTCCCCAGCTTCATGCAAATAATAAGGGAACATGCAGGGAAATGGGGGAGCAGCTGTTCCTATTTGAAGTGCAGCATGAAGCTTTATTTTTGCAACACCCTTACAGCACAGGAAACAAGAAATGTGAGGATGCGATCCTATCATGTTATCATGCTATTTGGTTACTTGGTGCCATTACAGCCTTACTGCTGCAGGCTGTGATTTTTGTTAACTGTTAAACTGAATTTAACTTCATGTGTTTTGGATGGTGGGTCATCCAGGGAAACTCACAGTGGAGACAGTAACAAGCCCCTAGGTAGGAAATGTTCTTCTTTGTCACAACTGACCCAGCTTGGTGACACTAGTGACAAAATGCTGTTTAACCCAAGTTGCGGGATACGGCGTGGTGGATGAGCTGTGTGTGACTTGCAGTGCTCTGATAGTGGATGCCAACTGACTGAGGAGAACAACTAGGACTCTCAGCTCCACCACTGGTGTTCCCAATGGCCTGCAGAGAATCCTGCAGGGAACCAAATTCTTACCCATGCTGTGTGCCTTCTATTTCCCCCAGGGTTGTTATGGTAGAGATAGGGTTGTCTGCTGCTACAGGGACAGCTTTCACCCAACTTTAGTGTTGGCATTCCTCCCACCCCCTATAAAAGATTTCTCCACCTGCTGCTCATGCCCAGAGTTCAGACACTTCCCTGTTAAACATTCCCGTCCAGCAGAACCACAGGTGATGAAAGCAGTTCTGCACATGGGATTTCCCATTGGGTGAATTGCCCTTACCACTAGCTAAAAGCTTCACCCTAATAGGATGGCACTGACTGCCCTTCTTGAAACTGCTCTATGCCTTTGAAGCATTGAGGCCTGAGGCTCAAGTGGAAATGAAGGAGAGGCAAGGGAGCATGGACAGAAGCAGTGTTTTCCGCTTTTCAAATAATTAGGGTAGACAAGGAGGCCATTTACAGTTTGCCTTTGAAATATTTTGTGTGCAGCTGTGTGTGCTCTTCTGATTTTCAGGGTAAATATCAATCAGAAAACGTTTTTCAGGAGTT
This sequence comes from Pedionomus torquatus, assembly GCA_013398155.1. Lineage (NCBI taxonomy): Eukaryota > Metazoa > Chordata > Aves > Charadriiformes > Pedionomidae > Pedionomus > Pedionomus torquatus. The sequence goes on along the minus strand of VZRU01001299.1, from coordinate 392,626 downwards.
GACATTGTGTAAATTGCCAATGTGCGATGGAGAGCTTTCTTAGGTAGTAGTTTGCATGCTGCTGCTCTTCCAGTACATACTAAAATTTTGCCAGGGTAAACTCATTGCTTGCACTTGTGTTATTATGTGTCCTGTTCTTCTTAACCCAGCTTTGCCCCAGACCTTTTTTCAGAGCATACAGCGCAGTTGTCAGGGTTCATTATTATCAGGTTTGTACTCGTGTAAAGATGAGTGAAGTACTTACTCATACAATATTTGCACATTATCCTAATAAATTTGGCCCTAATTATTTAGTCTGCATAGTTAAAAAGGATCTGAACATAAGCTGAAAAAAATAAAAACCTTGGCCATTCCTTCCTAATGTGCATATGCATTTTTGCTACAGGTTGTGTTTGTACAGGTTTTGCCACTAATGATCTGGTAAAAGTATCCATTAAATGTAAGACCTACAATTTATTTTTAAAGAATTAAGATTAAACTTTTGCAGTCTGTAGCAGCAGTTTACTTAATGGCAGATTTTTCCTTGGGCTATGGGGGATTCTCCACCAACCTGTGCAGTTCTGCCCTATTCATAGCTTCGTTTGTACTTCTGATAGAAGTGGATGTCTAAAGCAATAGAAGTGAAAAGGCCAAGCCAGATGTTGGAAATGGCATATGTTGCAGATATGCACTTACCTGTGCATGGGCTTTTTAAAGACATCTTTAAGAAGCACAAAATACATTTGAGAAGAAGAAAGACTATGTCTCGTGTATTATCCACATTCAGTACAAACACACTTAAATCAGAGTGACAAAACTATGGACCCAATTTCTAATGTGGCCTCAAAGTTTGCCTGCTGACTGGAGATAAGCTGCTGGGTTACAGAGCTGGTCAGCTTAGATGACAGATGAAATCCTTTTGCCTACCAAAGGATAGGGGCAGGAGGGGAAAGAACAACTATTTTGTTTCCTAAGCAGTGAGGACCCAGAAACTTCATTTCCAACTCTGTTACTGAATCAGCATGCACTATTAGTGCAGTCATAAGGTTAACACTTCCAAGAATGTCCATTTGTTTTGAAGGTCTCAACTTTTGAAAAATCTTGATCTTTTTGTCTTGCAAGTACTGTGATCTTTTAAAACTGGTATTGGAGCAAAGATACCAAAGCAGCTGGTACTTCACTTATAGAGAGATTTGCAGTTAGAATCTCCCTGATTTCCCAAATTATTAGACATTTTTGAGAATGTTGCGTTTATCTTCTTTGGATCTGTTTTTGATCCTGTACAATGGACATAGTCATGCCTTAAAGTTTACACAGGTATTGCAATGTATGATTACTGTACAGGAATGGTTTGTTATCCTTGAAGGATGAATTTTCTAGATCAAAGGCAAGGTGTGGTTCACATTATCAAAAAAGTTTTGATGAATTGGTCCTTCAGAGGCTGCTCCAGTCTCCATTCCCAAGAATAATCATGCAAGTGTTTTTTTCAAGGGAGCTGTATATGTTGGTGGTGTTTAGACCAGGACAGTACCCCTGACTCATCCTCACTGCCATGTGATGATGCTCTGGAAATAAGGGATTCACAGAGTTATACTGTGAACAGTATTTCCTTGCTCTGCCCTGACACTGAGTGTAGCTTGAAGGTCTAACGCTGGGCCAAAGCCATGACCTCCTGTTCCCTGCAGGCTTCATGGAAGGTATTTGCTGTTGGTGGATCATAATCTCTTCTGATTGTGGTGTCACAGGTGTTGTTACTCCAATTCTAGAGTAGGAGAGGAGGAAAGTAATTATCTTGGCATTGTTTCTTCAGTCTGTTTCAATGGAATTTCTCCAATTTGTGGTATCAGCAGTGAATATATTACACAGAAATGTATTAATAGTAAAAATGTATTATACTTGTTTAGATTCCCTAAATATATCCTGTCCCTTTACTTTTAATGTTAAGTGTGTCTTAAATACCCAGATAGCTGCCAATTTGTCAAATTAGTGGCATAAGGCAAAGGACAGAACTGTCAAGAGAAAGATGTCCAGTCAGACTGGTGTTGCCCTGGACCAACATCACCAGGTTTGATTACTCTCTTACACTATACCATCCTTTGTAAGATTAAAATCATGCCTGCTTTTGAGTCTGAAGTTTATTTTCTCCAGGAGAACTCCTTTGACTGGAATCTGACTTGTGTAAAAGGAGCGTGATTGTATGTACGTAAACCCAAATACCACGGCGGAAACAGAAGGGCCTGGAAGACAAGTGTTAGATTTAGCAAAAGCTTGTGTCTGCTAAGGTGTATTCATGCAGCTTGTAACTATTTTCTACTTCATTTGTTTGGAAGCTGTAGCAGGAAAAAATGGTGTCTTGAGTCATTCTACTGTTTATCACCATCAGATCAAAGGGCACAGAATTGGGTTTGTGTTTTCACAGAGATTTGATGCTGACACACAGCTGTCCTTTCCTCCTCCTGAGCACATCAAGACTGAATGTTTTGCAGACTGTAAGCTTGGCCCTGGTTAGGAGTCTGAAATAAAACTTCTATTGTCTGGAGTGTTTTGGTGTTTGCTCTAAAGAAATCATCAAACTTAGTTGTTTATTTTTTCTTTTGCAGGAAAGGGGCAGGGGAAAGGGGGATGGGGTAGCCATTCATGTGTCTGTTTGCAATCCTAGCTTTATAAGTCTAAAAATAAAGAAGCGCAGCAGTCCACTCTAAAACCGTGTTTGCTGGCACTCTTGAACAAGGGACAACATAAACTTCAGAATCAGTTTGGCTTAAAAAAATTGTATATACTGAAAAGAAATCAATGGTGTGGTTTACCACTTTAAAATAGATACATATATATATATAGACATCTGCACAAGCACAAATACTCCTTTCTAACAAGCCCAGAACACAACTATTTAAATTTCTCTTTATAATTCACTTTTTCCTTTCATTTCTTGTTCTGACCCTTCAGAGGATTGGGTTGGATGTGAGAAACTACTGAAACACTACTCTGCCGGTATGAAAGGTTAAAGAAGGTTATCTTAGAGACAGGGTGTGTGCTCAGTTATTTTGCACACAAGGCAAATTTAGCTTAAAGCATGACAAATCTTCTGCAGGGTAACCCAATGAGCTGTGGTCCATATATGGCATCAGTTAAGGTTTCTGCCGTGGGGTCTACATGGAAATATTGACAGCTAAGGGGAAATGGCAGAGATGGCAGGACAGACTAGATGCTGTGATATCTGTAACCATGAAACTATTGCTGACCTACAACATCGCTGTTATGATTTTTGGAATGACAGAGCAACTGCAGGGACCTGCAGTGGGGGGTGTGTGTGTATCTGTGGCCCCCTTTGAATTTCCAGGGATTTAATCCCATTTCCTCTGGTGTGTAGAGGTATTTGCACAGCCATAAAGACAAGAAATATTAAGAGCTGAGGAGGCAGCTGTAGGACATGAATAGACACTTGTTTGCGTGTATTTATAAACATGCGTATACCTAAAATAAACAGAAAAATCCACATCATACTCATAATTAAACTAGAGAGATATTCAGTGTTAAGATTCCCACGGTGACTATTTGAAGACATGAAAAAGCCAATTTGCTCTGGATCTACTCATCTTTTTTTTTTTTTTCCTCCCCTCTTTCTGTACTAGTCCCTTTGAAGCCTCCTAGTGTAGGAGAATCCAAAGCATAAAAAGCTGGGTTGCCTGACTGGAAAGGTTATAGCATTGTTATCTTGGGTTAATTTGTTTTCTGTGGAAAAACTGCCCACAGAGCAGTATTGCTACCAGGAGTTGGTTTGATCTATCTGTAGGTGGGGCTGGGATTGCTGTCTAAACCGTGTAGGTTGCAGGGTCTTTTAATTCTTCTGTTATGACGCTTAGAGACACAGTGGTCTCTTGTAGAGGATATAGATACTTCCATCACCTCCAAAAATTAGTTAGAGAAAGCAGTAAGAGGTCCACACGAAGACAGGGGGAACTTTAAACCCTGGAGGGAAGGGAAGGCTCATCTGGTGTTATACACCAGAGGAAATCCCCTGTGGGGAGTCCGTATGCTGTCTTTACGAACTCCTGAATTTTGTTCATTTTTTGGAGATGTCTCACAAGTCTCCCTGGATTAGTTGCTCTTTGCTAAAGTTCTTGGGGCCTGTTTCAGTCCGTTCTTTCTTAATTCTGTCAAGCAGGCTGGTGCTTTTTCTTGTTTATTTAAAGCTTTGTCTCTCCATTTCAGGATAGTTTCTTCCCTCAATAGCTGTTGAGCTATGCACAAGGTCGGATGATTACTCAGAACTTCCTGGAAAGCCTCGTGTTTGTTTTAGACAAAAGTACTCAGGAAGTTCCTCAGCTCTTCCAGCAGAGCTGTACTGGCAGTGGCCTTCCATATTCCAACTGCACTCACCACATTTCTTGGAAGATGAGCTAAAATCATTTTTAATCCAGTATTAAACCCAGGATATGTCAACATTATTCCATATATTTCAAATGCTGAGGCTATTTTCAAGATCTCCTGTACCTCAGTTAATAGAAAAATGTCTTCTCACTCACTGTCATGGCAATGCGACAGTCAGTCTTTTTGGTGGCCCCCATCAAGCTTGCTATCTTCAGTCTAACATCTTCCAGCTCCAGACCCTCATCTTCACAGCTTCACAGCTCATCTCCACCTTCTGCACACAGGCTTTCAGTCTCAGTGAGCTGGTGAGGCTTCAGCCACTTTCTGTGAGGCAGAGCCTTGAGCGGCTAAACGTATGTGTGTTAAAGAAGATAAAAGTCAGGGGAGGAGAAACACAAATACAAACTCAAGCAGCTTAGTACACACAATCTTTTTAGCCTCACAGCCCCTGGTGACTCACTTTAAAGCACTTGAATCTATACAATTAGGCTGAATGCTTTCTGTGATGTTGGGTGATGGAGTGATCATTTTAATGTATTTATATCTTGATACTATATGCTGCTCTCGCAGCCCTCTAAGGAAAAACGTGCTGATACGAGTAAGGAAACAGTGAGAGACTGTTGTGTGTAGTCTGTGTGTAAAATATTAGTTCTCCCAACAGCCATCATTCGCTGGTATCAGCAGCTCCTTCCTGCTTTTGCACCTCTGAGTCCTCCACACCTACATGATGAGATGTCCGTGGCCCACAAGCTGTTGAATTTAGCTGTTGCCTTAGAAGTGATAACTCTCTGTAAACAAGGCCAGCCAATACCAATGTGAAAGTACTACTGATGTGGCTAAATTGTTTTAGAGACTACTGGTGTGTGAGAGCACTTGTAAGACTGCCTTTAATCAATATAAGTTCTGTTGGCATCTTAGTTTCAGCCACCATCAATTGTATGACACTTTAAAAATTGATTACGAGGGCTCCACAGAAGAGGCTTGTACTGACTTGGTTTGCATGAACTGATCAAATGTCACTGTTGTAAACTTAATTGTTCTCCAATCAGCTCTTTAGTTTTCAGCTTGTGCCTGCATTCTCTCGCCAGGCAAAAAGCTGGGAGTGGAGGAAGCTCTTGGTGCTAGGACCTGGGCTCAGCTTGAATAGCAGGACTTGGAAGTGAAACAGACTTTGAGCTGTTACCTTTCTGGAAGAACTGAACCTCTCCAGATGCTTATGCATCTGAAGAAGCAGGATAAACCTCAAAATGGTCTCTAACGATTTCCCTGGAAAAAGTACTGAAAGCAAAATAAAACCAAGCAAACCCAAACCACCCTGAAGTACTCATGCCTCTGCTACAGGAACAGTTACTCTTCAGCCAGTTGAATCTTACTGTTGAACAATATTTGGTGGAATGTAATCCAAATGCTTTGGGGCTGAATTGCTTTCCAACTTACTGAAAATTTGTGTGGCTGCTCTTTGGCAGTTGCTCATACGTATATATTCTTTAGCTACACGACTGATTTGTTTCGGTCTTTTCCTCCACAGAAAGGAGGGTGCTAACAGAAGACAAAAGCAAGAAAAAAATACTTTGCGTTCAATTCAGTGGATTCAATTCAACTGGTACTGGAAAAGTGAGGTTCGTTTCTCTTTGTCCTCCTGGCATGCCAAGAATGCTCGCTTTACAAACAAGTGGGACTGGGCAGAACGTAAGTGTAATTTATCATTCCTTTTGCTTTATTGTATCATGAAACTGGGAAAATTGGTTTTGCAAGTCGTTGTTACTAATTCTAGATCCCTGTCTTTTCTCTCTGAAAGCGGATCTTGGAAATTTGTTCCTAAGTGTCATGAAATACTGAGTTATATGGAAACTGTAGTTTACTGATTTTGACAAAGTATTAGTCAAGGCTGAAATGACGAGAGCTGGTAGCACTAAATGCTTGAAGGTTATCAAAACTGGGTCATAACTTTTGTGCATTTAGAGCTTTCCTGGCTCACAGCACATGAAAGCAAATTCAGACTCTACTTTGCAGGTGTCTTTAATGTCGAACTTGCAGTTTTTAGATTATAAGTGTCAATTAAATAAAATAATCTTCAATGATTATTGCAGCAAATGAAATTTGTACGTGTCCTTACGAAATATTGGTGCCAAATTATAGTATTTTATAACTATTTCAAATCTGGATCCAAGCCCCACAAATATGTTCACAAAGCTTATGAAAACTGTAGCCAGTTAACACTTCACTTGCTTGAGGGGAAAAAATAATAAATGCTCATTTCAACCTTTTAGTGCAAAATTTATAACACTCCATTTATAACAAGTTCTAAATCTTTCTAATGTAANATAAATTTTTCTGTTTTTTTTTTTTTTTTTTTTTTTTTTATGCATGGAAGAGCATGACATCCTTCTCTAGTCTAGCTTTTTAACCTGAATGTTTCTGGATTGAGATATTATTATTATTTTGGATCCTTAATCAGAAACTGACCAGGCTTAGCATTCAAAGCATTGGCAGTAATTTTGCAGTGACAGGAAAATGATGGTCAGACCAGGCAAGTAAATTCTGCAGTAAGAAACTGATTGCATCATTGAGGAAAACATACAATGGTTGTGGATACTTATATTTTGTTGTGCTGCTTCTGTTTCTTGCGTTCATGATGTCTAAGAGCTGAGAAGTCAGTTTTGTATGGGCACGCACAAGCTTTGGTCTATCTTTCTTCTGATTGCCAATATTATCTCCACTTTTGAGAAGGGTGTACACAAGTGTGCAAAAGAGGAGGAGTGGAAGAGATCTCTGAGTCTTGCAGATAGTGGGACAGAAGAAGTTCTGCCTACTTATTTCACATGGGCCAGTTCACTGTCGGGTTACAACTTCATGTCTACTAATATGGATTGGATTCAAACCAGCAGAACAGAGATGAAGTGATTTGTTTTCCTTTATTAGTTCCTTTACTAATTCTTTCAACTCTTGCATCTTCTTTTTCCTAGACTTGATTATATCTGTCATGCAATGTGTTTGTGGCTAAATGAATATGTATGAAGGCTCCACCACGTGTTCAGCAACCGAGCAATTGGTTATCAAAATTGCCTGATGGAAACATTTTCTACCTAGGCAGCTCTGCTTATGCTGTGTTTTTTTTGGTTTTTCCTTTCTCCACCTACCCCTGCCCTGAATTTAATTCTCAGTAAGTAATCCTGCTGATAGTTATACACTCAATTTGTAAGAAGCAATTTGTTTTTTATACTTGCGAATCGATAAGGGTGGATTATTTGCTCAATAAATCTTGTGGCCATCCACTTTGTAGTTTAGTTGCCTAACAAACACTGGACTGAGGCTCTTCCTTACCTGGGTGTACGTTTATGTTTTTTGAAATTATCAGCATGCTGCTTTCCTTAGGCACAATTTCTTTCTGCACAGTCTGTGAGTATTCCTGCAAAGAGCAGAAGCTCGGTGTTTCCATGAGTAGTAACCGCTCATCTTCAAGTTCCTGGAAAAGTAGCCAGAGGGGAATAAAGGAGGCCGGAACAAATCACAACTGGGAATGCATGAGTGTATCTGTGGATATTATTTTCCTGTTGTTCTGCTATTCTTAGGATTTCACATAATCTCATGCTTTTTAGGGCAGAACAAACTTAATGAGAGAAAAGAGTAATGATAAATGCCTAATAGCTTTTGTGATAAAAGCATGATCTTCTTAAGTTCAGATTTCAAGTGGTTTGTTGGGCTTGCATATGAACTATCATTTAATTTGTTTCTTTAGAAGACTAAGGTTATAAAAGAGGAATTGATGAATGCTTTACTTGTAAGGGATAGGCTAAAGCTTCCCAGAAAGTCTTGGAGATCTAGCAGTTCAGTACTAATAGTGACAGCCACGTGCTTTATAATTTTTCCTGAGCAGTAAGTCAATCTAGAGTGAAAGAAATTTATCACAATGGATCTCAAGGAATGGCAATCCCAGTCTTGCTTTTCCAGTAGAGTTTCTGTAGTATTTCTTTAATGGCAATTCACCTCAGGAGACTCCATTTTTTAGATTTGAACTTTGGGCTCATGAAACTTGCTGTATCAATAACCTTCAGGGTAAGCACAGAATAACATTTCTCCTACTGCTCTTTTCTGGTTGGGAAGCTCTGCCAGTAATGCAGAAGGGTAGTTAGGACTCCATGGCTCAGATGGATCAGCTAACAAGTGTTATTTGTGATCTTTGTGTCAGGTCTCTGAGCACTAGACTGAATTATTTTATACTCACTATGAAAACATTCTGTCAGAAAGAGATTATTTTGAATCACCACCAATCAGGGCTGAACTACGGAATAAAGAGGTTTTGTATGCTCATAACTTCATATTTAAATGAGGAATGTGGCACTTCTAAGCAGGGGAAGTGCCAGCTTGCTCCTGATATGCATTCAAAGGTTGCTAAAAACTCTCAATACTGAACTTTATTTGGTGGGGCAGGCAGGCAGGCAGAGATATGTGGCTAATTCTTACATGTAAACTCACTTCCCTTCCAGATTTGCAGTCTTTGTGCTTTTACTCTGTCCATTTAGGTGCAAGGACTAGATTTTTCCAAACCACAGGTGAGTTACAAGGGATAGACTCTGCAGTCCTTTCCTGTGTGAAGCAGAGTTTTAGAAATCTAGTAGTTGCTTAATACTCCCTAATATAATGATTTACTGCTTCCTGTAGTTATTCAGCTGTGTTTTCATATTTGTCCTGTGAATCTCCAGATCTCATGGAAACATATCTGACGGCAGTTCTTTCTTCTTGGACTATTCAGGCACAGTTATTATGCTGTCAAATAGCTGATTTGATTAGTAAGGGGAAAGAGCAGCTCAAAATTTACTGTGTAGGCTTTTTAAGAGAGACTTGCCAGCATATTCTTGTGCAACTAAGACATTTGATTCATTCTGTCACTGAGTGAAACTACCTCACTGAGTGAAACTACTTCATCTTTACGATGTTTGACATTTAACAGTTCAGTTGAATTTGCCCAAAAGAGGAAAAACAGAAAAAAAAAAAAAAAAAAAAGGATAACTAAAATGGATTTTCCCGCTAAATTAAAACACTTTAGCTGGAACAAGTCATTGCCAAGGTGCAGCAGCTGCTACCACTTGCACGGCTAAGGAGAGGAACCAGCAGAGACCACAGATATCACAGTATAGAAAAGGAGGTGGAGCAGCCTGTTGCCCTTACCAGGCTCACTGATGGCAGCCAAATCTAGAGCGGGCCTGAAATGGAATTCACTTTAATGCTGCTGCCTTGGAGTGATCACAGCCTTGGTGTGATGACAGGAACTGAGAGAAATGCGCTGAGCTGAACTCAGATGGTTCCAGTGAAGCTTCCTCTCAGCCAGAGGTGCCGGTGTATTCTCTCCTGGCTTGCTGCTTTCCAAACACTTCCTCAACCATGGGTTTTTTTGTTCACACTGCAAGCATCTCTGACCAGTGCTGTTAAAGTTTTGTGGGGATTTTTTTGAGGTTGGTTTATTATCAGGGAAGTTCTCCTTTCAGGGCTTCTCTTGCCAAGGAGATAAGGAATTTTAAAAGCCCTTTTCCATCTGTATGGCAGTCATTTGTATCATGGAAGAACATTTCTAATTATTTTCATGACCTGGACTTGGAGCTTAGGTCTGTTTGGCATACTTACAATTATTACAAAGCACTTATGGCATTTTTAAGTAGAAGTGGAGGCTTTGCATTTCTACAGTAAGGCGTTTTCTGTGTGTTTGACTCCACATGCAGAAACTAGACTCAACTGAAAAAAGAGCAAAACTACCAGTTTGATGATTACCTTTTCAGTCCTAAACCACTCTTTTTTTTTTTCTATTTTTCAACAAAAATAATTTTTCTTAAGTTAAAAAATCTCTGATTGTTTTTCCCCTTTTCCCAAACTGTAGCAAATCTGGATGACCCAACTTCTTGTGGGTTTTTTGTTGTTTTGTTTGGGTTTTTTTAGCCAAAGGTAGAGGACAGAGGTAGAAAAAGAGGCAACATTATTTGTTCACTTTTTTAAGGAAGACTTCAAGAATATAAAAAGATCAATGGGGGCTGCCTTGATTATAGACCCTGCTTGCATTCCACTCCTTACCTGTTCTGACACAAGTGTTACTGGTTTTTGACAAAATATTGATATTCATGTAATTCAATGATCTTAAGGAGTACTGTCCATAGAGGAAGAATAACGTGGCAGTGAGCCAACAAGCCTTAAAGAATTAAGTCTTCTGAAGGGTTGGGCAGTGTCCCAAGAGGCCTCAGAAATTTTGTGTAACGTATTATACCAACACTACCACCTACAGGAGTTCTGCAAAAGAGATACAGCACTCTACAAAATGTAAAATAGAACAGAAATCAAGGCTCTTCCAGTATGGCCTCACCTTCCTCAGTATCCAGCATTTTGGGGTAGAACCTTAGCGATATCAGAAACTGTTAAGACACAGTCTTGCCTCATGAATCTGAACCCTTCTATGGGGAGCCATGCTTTGAGAAAGGCGTCTGTTGTTGCATTGTAACCCACTGTGCTAGAAATTTTCACTCTCTTGTTCTTCAGGTTTTAAGTGTGAGCATGTGTGATTTCAATTAAAATCTCACAAATGTCCATAATCAGAGGGACATCTGCATAAAACCTTGGCTTAGGGTAGTGTGTACATTACTATTTTTTGGTTTGCATATAAGTATATGACAGCACCAGTATTTTAGCTGGTGTGGTAGTTGTATTACTTGCACAGATGTTGAATGTATCTCATTGCTTTTTAGTAAGCTGCTGCTAAGCCAGCAGAAACAGAAATGCCTGAAAATAGATGAAGGGGATTTAAAAGGAAATATATCATTGCTTGTGGTATCTTTCAGTCATCCTGTTCTTTGAGGGATTCTGTTTCCATTCATCCACTGTCATTACTTACAGTATTTCAAATTATTTACCCAAAGAAAGGAAATTGCGAAGCTGTAGCTTTGCAAAGTATTTACACTGAATTAACGGCAAGTTACATTTACTCACTTTATCGCTTTCTTATTGGTCATTGTCAGTCTGAGAGAGATGGCCCATAAATAGCATATAAGTACAAATTTGCATTTTTAAAAGAAAGGAGTGCTAAGAATTCTTGTCCTGGGCAGTAAGGCACTTAAAATTGTGCTTAAGCTTAGTGGATTTCAGCAAAGCTTATCTACGAAAAATTGCTAGGCATAGTATGTAAAAGCCAAGGTTGCTTAGCATCCTGTGGAATCCACTTTTCAAATAAAATGCACCAAAAAGCAATTAGGTCATCCCTATCAAAATTATAAGCAAGAAATAAACCTATTGAGAGTTGCTCTGCTGGCTTCTATTCTGTGTTGTCTCATATCCTCATTGGTATTTTAATTTCCTCTGCCAGCTAGCAAAAGCACAAATTTCTGAAGTGATAGCATGAGCTTTGCTCCAAATGCTCTGTGTGTGTTTATTTATATCCTCTGAACTGACTAGGAACTTTAATTTTTGTTTTTACAAGAAAATTTCAGCCTTGGTCCATTGGCGGTGTCATCTCTGGAGGTAGTCAGGTCATATCTGCAAACCTGACTTCCAGGCATTTGGCCTGAAGTAGAAGAACGTGTAGGACAGAGTCCCTGGTGAGTGTGGTGACCGTGGGGCAGAGAGGGTAACCACAGGAGCTTTAATTTGCTCGGTGACTGTCACAGGCAGCTGCACATCACAGGTGGCTGGGGCGGTTGCAGTGCAGGCGCTGCTCAGAAAGAACATTCTCTGGGTAGTAAAAAGAATTTAAAGGTACCCATTGAAATGGAGCAAGAAGGCAATTGATTTGAATATTTAATCCACAATTTCACTGCTTTGTTTTCTTTAGCTCTTCTAGGCTAACTATGCTGTTTTCAGATGTGTTTCCTAGTTAAGGAGAGAAAATCACGAGAACATTTTGAGCTTTTTAGGAAGAGAACTGTGGAAGGAGGCAGTAAAAATCTGCTCATGGAGGAGTTAGACAGCAAGACTCGGTGGCTAAACTGAGTCTCATAGAAAAAACTCATAATAAAACGTTAAAATAGAGAAGTAAAACTGCCTTGCCCAGCATTGTTCAGCGATACTTCCTGTCAGCTCTAAGAGCATTGATACCAAGTGATAGAGTACAAGGTTACTGATGGTCATTATATCCATAACAGAGCTTGATTAGCTGCAGTTAGCTGCAGGATGTTGCACCAGCCTGCATTTATGCTACACATAAGGCTATTGCTATGAGATACCTGAGGAGTTTTGGGGAGGCTTTCATGTGAGCTCTGAGCTGTAGCATTTGGGAGACTTGACTTAATTTCAGACAGCAGCAGACAAAAAACCACCCCAAAACAAAACAAAAAAAAAACCCCAAAAAACTAAAAACAACAACCAAAAAACCACCAACCCCCCCTCCCCCGAAAAACAAAAACCAAAACCAAACCAAAAAATCCCAACCACCAGTCAAAAACCAAAGGCGTGAAAGAGAAAGAAAACCACTGAAACAATTGTGTCTGCAAAGTCAGACATCCAAAAGGTCACAATACTTGGTTCTTCCCAGCGTCCCTGGGGTGTTTAGCCCTAGTATTTTCTCAGTCTTCTCTCTATTAAACCTTATAAACCACTTAAGACACTTGAAATAAACAGTGCCAATGTCAGTTTATCTGCCCTAGGTGTTGGAGGTTAAGCTTCAGGTTGTCACAATATTTTATAATGTAACATAGATTGAAAAGTTCTGATACAAAAAAGATAAAAATCAGTATGTCCACTCAAAATAATTAAAACTGAGAAGTAGAATAATAATAATTATAACCTTGGAAAATCATTGTGAAAGTTTGCCATTCTCTGAAAATAATATCCTCCTGTTTCTCCCATGAGAGAGGAAGTACGAAGTATTCAAGTCAAGAGTATTCAGGTTTGAAATATTTATGTGCACACATCACACTCTGCATGAGGGTACTGAAATGTTTTCTATACCTTATATTTCAAACTAATTGACTTGGGCAAGTCTTTCTGTTGGTATTTTACGAGTTTGCAAAGCACACAAGGATCCTTGCATTTGTTTCAGTACTTATATACATAGTATGTTTTTGCTTTGGGGAAGACAGCTGACATATTCTGCTTGTGGACAGATGTTTGCAGAATCAGGGCTGAGTAAGCTTTTTGGGTTGTGCTTTTTTTTGTGTGTCATTGTAATTATAGTAGGTAAAAGCTTGGGACACCAGTTCTTGTGCATGCTTTGTCTTTTCATTAAAAAAAAAAAAGGACTGAAATGTAGTTGTCAGTCCTTCTCCAACTTCCTCTGTTAAGATTGTGAGAATGAGTTAATCAAATTCTTGGTTTTCTTGAGGTCTCTAAAACTATCTTTAAAATTGACTTTCAAACCACCCCCCTTCCTCAGCACTTTGTATGCTTAGTCTGTTTGTCAGTGTAAATGCACTATATTATATATAGGCTCTAAATATGTATACATATAGTGCATATATGTATGCACTATATTTCAATGGCCTCTAAACTTGCACTGAGCTTTGTAGATGGGACCTTACAAACTATAATTTTCTTTCTGTGCTGATGAAAAACTCATCCGTTGGTCAGCCTTAATGCCCCAGCATGATTTTGCAGGTGAATCTCAGCAGCCAGCCAGGAACTTCAGAAAGACTCACAGTAGATCTCACAGACTGTCTGCCTGAGGGAAGGCCAGTGCCCCTCTAACAAGACCCATTACACTGAAGTAGACCTAAATATGACACTGTTGTCCCTAATGAACCACTTTGTCTTCAGGTCTGCCTTTTTGCTAGACAATGCCAGAACTTTGAGCTGGCTTCCTCACGATGGACAGAATCTGTAAGGGAGAGTCTGAGTGATATTAAAGTATTTTTTTGTACATACTGAGGAAGTGTTCCTGGAAAAGGAATGATCCCCAAAAATGCATGCACTTTCTCAGAATTGTTCACAAGTCTGGTTCAAGAACTGACTCTGAAATATGAATTTAGAGAGTAATCAAACTCTCCAGCAGCTTGCACGACTTAATCACCAAGACCTTCTGCTTCCATATAAAGTTTTGCAAAATATAGGTGAACAGTGGAATACCAGCTCTTCTGAAGTTCTCCTGGAAAGAATACCTCTCATACAAAGGGCTGTAATTGACATTAATTAAGTAATGTGACACATGGCCAATGTAGGACCTTGTCACGCGTTGTCTGCTCCACAGAAGCAGTCTGTGTGCACACCTCAATTCTCAGCAACCTTCAGTAAGTGAAAGATAACTGGGACAGTCTGGCCCTCCCTGGGCAGAAGTTAGGGGACCCTTGACTGAGTACGACTAAAAGCCTCCACATGATCAGTTACTCACTGGTTGCTGGTGCATCATGCGGATGGCAGAGATCTAATAAATTTATAGCCTGAATTTTGTGAATGGTAATGCAAAAGGTTCAAATACTTGATGAAACACGTAAAAGATGGCTCATGACCAATATGTTTGGTTTTTCCAAATTCCTCAGTTTTGATAGCTTCACTTAAGAAGTGTGCTATTAACAAGTGGTGTGTTCGGTGAGGATGTTGTTTCTGCTACCTTTACATTGCTGTGAGGCTGATTATGTCTTCATGGTTAGATTAATTCTTAATTTACACAAGAGTGAAATCAGAATCAGGCAGCCTTTGTGAGGGTAATGTGGTGTACGTACTACGTACTCTGTTTAAATAATATGCATATACTGACTGCAGAGCTGTACGTGGCAATTTGCTACATCTTTAGCCCTGTTTATCTGTTGATGCTAAGAGAATGCAGAAAGAATTAAATGGTAGTTTGGAATAGTACTAATTTGCTTGTTGCTCATTATTGCAGCTCATAAACGTGTTGATTTGCATACTGCATATATTTCTGATTTGTATTTTAAGGTTATTTCATCTCTTATGGTTGTAATGCAAGCAGTCTTTATGTATTGAGGAATATGCTGTCCTCTGATTAAAGGCTGGAAGGTATTCTTGTGTAAAGGCAGGGAGTAGGTAAGATTTTGCAATTGCTATGCTTTCTCTGTTCTGTTTTCTTTTTTTTTTTATTATCAGTGAAAGTTCTTCTTAAATCCAAATGTATAGCTCTCTGCTGCACCCACTACAGCAAACTGCTGTTAACAGCAGCTGAATTCCTTTAATTGAGTATTCCAAAAGACCAGCTCCAGGCAGACAGCAGGGGGGAAATACATTGCATCAGTGATCTCAATGAAGTTGACTTTGCTGGAGCAAAGAGAGTAAGATTGCACTAAGATGTAGAGTTATGAGTGTTTGGGGAAAAAACAATAAGCCCCCAAAGTAGGAATGAAAGTATTCAGGCAATTTTAGCTGTAATTATCACCCCCTGTACATAAGTATAATGATGTTTGGATTTATGTGACACTTTTCATATGTGAATTGCTCATCAGATTGCTAATTATCTTGTAACGTAGACAGTTCCTTGTCTGAATGTGGCTGCAAAAGAGTGCAAGGATCTTTCCAAGAATCACACATATAGGCAGCTATTGGGATTTTCTTTTCATCTTTTGTCCTTAGGAGATGATGCTTTTGTGACCACACAGTGCATCTGTATCTGTGTACCTGCCTAATGATGCCAGAGCACAGAAGCCAAGTATGACAAAAAACTAAAGATCCAAAAGATCCAAATTTCTTAAACATTTTAGGGAAGTAGAAGTCTAAGTACAGGAAAGAGACTCAAATGACACTTTCCACTGAGGGAAAGGCTGCAATATTTCCCTTTTTCTATGGCACACCAGAGAGTTTACGCAATACAGGTAGAGCAGGAAACTTTTCAGTCAGTTTTCACCTCCTTAGACACAAGAGAATCCAACCACAAGAAAAAATATGGTAGGAAACCATATTTCATTACTTGTGATATGGTAGAGGAAGAGTTAATTCTGGCTTCTTGTAAAAACACAGTGATTCTGAAGCAGCTACTCTCCTGTGAACAAGCAGAGATGAGTGAGGTAAGACGACAGAATTCAGCCTCCACTTTTTCAAGCTTGCAGTAAATTACTTTCCTTGTCATCCAAGATGGGTATCGTGAAAGGAATTGAGACTCTGGAAAAAATCACTGAAAAGACATTTTCCTGGACTTGTGAGCATTCAGCTGGTACAGCTAGTCCCTTACAATTTCATTGTCCACAAATGGAAAGTCACTGTTCCCACACTTGTAGTCCTCCGATTGGGGGACTGAGCAGCGCAAGATCTATCAGTATTATTAAACACCGAGGCAAAAAGTTAATTGAATGCCTATGGTTTTACTTCATCCCTGTGAGTCATGTGACCATCTTCAATAAGTACCAGTCCAGTGTTTTCTTTAGACATTCTCTTGCGATTAACATATTTTAAAAAGCCCTTTGTGTCATCTGAAATGACAGCAGCCAGTTTCAACTCTAAGCTTTGGCCTTCTCCCTTCATATACGAACCACTGCTCTGCAATCTTCCTGTAAAGCCTGACCTCATTTCCAGAGACCATACATTTTCTTTTTCCACTTGAGCTCCACACAGAATTCCCTGTCCAGCCAAGCCGGTCTTCTACCTTGCTTGCTTGACTTACAACACAGTGGAATTGCCTACTCCTGTGCTTCTAAAATGTGGTTCTTAAAGACTGACCAGCACTTGCAGACTCCTAAGCTCTGAAAAGCAGATTCCCAGGGTGCTCTGCTAAACAGCTTCCTTAATAGCTTAAGTTTGCTCTCCCAAAGTCCAGGGTAGCAACTCTGCTGTGTGTTTTTTCTCATCACATGGACAAATTTTAACTCAACCATTTCATGATCACTGTGGCCAAGGCAGCCACCTACAACCACATCCCACTTGAATCCTTCAAATTTGAAGATTTTGATAGCAGAAGCAACAGTCACTAAGTCCATGTTAAGAGACATTTAAGAACTGCAACATCTTGAAGAGGCTTAAGTTTTCATTGCCTTGGGCTTGTATACAGACTAATGGGGAAATTGGTAATCATCTAAAAAGTAAAGCACTTTCAAATACAGTGATTTGTCTGTAGATTTTCTATCTACAGATAGAAGAATGGTGCTGAATTTCTGTAGTGCCTCTTGGAAGCCGAAATAACAAAGATTCTGAATGTCTCCACAAGAAAAGGAAGATGCTTTTTTGATGGTAAATGATTAAACTCAATTGTCATTGAAGGAGGAAAATGCTGGTAGGGGGAAATGGTCTTAAAGTTCATGAGGAAAAGCGTATTAGAACCAATGGAAGTTGAGTATGTTTTGAGCCTGTGACTGAGAGTTTTCTGCATCTGGGGAATGGTGTGAAGAGGGCTAGAGAAAGGTAATAATGTCTAGATCTGTAAACTTTCCTTGGGGTTTTGTTCTCCCAGGCACCTTGTAGGTGTCCGAGGCCCCAGTTTTCTCCTCTCTGTTTCACGGGGCTATTCCTGTTGGTGTCTCTGTGTTGGCCAGTTTTGGGGGAGAAAGCAAGCTAAAATAAAACAAGAAAATGCTGAGACTAGACAGTAATTCTGCACACTAAGCCACAGTTATTTATAAATTATCAAGTCAGCTGCATGAGAAATAGGCAGTTTGATGGGTGCCTGGAAGTGCAGCACAGCAGTTACTGGCCCAGGAGAGGTGGTCTGTGGCATGTGAACAAAGGGAGCTACTTTACTTTTTCCACTTGTGAGCTGTGGAGGCCTGTGTGGGACACTGCTGGTCTGGCCTGAACTAAGTAGTGATAGCTGGAAACTGTGAGATCTGAATTGGTGCAAAATCTGCCCTTGCCATCACTGTCATTTCAGTTCTTTACTAGTCACCCAGAAGTGGGTTGCTCATGGCAGCCTTGTGCAGAGGTAGATTGGAGGTGCTTCATGGTGCGTGCTGAGTTGACCCTGAAAGGTACTGATTGCTGTGGCCTTAATCCAGCCTAACGCACCAGCATGTGTATGAAGTTAAATTTACAGTCCTACACACTGCTGGAGAAGGAGATTGAACTTCAGTAGCTGTATGTGTATATACAGAAATGAAGTTGAATTTTGCTCCTTAGAAATCTGAGAGGAGGTGGACTTCTAGGTGTCCTTCTGAACCAAAAGTCTAGAGTAGTAAAGTGTATCGCACCTGCATATTTTACAGTCTTGACCTTTGCTGCTACCATCTTGCTTTTCTCACCTCCCCTGATGTTTTTTATTGAAAAGGAAACAGTCTGTTTCAACTTCCTACCTTACCCGAAAGTGTGAAAGAAGCCCTAGTATTACATGTGAAGACACATTGCACCAGTGGTATAACAGCTGTGAGTGGTAGTAGTGCAAGTGAAGCGCCTTACTATGTAGCTGCAGAGGAGGACAGCTTGAGAATTGTTACCGAAGATTCATGACCTGACTCCCAGCATTAGACAGGCATGCTCTGTGCAAATTGCTACCCAAAAACAATTATTAATAGTAATCCACTGTAGCTACAGAGTTCAGATGTCAATATTAATGAAGTGAAACTAGCAGCAGCTTTCTGTGTGAATTAACTGTTGACCATGGCAGTTTATGTTAATCAGTTGTGAATACCGGTGAGGTCAGATGCATGCAAATGAAAAAGATCTTTCTCAAACTATTGTTTATTGCTTTGCCAGCTATCTCATTTCTTTCTAATATTTACCTTTTGTCACCAGCCAGTAGGGACATGGAATGGTATGGATGGGTTTGGATAAGAGCTCATGTGCCATAAATAGCTGCTTCCGCTCTTGCAAAATGGTCAGTATCACCAAGTTCATGCAGTGGAGCGAGGCAGGAGTGCAGGGTGGCATATTTGTGGGGCAGAAGTTGCATATAAATTAGTTGAAGAGGGTTATTTTCTGGGAAGTGATTATGTCTTCATGGTTAGATTACAGTGGATATTTGTGAAAATGTAGATCTCAGTGGACAGTTCAAGAAGCATAGAGAATTCCTGTAATAAAAGGGAAATTATCTAACCCATTTTGAGCTAGGCAGTTTGTCAAAATCCATGGCAATCTAGGGTAAGAAGAAAAATTTATGCTAGGAGCAAGGCATTTCCTTGCATGTAATCCTGCTTACTTATAAAGAATATTCACGATAACTTTGTTCATGTCTCTTTTCTAGCAAGCTCTTATCACAAATGTGGGTTTTTTTGTTCCCAATAGGATTTTCTCAGCACGTTTCCTGAGCATGTGCTGTCTGTCTTCCGAGGAGCAGAGATGGTCATGGCTTGGACCAGGCTCTGCCACTGCTGCTGCAGGGGGCAGTGGTAGAAGTAATGGTGAGGGTTGAGAAATGGGGATAGGAGCTGTTTCGTTCTTACTTCCTCATGGAAATCATGTAACACTCTATGGCTTTCTGCTGCTTTGTTCTTTGCTTCTTTGGTGTTCTGCTGTTTCACTTTCTGCTCTCTTGTGTGATCCACGTACAGCTTTGTCTCAGGAGGTGACAGGCCCTGTAGATTGTGTAATGGGTACATGAGCACAGTAAGAGGGATCTTAAATGGGAAGTGTGGCTCTGCATGAGCTTTGTTACAACCCTTCAAAGGAAGATACTTAGTTCTCTGAGACAGCAGCCTCAGCAAGATCAGTGCACTGAGAGAAAGTAGATGAAACAAAAAAAGAAAAAAAAAAACACCACCACCAACAAAAGCACATTGGGAGACCTGCCTGATAGATGATCTTTTAATCAAATAATGGGGTGATTTTCACAAGTTAACTGTTTGTGTGGATGACTGTGTGTCTGTACAGTTTTAAGATTACTGCTGTGTGCATGCTGGTAGACTAGAGGCAGCTAAGGTTTTAGCAGTTTGGGAAGTTATATTTTGCTGTCCTTTGTCCGCTTGTTTTTACTTTCACAGAAGCGCAGTGGAGCTACCTAACCTGTCATTGTTGCATATAGATGCCTTTGATTCAGAAGCATACATTTGCATCATCAGTTGCTGGCACTGTCTCCATTTTCTGATTGCAAGTATGTTCAACTAATATAAAATTCAACCCTTCTAGAAGTGTTGTGCTGTGCAGCAACTTATCAGTGTATTGGTAGAGAAGAACCTAATGAGATTCAACAAGGGCAAGTATAAGATCGTGCACCTGGGGAGGAAGAATGCCAGACTCCAATATAGGTTAGGGGTGGACCTGCTGGAAAGCACTTCTGAGGAGTAGGGTCTGAGGATCTTACAGATATTAAATTATCCATGAGCCAGCAATGTGCCCTTGTCGCCAGGAGGGCCAATGGAATCCTGGGCTGCATAGGGAAGAGTGTGGCCAGTAGGTTGAGGGAGATCATTCTCCCCCTCTACTCTGCACTGCTGAGGCCACAACTGGAATACTGCATCCAGTTCTGGGCTCCTCAGTTCAACTACCAGAGAGAGTCCAGTGTAGGGCAACAAAGACGATTAAGGGAGTGGAGCATCTCCTTTATGAGGAAAGGCTGAGAGAGCTGGAACTCTTTAACCTGGAGAAGAGAAGGCTGAGGGGAGACCTTATTAATGCTTGTAAGTATCTGAAGGGGGGGTTGAAGGAGGATGGAGCTGGACTTTTTTCAGTGGTTCCCAGTGACAGCTCAAGAGGCAACAAGCACAAGCTGGAACATAGAATATAGAATCATAGAATGGTTAGAGTTGGAAAGGACCTTGAAGATCATCTTGTTCCAACCCCTCTGCCATGGGCAGGGACACCTCCCACTAGACCAGGTTGCTCAAAGCCCTATCAAGCCTGGCCTTAAATACTTCCAGAGATGGGGCATCCACAACCTCCCCGGGCAGCCTGTTCCAGTGCCTCACCACCCTCACAGTAAAGAATTTTTTCCTAATATCCAATCAAAATCTCCTTTCTTTCAGTTTAAAACCATTACCCCTTGTCCTATCACTATGCTTCCTGACAAAGAGTCCCTCTCCTGCTCTCCTGTAGGCTCCCTTCAGATACTAGAAGGCTGCTAGATGGTCTCCTCGGAGCCTTCTGTTTTCCAGCCTGAACAGCCCCAGCTCTCTCAGTCTGTCTTCATAGGAGAGGTGCTCCAACCCTCTAATCATCTTTGTGGCCCTCCGTTGGACCCGTTCTAACAGTTCTATGTCCTTTCTCTGTTGAGGACTTCAGAGCTGGACACAGTACTCCAGGTGGGGTCTCACAAGCGCAGAGTAGGAACATAGAAAGTTCCATTCAAATATGAGGAGAAAAACTTCTTTATGGTGAGGGTACCAGAGCCCTGGAACAGGCTGCCCAGCGAGGTTGTGGAATCCACTTCTCTGGAGATGTTCAAGACCCACATGGATGCAGTCCCGAGTAATACGCTCTAGGCAATTCTGCTTTAGCAGAGGAGTTGGACTTGATGATCTCTAGAGGTCCCTTCCAACTCTGACAATTCCATGCTTCGGTGATGTTTTGCTTTTTCCCATGGCAGTATTCTAGAAGCAAATGTAAAGTGAACAACACCTCTACCTACGTGTTCCTTACTGAAATTTGGGTGAAATCTTCATTCTCAGTAATTCTCTTTCCCAGAAATTCTTTCGTTCCCTCTATGGAGAGACTGACAAGCTGTAAGGAAGACTTACTGGTCTTCCACCCTTTGCACAAGCAGGTTCCACAGTAGAATTTCCCAAGGGTTCCCTTTTCCCCACAGATTTTGTGCTTGTGTCTCTTGCATCTGTGTGTGGACAGAAGGAAAGGATGTTCTTTTGTTGTTGTCCCTGTACCAGGAAGTATCACTGCTCACCGCAGCCAAAAGCTTTCAGTCAGGCTAAACCTGGAAACAAGACAATGTCAGTGTTTTTGGAAAGCACTATGCTCCCAAGAACTTGCAAAACTAGCCTGTGACTTCACTGGGAGTAGAAAAAACCCTGTGTGTGTGTGTGTGTGTGCATAATATTTTTGGAGCAGTTACTTCTTAGGGATTGTATTCTGTCCTCAGCCTTAAGGTAGGATTGCTGTCTATGCTTGGGGTACACAGAAGCTAGTGTTTTCAAGGTTCCTTTGTTAAATAGTGGCAGAAATACCCATTTGAGTCTAGGTTTCCCTTTCCTCACAAAAAATCAAACGCAGACTGTGATCTCCCTAATCATCCTTGCTATTGATCTTTAGAACATGTCTTTGAATGCCACCATCAAAGGCATCATGGACAAAAGCACAAGTCTCATTTCCTCACAAAGAGGATATTTTTTTAGGCTGCATAATATAAAAAGTTGAAAGACTAGAAGAAATATTTTAAGATATGTCATTTCACTTGAATTGGCTCAGTTATGGGAAGAGGCTCTTCATTTTCTGAGAGCAATTCTCTAATTTCTATTTTAAGGATCAATTGAGCTTTTTGAAACTTTGGCACTTATTGGAGAAAGCATCACCACAGAAAGCGTTGCTTGAGGCTACATACCTTGAAACAGCTTTGGGATCTCTATGGCTGCAAATCCCCAGCCCACCTTAAGTGATAGTTCTGCAATTTCAGCAGAGTCAGAAGCAGATACATCAGGACAGAAATGGAATTTACCAGATAGACCTGACACCAAACACCATGGCTACTGTGGTACAAGAGCCAGTGTGGTACAGAGAGGGGTTATGTTCCTGTTTTTCTCTTCCTGAGACCAATGGAGCTTGCATCAGTTCTTTCCATTCTTAGGGCATCCGAAGGGTAAGTTATATATTGCCCCAGCTGGAACATTGCCCTGTGCTCTGCTCTCAGATATTCCATATTCTCCATCTCCTACCATAGCCCGTGAGAAGTTCTCCTGTTCTTAGGTAGGAGCTGTGTTATTTTTATGCTGCTTGAGGATCCCTCTGTGACAGGAAAACCCCACCCTTGTGCTAGGACACAAAGTAGAAAGACTGGCACAGAGGAGAGAGTGTGGGGTTAGGGTCTACCCTTCAGGATTGGTTATCACCTGTAGTTCTCTGAGTAGGTGTCTCAACCTTTATGCAGTGCATTGAAATCAGTGACATAAATAAAGACTTCTGCCCCCATCCCTCATTCTAAAATTTAGTATATTTTTCTTTTGATTATTTTAACATTATGCATTTCTTTTTTCAATAAAAAGAATGGCAATCTAACTGGACAATGGTTGTGTTTTGAGAGCTTGCCTGATGGCTGGCATGGTCCTTTGGCTTAGCTTAAAGCATCTTTTTCCAAGGCCTTTTGAATTTGACTATTTACTAGTAGCTGCAAGAACTTGGGATTCAGCCAATTTGTCCCCCCTGCCTTAATCTTGTTTCTGAACATTTCAATTAACATTTGTCTGAACTGGTTTTTCATTGTGAATTGTTTCAAATGAGTCCGCTGAATCCCACAGCCTTGCAAATCGCTTTCATTTAGAACCATGATTCTGTAAGAGCTTGCCCAGAGACCACGAGAGCAAACAAATGGGAGATCCTTTCCTTCTGAGCTTTCCCAGGTTGAGTTGGGTGTTAGCTGCCAAAGCCCGTAATTTTAAGAACCTATAGAAACAATCAAAGCCTAACTTAACTCTCCAGTTATATTTCAACCTTCTTAAGATCAGACTGGGGCATGAATGCCACATTACACTAAAGAGTTTGCTCAGGAGCTGCATTACCATGCACTGACCCCTGCAAAATTCACTAGATCTCCCATCTGCTTCCTGCTGTGACAGCATAACATTGTCTGAGTGGGCGAGGAGATGACCTTCTATCTCCTTGCCAGCTCTTGAAAGCTATTAGAAGAGAGGCGGAAACATGTACAGGTCACATCTTTTAGTTCCATTCTCCTACACTGGATCAAGAAAGGTCTTTATATATGTGGAAAAGCCTGAAAAAAATCCACCATCAAATTATTAACTGATATTTCCTTTTGCTGCTACCTAAAAGGAGTGCTTGGGTTCTATATGACCTCCCTGGATACGTAATTAAATTACGAATTGTATGCTCTCTAGTCTTCTTTAAAGACTATGTGCTTGGGAACAATTAAGGCTAGTCTGGAATATGTCTAAGCTATACTAGTAAATTCCAGAGTAGTGTAACATGCTCAAAATAGCTTTCTTTTACCATGCTATGCATGTTTGATGCAGCAGCATGGAACACTGCATAGGCTAATTGAACTTGGATTTTAGGCCTGTGTCTCACTGTGCCATGGCTACAGTGATAAGATCCTGAGTTAATTACTATAAAGTTAGTAAGATGTTGTTACTGCAGCCACTGAAGTGCAGGCTTAGCTTGAGAACAGCTTGGCCAGAGGATATGTAATAAAGAATTTATTAAACAAGCTTTTGTCCATCTGGTTACAAACTCTAATAGCTGTGACATAGAGACAGAAGATTCATTACAAACTAATTTCATTTAGGATACGAGAAAGTGGGATGTGTGAGGTCTTACAGTTCCAAGACAACATGCTCCTGTGAAGGCAGAAACATGATCATCTGTTGTGCCCTGTTTGGCTCCTTACTAATCTCTCAAGCTCACAAAGGGACATTTTTAATCGCATAAAGTGTAATTTATATGCATTTCACTGAACCTTATTAATATAAATGATTTAACAACATATGTAATTAAAAGTGTTCCTATGCAGTAGATGTTTGCTTGTACTAATCTTGCCTCTGCAACTACGTATTTCCAGTACAATAGGAATGAGAGTCTTGGTCTATGTTGAAGTGCTTTGTATGCTGATGGACAGTTATAATTGATTGCCATACTCTAATTTTATTTCTCTCCATGAAAAAGACAAGATGCAAAAGCAACCTTTTAATAAATGGATAAATAAATAAAACCTTTCTGCTGTAGCCCTCTATAACAGGCAATGATAACCTCTTTTCTATGTGGACCTCTAGAGAGAACATAGTGCCAGAGGCTGGATGACTTTGCATTGGAATAATGGACCCAAAGAGTGAAATGGGAAGTTGCTTTAGCAAACGTTGCTTGTAGCACTGTGATTGACACAAGACTTGCCAGGGAAGAAGAGGAAGTACTAGGAACATTTCCTTTCCTGTTCCCAGTGGACCTATAGGAGATGTAATGGTTTTAAACTGAAAGAGGGGAGATTTAGATTAGACATTAGGAAGAAATTCTTTACTGTGAGGGTGGTGAGACATGGAAACAGGTTGCCTTGGGAAGCTGTGGATGCCCCATCCCTGGAAGTGTTCAAGACCAGCCTGGATGGGGCTTTGAGCAACCTGCTCTAGTGGGAGGTGTCCCTGCCTCCCATGGCAGGGGGGTTGGAATCCAATGATCTTTAAGGTCCCTTCCAACTTTAACCATCCTGTGATTCTATGTTATGTGTATTAACTGTTCCTTTTTGCTGTGCTTTTGCTTCTCAAGCAAATGCTTCCAACTGCAAATTCTGTGTGGTGCCTGGGAAGCATAAGTTCTTATAGCAGGCTGAAGGCCACTTCATGGGCCCTGAACATCTTCCACTTTTATGTCTTACTGATGGCTAAACAGCCCAAATTGTATTTTTTAAGTGCTACTGCCAGCTATAGGGTTGATAGCTTTTTCATATCCAAGCATTATAACTTCAGGTATTCTTTTAGCCACAGGAGCAGATGGTTTCATTCAAGTAAAACCTTGGGATTTTTTGTGGCAGAGAAGAAAAACTAGAGATACCCATAGAAAAGAAACTGTGGGAAAAGGGAGAAACATAGAAAAACATAGAGAAACCCAGGAAAAATATACTAGAACTGTAATTGTTCGAAACCAGAATATTTTCCAAGAGGCATCAGAATCCCTTTGAGGCATGCCCAAGCTTAGCAGAACTCTTTGGAATGCGCTTCATCATGAGATCACAGGTTTTTTAGTGTCTTTGTCCAAAAAATAAGATAAGCCAGAACATTTTTTAATTTTAGTTTCCAGTATTCTTCACTCAGATTGCTTCATTAGGCAGGTTGTTTTGTGAGAAGCTTTTGCTCCTCAAGGATTCCAGCACCAAAGTAGGAGCTTCCTGCAGGAAGAAAATAGGTGAAATATGTGTTTTCTCTTACTTTGCCCTGTCTTTTTTCCGAACAGAAGTAGCAATTCAGAAATAGAAATTTAAGACGTCATTTAAAAGGTAAACAACCAATAATTGCATCTTATTAAAAGACATACTATTTTAAGACTCAAAAAATCACTGACTAATCTAAGTGGGGAATAGTAGAAATCTCTTTTATTTAGTTGATGCACCACTATAAGTGTACTTGTGTTGTTCTCCACTTGATAAAGTGCAGGACATACCTCAGAAGAACAAGCTGTTAGCCTGATGTAACCCAAGAAAATCACTGCAGACAGGAAGTAAGTGAGATGGGTGAAGTTGTGGCTCCAGTAAAGTCAGTGGCAGAAGTTTCCTGGGAGAAGAATTTCACTTCGTGTGCTAACTCCTGACTGCATCAGAGCTACCCCTTTGTTTATCAGCCATACCAGGTAAACATGATTTAATGCTAAAGATAAAACATTTTTGTAACTTTCTTAATGTTCCTATACCATATTATCTAAATATTTTCAGATGCTATTTGTTTTGAAATAGTTTATTTTAAGCCTTATGGGAACTCTTCAGAAGCAACCTTCCTTTTATTTCAGCTTCAAAAAGTGTCATTGTAATATATCAGGATGATTCTACTGTCCTTGTAACCTCAGTTAGAATGAAATTGCAAGAGGCTTAAAATGATATTTATAGATAGAATACTAAGATACCTTTACTTTTAAAGTTTTAAATATTCCCTACATATAAGGTGGAGAAGTTTTGTGAGTTTTTTTCTCCTCAGGGTCACTGCAGCCTGTTGAAGGCACTGTGTACATGTATGCACAAACATATAAGCATGCCCAGTTGTCCTGCGCCTTTTGCTTTTCTCTGTCTTTCATTTAATATTGCCAAGTGCACAGTCCAGGCTGTGGACCACTTTGAAGATAATGATGGAAACTTTGAACTAGGTGCAGCTCCTCAGCACAGAGCTTTGGAGGTTTGATACACTCCTAGCAGCTGAGTTGCTAGAGAGGCGTGGGGCGTTCTCCTCTTGGCTAGAGTTTCTCAAGGGCTGTGGCATCATGCCAGATCACTGTGCTGGAGTTTAGATAAGAAGAGACAAAGCATTTTTTTCCAGGATGGGATTGTGTCTTCAGCCAACTGGAGATTGTAGAAAGCATTATTCATGGATACTGCCGTGATAAAATTTACTATTTTCTGGAGAATCCAGGACTAATTCTAAGCTGGAGATTTATCTAGTATCGAGATGTTCCTGCTGTGGAGTTATAAAAACTCTTGCTTTTTTTCATATTGTAGACTTACTGCTATCTGATACATAATCAAATTCAAGCAGTAACATAGCTGTACTTAGTCTCTGGGATAGAAAGATGCCAAACCTAACAGACTGAGCAAGTCTGAAAAATGTGTCATTGTTTTGCTTTTATTTTGGAAACTGAATTACTGATAATGCAAGAAATCTGTAGATAACAGTGCATTCTGAAACTGTCTTTACCAACAAAAGATGTAGAGTAACTACTTCAGTCATGTCCTTGCCAGTGGAGACTTTATATTCCCACGTGGAAGAGTCTTGCTGATAGTTCCAATAATTTGCTACTTTTGTTGAAAACAATTATGCTTGCTAGCTGGACAGGTGTTTAGCTACAGCATTTCCAACTGTCAGATGTCCAACAATCAATACTTTCAACATCTCTTCCTGTTCGATAAATGACCTAGGTGGAGAGACTGAAAGAACAGAGTAACTTAGTCTACAGGAAAAAGCACTATGGCAAGTAGAATGGGGGCAAAGTAATTTTTCATATATGCTGCTATGAAGTGAAAAGAAATATTATTCTCATGTAGTCCACTCTTGGTAGAGCAGGAAGTAGTGGGCTTCAAATGCAGTATGAGAAATTAAGGATAGCTGTTGAGAAAAAACTTGTTACAACAACGGAATCTTTAGAATACATCATCTGCAAAGATTATGGAGTCTCTGTCATTGGAAGTTTTTAAGAACAGGTCTGGCAAGCATCAGAAAACAAACAAACAAACAAAGTGAAGTTAAGCTGCATTTAGGATTGATTAGTTGTCTTTAAGTTCACTTTCAGTGCTTTTACTGTGATTCTTGTAAATGACTGTGGCAGTGGCTTGTTCCCCTTAGCGTGGCAACATGGGGAAAAAAGGAACTTTGTTACATCAAAGGGCCATAACAGAAGTTTTCAACATAAAGTTGCTGTGAGAGATACTATCTTAATCTAATGCTACTTAATAAATAGTTAAACCCGGCACAAATATGTTGGCAGGAGTGGGGAAGGGTGAGGACTGGAGAGGCATGTTGGGGAAGGAAAGGATGGAGCCTATTGTGTGGTTAACCTGTGGTTCCAGCTTAGAGAAAAGTTACATCTTGTCTGGCTTTCCTCTTAGGAAAGGTGGAAAGAACACCACCACCACCAACAACAAAAACCCAAACAATCTACCAAGCTGCCAGTCCTGCTCCATAGTCAAAACACAGAAAAAGTGAATGGCAGAACTCTGCCACCATAGCAAACTGGTCAGAGGGAAACTGAACTACTGTGTCCACAAGAGGTGCCACAACAAACTGAGATGTTAATATAGAGAAAGATTTGATGGGTGCCTCTCAGGTCCCCTCTGCTCTGGCAGACATGCAGACAGGCCTGGGGACCAAAATTATCATAACCTCTAGAACTTAAAGAGCGGGCTGTATGTTGTTGTAGTTTACTGTGTTGCTTCTCTAGGTGTGTCCGTCCAACACAGAAGGGAGTGTTCAGAATAAAGCCATTTTCCCTTGATCCATCCACATTGCTGGCATGAGAGGTTGGGTTTTGTAATACAGATGGGGGCTTCTTGAGGCCCTTTTGCATTAGGAGGACAGAATGGGCTCTTCACATTCTGAAAATTTTTTTTTTTTCTTTTCTTTTTTTTCCTTCCATACCCTTTCCTGAAATACACACTTTTGAAAGTAGATTATTCAGCAGTGACATTATGCTCACTTGTCCTTAAGGCTTTTTCTGCAGTTCTCTCACTGGCTTCTATCCCAAAAAGATGTTAAAATTGTATCATCGAAGAAAACAGATTATAGCTTACTGGAAAAAAGTTTTACAGCTCAACTAATCTCTTTTGTTTAATTTTGGTATGTGCCTAAGTAAGCATAATCTGTTGGTAGCAAGATTAAAATACATCATGTCTTCACTAAAATATGTACAAGGCACCATGACCAAGCCAATGCCATGCCCAGTACTTGAGCTCATATTTTTCTGTTGATGTTGAGGAAACCCTACTGGGAAAAAAGGAAGGAAAATTTTATTTTGGTATTTCTTGTGGCAAAATAGACTACTGCGTTTTTTTGTCTTGAAATCTCTCTTAGGAATAACTACATCTCATAACCACCTCAGTAAGGGCACTGTGTTGTAAGTGATCTTGACAGTAAACAGCTCATGTGATCTTATAACGTGAATTTATGTAACAAAAAGACAATACCTCCCTTGATATTCATATTGATATCCCCATTCACTTCCACTGCCACCCAAGAACAACTCATGCAGCCATGATGTGCCTTGAACAAGGCACAACTATAGCAATATGAAGTAAAGCAAAAATTGCTCTCATGATTAACTTCTTAGCTAATAAAATGTAAAATCTTTAGTTTACATTTAGAATCATAGAATCATAAAATCATTGAATGGTTAGAGTTGGAAGGGACCTTAAGGATCATCGAGTTCCAACCCCCCTGCCAGGGGCAGGGACACACCCCACTACACCAGGTTGCTTAAAGCCCCATCCAGCCTGGCCTTAAACAATTCCAGGGATGGGGCATCCACAACTTCCCCGGGCAGCCTGTTCCAGTGCCTCACCACCCTCACAGGAAAGAATTTCTTCCTAATATCCAATCTAAATCTCCCCTCTTTCAGTTTAAAACCATTACCCCTTGTCCTATCACTACACTTCCTGACAAAGAGTCCCTCTCCTGCTCTCCTGTAGGCTCCCTTTGGATACTGGAAGGCTGCTGGAAGGTCTCCTCAGAGCCTTCTCTTTTCCAGGCTGAACAGCCCCAGC
>VZRU01001299.1:279025-362233 GCA_013398155.1 Pedionomus torquatus | reverse complement strand
ATCCCACTGTCCATGTCTCCAACAAAGATGTTAAATAGCACAGGTCCCAGCACCGACCCTTGTGGGACACCATTCTGTCATCAACCGCCACTTGGACATTTTTGCTGTTGACCATAACCCTTTGAGTGCAGCCATCCAGGCAGTTCCTTATCCACAGAGAGGTCCATCCACCGAACCCATGACTTTCCAATTTGGAGACTAGGATGTCATGTGGGGCAGTGTCAAATGCCTTGCTTAAGTCCAGGTAGATGATGTCTGTTACTCTGTCTTTGTCCACCAAGTTTGTGGCAGTATCATAGAAGGCCATCAGGTTTGTCAGGCAGGATTTGCCCTTGGTGAAGCCATGTTGGCTGTCTCAGATCATCTCCTTATTTTCCAATTGCCTTAGCAATCACCAGATTGCCACAATTTCTCAAATATGATGGAAAATTTCTTTTATTTCTGATGGAAGATCTGTATAGCCAGAAATATTGCCTGTAAGTTGAACCATGGAGTCTTCAAGTCAGGAGACTGAAATGTGACCTTTTTTTGCATTCAGGGGTTTTGGGATAGTGTCTGCTGAGGGAGGTCTGGCATCTGGATGTACTATTGTTTCCACTGCCTGAGAGCTTTCCTCTTATAGACTATGTAACCTCAGTCTTGAACTTTGTTTATACCACAGGAATCATGTTCTCTATGACTCACAGAGCCTTTGGCAAACAAAAATGTTTAGCCTTTTTTGAAGGGTAAAGAGGCTTCAGAGCAATGCTGAATCGAGAAGACTGTTAGCTGTGCTGAGGGGAAAGCCTCAGGAGAAAGCTGCTCACATGGACCTCTGGTTAAAGACAGAGGATCTTAGATACTTTCAGCAGTGGTACGAAGTGAAGGAAAATAGAGGGAAAGCTTCAGGGGGAGGAGAGCAGGGGGGAAAATTCATAAATAAAAATCTGTGGCTGACAGGGTTGGAGAGAGAATGCAAGTGTGTCCTGGTTTGAGGTAAAACGAACCAATTTTCTGTTTTACAGTTTTACTTTCTTAGCTAGGCCTCTTCTAACTAACTAAACTCTGAAATTAACAGCAGATTGTTCAGAGCTGTTTCGTCTTGCAGTGATAAGACCTGATTATCCCAAGAGATGGTATGCAGAGAGGCTCTTGCTTATACTTATTGCTAGAACAACCAAGGTCAGGGAATTTTCATCATTTGCCCCGTTGGAGGGTTGGAAATGGAAAAGCGTAAAGGGGTCCCACCTGCAAGGAGGGACGGACAGGACAGGTGACCCAAAACTGACCAACGGGGGTATTCCATCCCATCCGCATCATGCCCCGTATAAAAGCTGAGGGATCAAAAGGTCAACTCTCCTTCTTCGATGGCTGACATCCAAGGAGGACCCTGACTGTTCCTCTGCCTTTGATCCCGATCTGAGTGTTCCTNTTTTTTCTAAACTCTTGAATCTCATTAATTTCTTCCTCTCCTCTCTTTTACCCAAAGGGGGGAGGGGGATTTTGGTGGATGTGGCTGAAACCACGACAAGGTGCCTGATCTCTGAATGCTGATCATCCACGTCAGGTATCAGGTCTCTGGGTCTGGCCTGTGCTCAGAGGCCATGGTAGGATGCTGAAGTTCCTTAGACTGTCTTCCCACTTCTCAAAGTCTCCTTCCTGTTAGATGTTGACCAGGCCTCACTGAATAGCACAGAGCAGACTTTAACTGTAAAAGTCGTGACTAATCAAAAATTGCTTGGTCTTACCACCCCCAATAGTAAAAAACTCCAGAAAATTCATAGGGTAGCTCTTAAGATCATTCTGCCATCATCTATGTAATGCAAATCATAAATTCTGATTTATGAAATGTTTGTAATTTCTTGTAGTCAGACTGTCCTGTAAACAGGGAGTAGAAAGTGTAAAAGGTGAGTATGAGAAGAATACAGATGAAAAACAGTGCTGGGAAAACAGAGAGGAATGGAAAGCAATAAATCAGAAAACACTACTGTATCATCTCAGTCACCAAAATCCTTGATTAAAATTTGTTGTCATCTGATGGAGAGGGAGAAGGGAGGATACCTGTAAACAGCTGGGGGGTGAGGGCCAGCCTGTGGTTTCCCTGGGCTATGAATCACAGCGTATGTGTTTTGTGTCTGCTTACCCACAGAACAATTCAGAGGAGATTCCTCTTCCAGCTTCCCAGGTCTGAGGGTCCCCAGAGGCTTTCACAGACCTATGTAGCCCAGGTCCTTAAACAAAACTGCTGAGAATCCTGGGAAAGCTCATCTGTGGTACAGCTTTCCCAAAGGGAGGACCACCATGCAGGAAAATGCTCTCCATGGAAAAGATGTTACATTCCTTGATAGTTTTCTTCCCTGTCAGAACCCTCAGGGAGTGGAGAGAGTGGAAGAAGTGCCTTCTCTGCTTGCTGTGCCTGCAATAGTCACACCTCCTTCCTGGGCCTTAGAGTATCATTTTGCCTTCAAAGGAATGCGAAGCCTATAAAGGACTGTAAATTTTGCAGGCCAAGAAACCACAGACAGGGGATGAAGGAGGAGGTAAGACACTGCCAAAGATCATGTTAAAAAGACTGTGTAAAGGGTCTTGTGGATGTGTATGCTGTAGGCATCATTTTTCTCTTAAAGAAATGGTGAAATGGGTCAGCTTTCCATGGTATTTTGGCTATCTTTGAGCTGATAGGAGATGTTTCCAGAACTACTGTGAAAGTTTAGCAGGCTCTTCAGTAAGTTCACTTACCTTTTTTTTCTTTGCAAGAAAAATGCAATAAATGTAGTTGTATGGAAGAAAAAAAAAAAAACAAAAAGAAAGAAAAAAGTAATATATTTTGGAACAGAGTAGGTCTGGGATAAAGCTAACTCAAAATAGACCAAAACCGATGTTAACTGCAGTTCACATGCTCATGTAGCCAATGAACAGGACATGACATTGGTAATAATACTGTCAGATTATTTCAGTCTAGCTTATTTTTTGATCCCTTCTCGTGGTAAAGCAATTCCTTCCAGAGCTGTATAAACCTGGTGTTCCTTGTCATGCTGTTGAATAATAAGTGCTGAGTGGTTAACGTCTCTTCATGTGCTTACCGTGCTTACTGCTGATAAGCTTTTTCCACAGGTAGGGAAAATGAAGTCCCATATTAACCAGGACTTTAGAGGGGCTCTGTGGCAGAGCCCTGTAAGGCATAAGAGAAAGTAATTTACTGTCAGAGATAAAGAGGCCAATTCTCAGTCACAGCAGTCGGTTGAAGTGTTAGTTTGTATTCACTTGGGATCTGGCTGCGAGACCTTGTTTGGCACTGTTATCCCATATTTACACTAGCATAAGCCAGTTGGAAATCACAAAGGATTTGGGGTGTGGTTCCTCACAAGGAACACTCTGACACCTATTTTGGTTTAGTGTTTTCTTGTTGGGAAAAGTGAACACGTTCACAAGTGTAAAAGAACAGAAAATTAGGAGCCACTTTTTGTCAAGAAAGCTGCTATTACCATAAAGCAACATGATTTATATGCCAATTCTTTTTTTTTATTGGCATCTCTGAGCCGCAGTGACATTATTCGAGCTGAGCGTTTCTTGAGGACAGCATGTAAATGCTCACAACTACAAGATTCCTTACTTTTGTGATCAATTTAAGCAAGTTTTAATAAAATATTTTCAGTCTTGAGATGGGGAAAACATTCTCATATGCACATGACTTTCATCATACACCAGCTAAGGTGCTCTTTCCTTCTCAGTAATTCAGTGACATAATTTCACTGTAGTTAACCAAAGTAATTATTTGTCTTTGAATAAGATGTAAAATGAGGGTGGAGATAGGGTTTGCTTGTGGGAGGAGATTCAGTCGCTTTCTTCTGAGATGTGACCTTTAGAGAATCAGCCATGCTTTTACTGTGTCCATGCTAGCTTGCTGACATGAACTAGATGATCTTAAAGATCCCTTTCAACCTAGACAATTCTATGATTCTATGAAATGCAGTTGGAGAGTTCCCCCTCACCACCTTGTACTTACTGGAAGCATCAGTTAAAGGAGAGAATGTAGCCCGTTTGCAGCACTGCTACTCTTACAAGGTGAATATCTGAATTAGCTCCCAGTTCATTTAGAACTCTTTCTCAAAGACTCTCATCTGGTTTGTAAAACTCAGTGTGATCTCATTTCCTTTTTGCTCCATGCACGGTTGAATGGTACTGCAGCAGCTGAGATCTGTTGATGTGTTAGAGCTTACAGATATCTATTTCTTGGTCTTTAGCAGCAAGGAGCTCCTGCCCCCTGCTTGTTCCTAGTAAATAATACCCTGAGCCTATAGTATTCTGTTGCATTACACATTTCCATCCCCAGCTCCTCTCTGAAAGGGTAACTTGGGTTCAGATGAATGTGTTGTGGCATGGAATTGTGAGGACCTTGAATGCAGCTGCTGGTGTAACTGGCCACTTGGAATTTAAGTTGCATCTTCCCCTGTTCTATACTTTGTCCAAGTGCAGTTCAAAAAGCTGCACATTATGATGCAGTTTCAGACACTGTTTTTGGAAGCTCGTGATGCTTGGATACAAGCAAATCTGAGGAAAATCAGGACACAGCAACACAGATGATTAGGGTGGCTGGCACGATTGCTTACAAGGAGAGGTTGAAACTGTGTAGTGTGCCTAACTTGGCTAAGCAACAGTTGATGTTGTACAGGATCATCTGCTAGATGGTTCAAGTGCTAGATGAAGACAAATGGGAGGAATCATTGTGGGCATGTGAAATGGGACAGACCCAGAGGTGGGAAGCTTTTAGGCTGAATAGCAGCTGGTGTTATAAAGAGGAAGTCCTAGGTTATCAGCAAGTCCCAACCTTTCTCATACTGGAAATTCCCAGCATCTTAGTCTCCTGTCCAGGAAAAAACAGGCTGGAAAATGAAACAAACAAACAAAAAAAAAAAAAACCCAACAACAACAAAAAAACAAATAAGAAAGGCAGCAACCCAGCCTTTTCCAGGTGGAATAATTTATATATTAGATGTAGCATGGTTTTCAAAGAAAATGGTGGAAACTTCGTGAAACATAAACACAGACAGGCCAGTGTAATGGTGAATGCTCCACAAGGTTCAATTAGGAAACTGTAGAAAGATGTTTTAGAGGGCCTATTAAGAGTTGTTCCATCTCTAAGCTGTAAGATTTATGCCAAATGCACTCAGCAAACAAAGAGAAGCTAAAAATAAAATCACAAGGCATAATGATTTCCAGTTGTATTTACTTCCCGTCTCATTCCAGTGATCAGGCAGAAAAGTTGGCAGCTTTTATCCTCCTTAATCCATGGGTCACTGAGTGCACCATTCTCAAATTCCAGGGCTCAGTTTGTGCCACATGGATTTCTCTCCAGTGAGCAGGTCCTATGACAGAATTTGCAACTTTTCTAGCTTTCTGCATTTTTTAATTTCTTTGGGTTATGTGCAGTCAATTACATCTTTCCAAGGTAACCAAATCATCATTGTATTTAAGTTATAGAAAAAGACTGAAGAATAATATTATTCCAAAGAACACCATGGGTTCCCACTCTGTATTTAGTATAGGCCAACAGCTGTTCTCAGTGGATGCAGATCATACAACACTGTGATGCTGTGTGTGAAAATATGTCCTATTGCCAATTTTTATATCTTCTAGTATTTTTTACCTTTCATCTAGTACCTAGGAATACTTCCAGTCATGTAATAGCCATGCTTACTCTTTTCAGCCTTTCTGAAGTTCAGCCTCATGCAAAGGTATGGATAATTTACAAACACTTGAGCAGATATATAGAAGCCTAATACAAAATTATTGTTGTGCTTGTCAAGTTGTGATAATGTGATTATGTGCCCAAGAAGCAGAGACCTCAACATGTTTTTGTGTTTTGTACACATACAAAATCTGCTATTACTTACCTCATTTTCCTTCTTAAACCCCAATGAGATTAGGAGAGGTATACTTTCTTTTTTTCCCCACTCCTATGATGCTTTTTGGGAAACCCTGCTGTAGTAATGATTCATGCTGACTCACAGATGAACAATTTTGTATGAGTTTCAGAAGGCACTTGATTCTTTTCCTGGAATTATGTGGATTTTGTTAACTCAGTCACTGACAAGTTAAACAAATAAATTTAGCAGCAGGAACATTACCTCTAAGACTCCATCTGGCTAGTATCAGTCACACAAGTCGGGAGAGAATCTGCCAACAGAATAGCAAAGGGTTAAATTCTGTTAGTTTGTGTGATTGCTCCTATTGAAAACAGTAGCTGTATGGGAGTAATAGGGCAGTACTTGGCCTTAAGCCTTTCTAAACAGCCAAAAAGTACTGCATTATCTGGATTCTCATTTGCAGACTTTCTCCCTCCAGGAGAAATTGTATGTACTGGATGTTCTCGGAATAAATGAATAGAAATGTAAACAGACAGCCTCGTAATTAACCCATCTTGTCTAAAATGAGTGTCTTCCTAAAATGTACTGAACCTTGCTGAGTTGATGGTGTTCAAAACCCAGCTGTTGTAGACAGCTTGGAACTGAAGCACTGTAACAATGAGAGAATTTTTACAAGGAAACCTATGAGATTTTAAAAAATGTGACAGATGAGAGAGTGGGTTGGGGCTCAAATCAGAATAAGACAGTTGGTTTCTTTTTACTTTTCTCCCTTGCCTTGCCTTGCCTTGCCTTGTTCTTTTTCTGAAAGTTTAAAAAACAGAGGTAGGGAGACAGCTCCATGGGCAGGGCTGAATTGGAAGACTTAAATCCCTAAATGAATGTCTTAGGAAATAGGTATTGATCCTTGCCTGAAAAATTCTGCCAAAGACATTCATCAGAGGGGCAGGTGAAAAGACTGGGCTTTTTTGTTTGTTTGTTTTGTTGTCAGTTTTTTTAACACAAACAGTCTTAGCAGGCTCTTTATTATTAGTATTTTGCACCTCATCCCTTGCTACTTGCACATATGTTTTTGAAATAAGGGAGATGAAGTAGAATTGTTTTAATTTTTTGCTTTCCTGAAGTCTATTTAGATGAAAGAGTGTGTAGTAAGCACTGTTAGGCATCTGGCTACCCCCACAGAGTGGGCACGTGCCTGATTTTGCTTATTCTCCATAAATGTTCTTGGATTTTTTTCCCCTTTGCCTTTAAAGATTTTAAATTTACAGCACTGTGCCTCAAGCTCTGTTTATTGAATTTCATGCTAGGATGAGTGAGGGGAGAGAGGTTAATAAACTTGTGCTTGGTGTTTCTCTCCATATTTATGTGCTCTTCCTTGACCCTGCAGCTGCTTGGTACATCTTGCACAGCTGGCTGTAACTGGAGTATCCAGCAGCGCTGGTGCTCATTCACATATCTGGCAGGTTAAGTGGAAACAGGTATATCCTGGAGAATGCTGACTTGTATTTTACCTTTGTTCCCAACAGCTAACAAGAAGGACTGATGCAAGGGTAATTTACAAGTTGGAGTTTACAGGGCCTGCTTTAAAACAGGGGAAGGCGCAAGTGCTGCTCTCTGCAATGGATGTGTGTGCACAGGGCACTTAAGCCAGTTTACCTAAAGGGAGGACATGCCACGGATTTAGTTTTAGCAAGGTAATTTTCTGTGTGAAGGTCTGTCTAAGCATGATCACTTTTGTCTCATTTTAGTAAGAAGGCTGAAGGAGTCTTGCCCTGAATTATTGTTATCTTTATGTTTAGTTTTGAATGCCTTAGGAGATAAAGGGCATGCTTAGAGGAGGTTAATATAGCGACTTCTGTGGCCTTTGTGATTCGACATTGCTGGCTCTTGATCCAGCTATACAGACTGGCTATAGTTTGGACTCAAAATGTCCAGGCTGTGCTCAGGAGGAGCTTGGGATAGAATAAGATATTTAGTCCTTAGTCTTGGATATATAAGATTTATCCACATCACCAGGAACTGAAAGGTCAACCTGTATTACCTTGCTATCAGTGTTCAGGCTCCACCTCTTTGAGTTCCTGAGACTGCTTGTCCCTCAGCCTGGACCTGGGTGTATATTTGTAAACAAGCAACAAAGAGAGTGAGCAGGTTTGACCTGGAGAACTACTTCAAACTTGGGCTTGACTTGCAATGTGAACATACCTTTAGAGGCATGTGGAGAAACAGCAATCTGTCCTTAGGACATCTTGAGAAACTGTGGTAACATGTACCAACCTTAGATATGAACATTAACACATTATAGCTAAATACTTTTGAAGTGCAGTATGCGAGGGATGTGTTTCACTTGAGGTTAGACTTATTAAGAATGATTTAAGAGGAACAGGAACAGATATATATTCGAGTTGTTATTCCATAAAGTATTTGGGTCTGAATAGGAACTGACTGAAGTGTCTATAGGTGCAAATTCATTTAGATAATTAGGACACTGCAAAACAACTGCAAACCCCAGCACCCCATCTCCATCTACAGGAGTTTACCCGATTCTGTAAATCTGGGCCCTTGGATATTCCAGAAGTGAGAGATGTGTAAGTGTCCTATAAACTGACAGCTAGCTAGATAAGTGAAGATTGGAGAACTGGGAAAAACTTGACACAGCCCAGTAGTG
Organism: Pedionomus torquatus; assembly: GCA_013398155.1. Taxonomy (NCBI): domain Eukaryota; kingdom Metazoa; phylum Chordata; class Aves; order Charadriiformes; family Pedionomidae; genus Pedionomus; species Pedionomus torquatus. Next base: position 353,725 of record VZRU01001299.1, on the reverse strand, counting down.
GAATTGTAGTCATGAGTATTTGTCATTGCTGCGTTCTCCTTAGTAAGCATGTAGTGTAGTGATGTAGTGAGAGCATCACTATGATGTCCTGACAGGCTATCAACAACAGAAGATACTGTGTTATGAAAGCTGTACTAAAAGTATTAAAATCTTCTGGGATAAAAAGCAAAATACAGAATAGACAAAAGATGAAAGGAAATCTCCTGAAAAGACTTTTTTTTTTTTTCTCATTTTGAAAGTTGCTTTTTCAACTTTAACATTTCTTGAATGAAGAAATTACTCATCTCTTATCTATGTGTTGTTTTTCTCTAGTAGTGCTCTAGGGCACTACAGCTAGCGTACATCATCTTGTCTCACAAAGCCCACACCACTAGGGAATTCAAGAAAAGCACCTGCATTTTAATTTCTTTAAAGTGAGGAAAGTTACTGCAGTTAGGGATTTCTCCTCGTATTTATTTCTTGTTTAAGAGCAGTAACAGGAATGTTCGTATTTTTATATCCACTCATGTTTGTACTGTATTTTAAAGGTGACAGAACATTGAAGTCATGTTTAGACTTCATTTAACTAACAGAATCTTCATTAAGTGCTATAAAAGTAGGAATTGACAAAAAGACACTAAATGCAACAATGGAAGAATATTCTTGAGAGTCTTCTGCATATTCCTTCCACCAAGGCATTGACAAAAGAAGGATAAACTTTCTACCTCACTTTTGGTGAGCATATGTACTTCTTGTGTGCATAAATAGCTTGACAATAACCAGCGGATAGCTCCCAGGCAGCAAAGATAGAGATGCCAACATCCAACAGCTATCATGTGAGAAAAGCGTTGAATATTTATCTTCATTTTGAATATTGCATATGTAGAGCAGTACCTAGGCAATTCACTTTGGAAAAAATGTGAAATAATCTGCTTTCTCATAATTTGTCTGTATAAGGAGGTCACAGACAATAAGTTACTTGTTCAGTTTATGTACACTGTAGTCATAATATTACTACAGTCATGCAGGATGGTTCTGTGAGGGCAAGGATGTATCTATATGAAGAGATTTAACTGCTTGTCCATAGTTTTACACTTGTGCAGGTTAATGTGTCTCATATCAACTTGGAGCTGCAGAATAGTTCATGAGATGTTCATGAGCACAGATGACTCAATCCAACTGGAAACATTTTTTGATTTCTTTTTCTTATGTTCCATTTCATTGGGTGTCAGTGCTGCTGAAGGAGCATTGTGTAGGTGGAATTACTTAAAGGTTAGTAAGGGTGATGTCACCTATGGGAGTATTTGTTTGGACTCAACAGGATAGCTAAGCAGTAAAGTATGTCTGATTTCTTTCTTTGTTCAGGGAACACATGGAGAAGATTAATGGTAAGAGAACAGTTCTGAGATAAGCAAACCAATTTTATATATGTACAAACCCCCCTCCCCCAAGCGATCACTGTTTACTCTCAGGAATAACTGCATTAAAGCTTTTGGTGGTTTTTTTTTTTTTCCCATAATCACAGGGATTAAGATGTTTTCAATTCATTGGTGCCCCAACTCACTGGAAAAAAAGTGAGCATATGGTGATTCCCTGAGAAAGACCATCAGGGCATATTTGATCCTTGCTTGCAAGTTTGTAACCACTTTGCTCCTATAGGCATTGCTCTTTTTATGTGTTAGTGTGAATTTTAAGAGAGACATCCATGAATCAAGTCCCAAACAAGTGTCTGTTTGGGGACACACACACAAATAATGGGGATATGTTCTCTTCTCTTTACTGGGTTAAGTATGAGGGAAGAGGAGGAGGACAGAATGACTGCAAAGAACAAAGAAGACAACTGAGTTGAAAAAAAAAGAGGTAGATGAGAAAGAAGATGTGAGTATGAAGGAAGGAAAATGGTCTGAGAAGAAGGAACTGAAAAGCCTCAAGGGAAGTAATCTTTGACTCTGAGAAAGTTGTCGCTTTCAGTATGATTATTCTGAGACTGGTATCTGAGGCTTAGAGAGTCTCAAGAGCTTGAGACAAGATGTGCCTGTGGTTGAGTTTCTCATGAGGGGTGGGTATTATTGTGTGCATGATACTGCCCTCAGCTGGGTAAAATGTATGTCAGTGGTATATGGATTTTACCAAATACATGTTTGGAACTGCTGGAAATCACTCATTGCCACATTTCATTAGTAATTTGAATATGATTGACTGGAAAAAATAATACACTCTGATACAGAATTCAATAAAACTTCTCAGTGAAAGTAATGTTAGGTAGGCTGCAGAAATGAGACAAAGAGGAAAAACCTCCCCAGATAGTTTTGGTTAAGAGAATATAGTTTTCATTTTTCCAAATTTAAATACAAATTGTCATTATTCTTGATAAAGTTGAATTCTGCTCCCAGAAAGTGCTCTGTTAAGGTGAGCTGATGTTACACCAGCTGCTGCTTCCCTCCATGTCAAAGGCTAATGTCTCTGAGGTACCCTGACAGCAACCTGGGGCTTTTACATGGGACTGAAGTGATAAGTGACAACTTTGTTTCAGGGAATCAGAGCAGAGAATAAAATATTGAGTGCATCTATGCCAAATTACACAAAATCTGAAAACTTTTAGCACTTTTTGGATCAGCATTTTTTGACAGGACAAGAAGAGAGTGGTTTTTGCAAGATTCTATTTCGTGTGTGCAACTTTTCACCAAGGCTAAATCAAAATCGTCAAGATATCTGTGCTGTTTTCCTCACCATGTTCTCCCACCAAGGTTTTGTGGTTCAGCACAGAAAATCTAAAAACTATTGTCATAAGAAAGACCAATGTTTTGCAGTATAATTTCCTTAGGTGTAATTGACGACGCAGTCATGCTCACACTCTATCCACAGACAGCAACTGAAGTGATAGAGTAACAATGAAGCTGAGGTGTATGAAGATTGATCTTTTTCCACTCTTTGCTTTTCATTTTTTGAATTATCCATGTTGATACATTGTTTTGCTCGGCTGCTGGCATCTACCTACGTCTCAGAGTGGGAGGGACGGTGGCAGATCTGCACGCCTCTGGAGAAGAGAGGTGGGGGACTGCATTTCAGGAGACCAGAGGCATTTCTCTGGTCTGGGCTACAATAAAATCATAAGCAGTTTGCTCCACCCCTATGACCTGCTTTCCCTGGCATGGCTGCCCAGTGTTCTGATATACCTCTAAGTGGTACCTTGCCCTGGCTTGTGATTTTAGCATGTACCTACCTCTGTGTGACTTTGGACTAATTTTTCTTTTCCCCAAGATACCTATACACTAGCAAGGTAATATATGAGCTTTAGAAAAAATCAAGAACTTTATCCTTTATTTTATTTTTTGTGAGCCCTTCACTAACCTAATATGTTGTATAACTGGTGAAGGGTTTTCTTTTATGATCACAGTTTTCCAGGCACCTAAAAGGGTAGTGATATATTGCAAAAATAAGTTTTCTTCTTGAAGTCACAGAGTACTCACCATGATTTAAAGCAAAATAGCTTCCCCCCTTTTCCCTGAACTGTTCAGGTTTTTAAGACTTAAGTTTTTGGTTGGGTTTTTTGTTGTTTGTTTGTTTGTTTGTTTGTTTGTTGTTGGGTTTGTTTTTTTTTTTTTAACCTCCTGGGAATTTCAGGTTTATGTGGCATGGGTAAATGGGAGTTAGATGTCCTAGTAACCAGTGGAGGTATCCAGTCATGTTTTGTTTCTTATAGTACTGATGGGAATTCTCTCTCCTACTTGTCATAAAAAGTCTTCTGTGCAGTTCTCCCCTTTCTTTAGGCTTTAATCCAGCAAAACACTTTCAGCACATAAGTGGTCTCATTTGCTTTCGTGGCAACGTTCACAGACTTAACACAAAGCGTGTGCTGGAGTGCTTTGCTGGGTCAGAGCTTGCTTTACTTGAATAAAATATCAAGGCTGCATGTATGTTATTTTAGAAGTTTCATACATCCACAGTATCAATTCTTCATTGTACTTAGTATTTTCATACAATACATGTTTATAGAAGAGCACAGATTAACCAAAACGTAAGTGATAGAAACACAGATGTTCACCTAGCTGTGCTCATTAAAGCTGGGGTATTTCAGGAAGTAATTTCTTATACAGCTATGTTTGCAAAGAACAAACTGCTTTCCCCCCCCCCATCCCCCCCCCAATCCACTGTGTTTCATTATGAGTTTTAAGAATTATGAGTTAGAGAAATAATCAATAAACTAATTAAAATAGCTGAGCTTTGCTGACCCATATTCAGACCAGGCATAAGATTAATGGTGAGTTTCCCAATGAAAAAAATAGTGGATACTAACATTATTTGAAACTGATCCCTGGTTTACTCAGATCTCACCATTTTAAATTTATTTTTTTTTTAATTTGGAAGTTGGCCTACCTTCACACAGAGTCAAAAAAAAAAGAACTTTAAGATGAAAAAAACAAGTCTGGGCAACCCTCAGTTTTTGTCAGTACTAAGCTAAGGACATCTCATGGAACAGCATTACTTCTCTCCTGCAACCTTAGGAGCTTTGCCTATATTGGGCAGAGTTAATGTGGGCTGGCTTTCAGCAGCCACAGTAGCTCAGCCTCCTGTCAGATTTCTGTACTGCAAAGACATACAACTGTTAATACCCCTGCAGTCTATGGGTATCCACCTATACACATCTCAGGGTGTAGCCCAATGTTGTTTATGCTGAGTTATGCTGAAAGTATGTCTACGCTGCAACTTCTGCTTTAAGTAAGGTAAGTAGCAGAGGTATTGGGAGCCACCAAATGGGAAGTGATAGACCTAAAGATCTTCCCACTTGTCAGCTGTTGGTGTGAGCTGGTTAGCTGAGAGCTGTCTCATGTATGCCTTTGCCACACCGCAGTCATAAGAGCAATTTCCCTAAATGCCAGAAACAAAGCAGAGACTTATCTTATGCTTAGAATACAACAAATTAAGGGTCGATGTGACACCGATAGGAACTAGTCTCAAAGCCAGGTGTCCCCTGAGTCATTAGAAATGGTAACCCATAGTGATTCCACCTTCTATTTTCGCCATAGGGTCCTTCATAAATAATCCTATGATCAGAACTGACAGCTCTGGCATGACATTTGGGAGATCTCAGATCTGAAGTCAGTTATCTGGAAATAGTTTACTCTAAGAAAGAGGCTTTAGCTGCAGTTAGACAGGCGAATCCTCACAATCTCAATGTTCCCCAAAACCCCAGACACAGAGCGGATTTTTGTCCTGTATTTATCGTGTTGACGGAATTTTGAAGCAGTGTGTAGAAAAAAATATTTTCCCTTTTGAAATAAAAAACAGCCCACCTTATGAATGGTTAGACAGCAATTGTTCTAAAAGTGTTAGCTTTCTATTTCATCAAAAAACATTCTTTCAACATCATTTTGGTTTTCAGTTGAGATCTTTGCTGGAACTCACACCTGAAAATTCTGTTCTAGTTCTCAGGGCGGTAAATATTTTGAGTTTGAAAGTGCATGTTTCAGTGGCCACAGTTTCTGAGTGGAGAAGACTTCATCCCTCTTTTGCACATTTGAAAAAATACTTTGCCTTCACAATTTCCAAAATGGAAAATACAGTTTTAAAACAGGTTTTACTTTCCTTAAAATTGCCCATACATAAGAAGATAAATTAAAAAAAAAAAAATTAAAAAATCATGTCTTAACTGAAGGTCTCATTTAAAGCTGGGACCGTACCCTGCATAATGACAGTGCAGCTGTGGTGTCTTGTTCTGTACAAAACTGAAATAGAATCAGCCTCTTCTTCCCGCAAAACCTCCTGCGTTCTCCAGGGCAGCATAATCAGGAGTCTTGCCTCAGCAACCTTCATCAACCACTAAAACAGCTCTAGTTCTTCTCTTAATATAGAAGTGACAGTGATTTTCCATACTGCTAGACACGGTCCTGGAGACTGAGGAGGAGATGATGTGCTGATGACTTCTATCGAGACATATTACAAAGTTTCAACAGTTTGTGTCAAGGTGATGGGGGAGACAAAATGGGTTACTGTGGTTAAAATTCTAACATTAGTAAATTCATTCTTGTTAAATTTTTCAGTAGCTGCAAATACATATGTATTTTTCCCTGCTTGTAGTTGTAAGAACAGTGCCTAGGTGATCCAAGACAAGATCTTTCTAGTCTTCTTTTCTTGGTTTGTAATGTTGCTATTTTTGGTAGAGATTGATGTCTTATTTCTTTGTGGTGGATGTGATGTGGTCTTACCGTCTTTCTGGAGATAATCTATGGGTTTTTTTCTAAATCAAAATAACAAATCCATTCCAAAATGTTGTTTCTACTGGTATCTCTGAGAAAGGAGCAAACCCTGTGTGGAAGCACCATAATTGAGTTAAGCTGTAGATTTAATGTGATCAAAGTTTTGCAAACTTAACCAAAATAGTGTGAGGATTGAAGTGAGAATGATGGAAGATGGTAGTCAGCAACAGTCAGCTGGGGTGCGTGTGCAAGACCCTGGGATTTGCTGGAAAAAACAGTCTTGACCTTTGTCAAGGTGAAGAAAGGGGTATGTTAGCTTAAGCATTTTAATCAATGACTTTTTAAACAACATTTTGTGTTTGTCTCAGATGTGGTTTGAAGTTTTCATATTAGAATGTGTTAGGTGGCTGACTGTGGTCTGTTAAACATGTTTCAAAGATGTTAAACCTTATCTCTGCTTTAAGACAAAAGTGAAAATATATATCCTTTCAGTTCCAGCCCAGCTAGCTGGAGATGGATTTTGCCTCAGGCTTCTCATCATTATCCACAAGATGAGGAATTACTGCCTCTAGCCCTGTGATTATTGTGAACACTCCCTAAACCGCACATTAGAGAATGGTAGCCAAGTTTGCTCAAACAACCCAATTAACATTTTAAGCTAAGCTGCTGTTTTTTTCTGAGGTGGATTAGGGAGAGCTCCTGTGAAGCAGCTCTCCCAGAAGAACAGTGTGTGTTTGTGTGACACACACTTAATAACTTTGGGGGAGTGATTTCCAGCATAGGGTATTAACAAGTAGGAAATATCAGGAAAGGGGAGATAGGTTTTTCAATCAGTGCTGCTACCTGAAGGGTGACCAAATGTCTGCACTCCACAGGCCCCCTGATCTGTGGGAGAAGGGAGATCAGGGGTGCTGGGCATAGGGACAAGACACGTAGAAAGGCAACATATTTATGTTTAGTTGTGAGGGGTTTTTTGCATGATCCCTGTCCTGCACCCATATAAGTGTGCCATTTTCCACATTCTGTCTTGAAGCATGCATCCTGCCTCTTCATCTTACCGAGTCTTGTATCTGTAGCTAGCTGAAGAAGCAACTTTTTCTAGCTAATGGTCCCCGCATGATTGCTGCCTTCTCTAAATCAGCCCCAGAAGGTGTTTATGAGAAATTTGCTTCTGCTGTTCTTCTTCTCTCCTCTATACATCATCCCAACTATATCTGCTTGGGAGTCTAACGATCTAAAGCCAGATGTTTGAAACATAGATAATGAGATAGAAGGATGTTTATGCCTGGGGAAAACAGGGATATATCTTTTGTTAATATATACATTTTCTCTTTACTGATACAATGGCCACTTTAAAGTGGGAAGTGTATTCACTTTTAAAGAGAACAGCAACTCTCCCATTGGTTATGCCTGCAAAGGACTGTAAATCATTTATGTCACTCTTCATACTTTTAACCATTCTACTGTTATTTCATTCTGAGATCAAGGGATGTGCTGGGACAAAAAACAATAATTTCACATTGCCAGTTTAAAGAGGATCTGAGAAACACATGCATTCCCAGTTGTCATGGCACAAACCCTAGTTGTCTGAAAGTGAGACAGAATTAGAGGAGAGAAAAATACAGTGGAAGAGAGTAAGCCTCCTACACCTGATTTTCACTTTGTTTGAGTCATAGAGATGAAAACCATCCCCATGACATGTCTAAATCATATCTGATCTAGTTAAAGCTTTGAAGAGTTGATACTGTAATGTTAATGTTAACCTGACTGACAGAATTTTTCCTAGAGCTGACATGAGCAAATATTTCAAGAGGAAGATAAATTAATCACTCTGGTGAACTTCATTAGTACCAGCATGAGGAAAAATGAGATTGCATCTCCTATGCTAACCAGGAATCCTTTATATCACTCCTAAGAAAGGTTTTACCTGAGGGAAGAATAACTAAAAATGAAGGAAGTGGATTTTGGGAGTGGACAAATGTTGATATGATGTGAATTCAGGAAGGAATAATTAATGGGACAGATGACTGAATCCTATATTCTTGAAATAAAAGTACATTTGCTCTGCGAATTCACCAGAGTATAACACTGGGATTCTTCCGATTGATTTAACATTTCACCTAAGAGGTCAGGATATCTCATTCTGTGGAGATATTCAAAACCTGCCTGGATGCGTTCCTTTCCAACCTGTTCTTGGTGAACCTGCTTTGGCAGGGGAGATGGTCTCCAAAGGTTCCTTCCAACCCTAACCATTCTGTGATAAACTCATGAGAACCTCTGTAAACAATGGAAGATCACAGAAGAAGTTTGAGCCCAGAAGTTTTCTCAAATTCCTGTATAGATCTGGTCACTGCTGTATTTGTAGAGTACCCAGAGAAAACCTCCACTTCTTTGTAAGTCACCATTGGCTGCTACCTAAATGTACATTTTTATGTAGACCAATGGCTATGTACTCCATAATGTACAATCTGATAGAAAAGTACAAAGGGAGGGCTTGTGATAACTTGTGTAGTTTCTACACATGACCTGTCTATCCAAATTACTTCACAAAGTTGCTGCTCTACTTGCTTTACAAAAATAGGGTGCTAAAACATACAAGCTGAGTGACTCTGGGGTTGAGCAGCAAGTTAATAGCAGATTGAAAACAGACCATCTTGTTTCCTGATACCCTGTGTAGTTGCTGGTTTGCTGGGCTTGGCATACCAACCTTCTTTTTGCTCTGTAGCCTCCAAAAAGCAGAATTCCACTGTGTTAGAAAGTAATGGAGGCTCCACTGCAGTACAGGCTTTTTTTTTCATTTTTTTCAAGATCTTGGTGAAATGCATTCCTATTATCTCGGCTCTGTATCTTTAGTTCCCTCATCTGCAACATATTCTGAATCTCCCTTATTCTGAAGGAAACATTTTTATTAAAGCCACAAATAAAACACATGCTGGGTCACTAGGCACTTGTAGGAAGAAGTGGAGCCTCACATATTATGCATGGGAGGGATTACAAACTAATAGAGGCTGTAGCATGGACAGCAGTAGATGTATGGTTGGGGGAACTAAAGGTGCTTGCTGGATGCCAAAGCAGTGAAAGATGATGACTTCCAAGAAAAGTGAAAGCAATCACATATGAGCCATTTAACAAATAGTAAGAAGTGGGATTTATGAATTGTCATGCTTTTTAGCCTTAATGCCAGTTTTAGAGCATTGTTGGGAAGGGAGGAAGAAGTTATAAATTGAAATGAGTCTGATCATCTGTCAAAATGTTTAAGAGAAGAACAATATACAGGGGTCTGCCTGAATCATCAAGGAAATGTAATGGACTGGCTTTTCCTTTATGACTAAGGAGCTGTAACTCATGACTGTCAAGTGAGAAACAGCCTGTTGCTCTTTGCTGAAAACTGGAAACAAAAAGGTAACCACATATCTTACCCTTTTTTCTTTCTTTCTTTTTTTTTTTTTTTTTCCTTGGGATATTAGTGTTTAATATCAGATACTATTAGTTCAGCCACCCAGGGCTTTCAGGGACTGCTGACTTTTTTAGTTTATAGAGTGAGTTGGTTTAATGATCTGTATCGAGAATGGTCTCATCCTAAAGAGAGTGGATGGTTTAGCATGGAAACACATACCCAGCACACAGCTGTGCAATCCTGCCTGTAGCTAGGCTAGCTGAAAAGGCAGGTTTTTTCCAGGGCTGGAGGGATCTCTGGTTGCAGCGTTTTTGGGACAGTCAGTTTAAGCCTGGAAATCTAAACTCTTCACTCTGTGACTGTAAGCTGACAATCTGCTTTTTAAAGGGTTTTTTCCCAGATTTTCTTCTGTGGGTATTGCTAGCACCAGCAGTTCACACAGAAGTAAAGTACAGGACTTCTTGATCCACCAGCAAGTTTGACCAACTTCTATCTTCTTGCTGTAAATTGATTATTAATGCCTTGTCTCACACAGGCATGATGAAGACATACCCACATGAAGTGTCTGAAGCAGCATTTATTGATACGCATTCTAAGGAGAAAGCTGTGTTGCTATTGCACACGTCTCTGCTAAACTGGTACTGGGTTTTCCAGTCATACCCAAGCATAAGCCTGAGGTCTAGGCCCCATGGAGTAGGAGCTGTCTGCCACCACCTGTTGGTGAAACAGAGAAGAAAGTTGTGTGTGAACTGTTAGCTGAAGTGGCACCTCCCATACATCTCAGACTAATGGGTGAATAAACTGTGACTAATATTAATTCTCTTGTGTGATAGCAGAGGTCATGTCATTGCACAGACAGCATTGTGAGTGAAGATATGTGTGTCATTATCTCAGTTACATGTTGTAAGGCATCAAGGGTGAGCCACGTGTAGCACTGTGGTATTACCTGTATGCCAGGATTGCAAATGCTAATGCACCTTCTTGTTGACAATGATAGAACTAACATCTGCTATGAATCTGGAACAAGCTTCTTCTTTATGCTACAAGAAATTTTGGTCAAGAGCTTGAAAACCTGGCTTTACTGCTGTTAAAGCTAATGAGAGATCCAGAAGCATATCTAGAAGTTTACTGAAGGACTGTGTGAAGGTGATGTTCATGAGACTAGCAAAGCAGGACAAGATGTTTTTATGAGAATTTAAAAGAGGAGATGTCTAGTTACCTACTAGAGAGAACTGACTTATGCCTTCTGACTGATGTGGCATGTGGCACAAACATCCTGGAAACGCAGGACCAGACCTTCTCTGAGAGGCTAGGCATGGACCTGTCTGAGTTGCTTGGATGTTGCTAGTGTTTGGCAACAACCCGTGAGGTGCTTGACAAACACAGGATAGAGTGAAGGGGGAACAGTTGCAAATGAAAAAGGTATTTGCCTTTGTGAAGTTACCAAAGACTCGTGAGGAAGCCAAAGCAAGGGAATATTGTCTGAAATACTTGAAAAGCAAGTATTTGGTATTGACACATAAAAATGAAGATGCTATGTTTTTGATGGTTTTCCACCATCAGGTAGTACTACTTTCCCCCGCCTTTCTATCTTTTTAATACTAAAAAGTTTTTCATCTTGTATATCTACACCTAGTATTTACAAAAAGGAAAGCAGTATCTGCTTAAGGGGAGCTAGGAAAGCTGTTTGCATTTTCCTACATTTCCGATGTTAGTTAATATTTGGAGTAGCCATTCTCAGGGTTATAGAGGAAGCCTGTATTTGAACAGAGAGCTTTCTGCACAATTTATCTGGCAGAAAGGTTACCAATACATTTAGTCTCAGGATGCAAGAGCCTGCTCGAGGCTGAAATGTTGACATTCGGTATCTTTGCATGTGGTGTGCTGTCAGCTCTGTTGTATAGTGCACATGTTATGCTGGTAAATATTTCTTCATTCGCTGTCCTGGAGACTAAAATTCTTTAGCTTTAGAACAGGGAGAATTAGCAATAGCAGTGTGCTCTTCTGTTCCAGCAGCGATAAACATTTGACTGTCATTATGTTCAGCTTGGACTATTTTGTAAATATTCTGAGCTCTCCATGTGCGGGTTGTCATCACTCTAGTAATCTAGCTTCATCTCGCAAACTTTTATCTGTAAAATTAAACCAACAAGACTTAATGGGACAAAATGTGTGAGGAAAGGGTATCAACAGACTTAGCTGAAGAAATGGGCCCTTAAAGAATGCTGTAGTACTTAGAGGCTAATAATAAAGTATAGTACAGCACAAACATCTCATTAATAGGCAGCAATGTGTTATGAAAGCACCGTTCTTGGAGTACTGAGTTATGTGCTACAGAGTTGTTGGGTCATACACTGGTAACAAACGTACGTTTCTCAGGTGGAGTCAAACTAAGTTTTGAGAAACTTGAAGTATTTCAATTGTCATAGCTTTTCTTTAAAATTATGTGTCAGCTGTCATATTCCTGATGGGAGTAAAAGCTCTCAATTTGTATTCAGAGCTTACAGTGCCTATCCTGGTACTATGAGAAGATACAAACACATCAGTCAAAAACATCTGTCACTTGTAGTGGATTAAAAAGCACCTGGTCTAAATACACACGTTTTACAGGGTAGATTTCAGCCTAATTTGAAAGTTTTTGAAAATTTCAAAGATGACAGTTTTACTGAGGCTTAGATTTATCCCTTACATAAAGTACATAACTGAGGTTAAGTTTTCATGGCTAAGCTCTAAAGCCTTGGGAAAACATCCCAACAGCTTCATAATTTGGAGTAGATTTGCCTACTGAAACCAGGTGAATGATAGATTCATTCACAAATATGATTTTACACATTTTGCATTTCAAGGTCCGGTAGAAGAGTCTAAATTGGCTGATCAACTGTTTTGCTACAAATAATTCAGCTGCCTGGAAGAGAGGCCAGAGACAGCAGCTCTCTATAGTGAAGCCTCATCTGCAGAGTGCTTTCCCTGGAGGAAGACAGTCAGACCCCCACAGGAGTTGTGTTCAAACTGATAAGTTATTCCATCCTGGGTCTTGCCATTGTTACTCCTTGATCATTTCATCTGTCCTTTTGCACAGATGGGTGAGGGATTTATTGGGGAGCTGGCGGGGGGGTGGGGAAGGATGGGAATGGTGGTGCCCATGTGCTAGACATGGATCATTAAAGTCAGCATTAACAGATTATGTAGGGCTCAGGTGTCTTCTTGGCAGGATACATCAAGTAAATTATTTATATAAATAAAGAATCATCCAAAGCAATTAGTAGCCATAGAGTGAAGTGCGGTGTGTGCTGGGCTGTCTCCCTCCCTAGGTTACAGAGCCAAACTCTTGTAAACAAAGGGGTGTGAGTGGGTCAGTTGCTTACTGATCCTGCCAAATCAGAAATTGCTCTTTTGGCTCAGTAGGAACATACTGGTTGTGACTGCAATCATCCTTGCCACCTCTGCTCTAGTGTATTCCCTTGCATACTGATTCTTGGATGATGTAAATTACCACAGCTCCTCTGATAGCAACATGCTTCAGCTGTGCTGTTAGTATAGATATGCACTGATTAATGGCATCCGCATGTCTCCTCCACAGTCATCATTGTATGCAGCAATAGGGAACAAGAATAGGCTGGATTATGGACCCTTTGATATTCTTGTTTTTGACTGAAGAGGGGCTTATGTAAACCACCTTTGGTGTTTTTGTACTGTTCAGCGTGCTCCCCTCCAGGAAGGTTTATGGGCACAAATGCCTGGAGGCAGTTTGCATCCTTAAACAGGATAGTTATGTGGAGATGGGGCTGCACATGTGGTAAGCAGCCTCGCGTGGTGCTGAGGAGCGCTGGTGAGTGTGTTGTATGAACAGCTGCGAGGAATCAGCTCAGAAGCAACACTGAACTCTGAGCTGGCTGCAGACAGAGTGACATAGTGTGTCTGTGCCGTGCTCCATGAGTTCACAAGTGTATTGCCACGTGAACATAACTGTACTGCTTCCACACCTGCAGCAGCTCTGCAGGCAGTAAGGGCCACATAAACAGTTTGGTGCCTGAGGTAATAAACCATATCGGACATAAACTGCCTCAGTGGGCTCTGCATCCTCAGTACAGTCTCTATTTCCACACACAGAGGAGTTTGTTACTCAGCTTTGAAGCACTAAATCTGTGTCCACGTTAGATAATTGCACAAGTGCAATCATATCAGTGAACATGCAACTATATAAGCACAGTCTGTTCAGCTTTCAAGTGTAGAACAGGCCTTTTGATATATGTATTTAGTTTTAATTTTTGCTGCTGTGCTGCCTGATGTCCTGGTCAAGTATTAGGCTGAAAGCAGAGGGCTTTGCTGTGTGGGGAGAGGGAAGAAGATAAAGAACGTCTGCTTTCAAGGGTCACTTTTAGAAGTCCAATTTAAAGCAAAACTTTTCCAAAACATGCTTCAGCCTTTTTCCTTCTGTGAGAAGGAAAAAGGCTGAAGCATCAAACTTGCATGAAACTTAAGCAAAATGGGTGTATTTTTTTTCTGGCAGAAAGGTAGTTGTTTTCTTTGAGGTTTTTGTGTCCTGTGTGCATTTAACTGCTGTGTGGAATGACGTGAAAGGGGCTTTTTCTGGGTCTGTCTCTTTTCTCAGCCAAAGGGCTGCTAGAGTTTTAGGCTGCCTGTATTATCTTAGCAGTGATTTTATGTCACTAAATAACAAGCTATTAGCACAACCTTGCCACTAGTGACACACTTTGTGTGTCAGTGCATACATGTGCTTTTATGCAAAGTCTCATCTCTCCTAGCCTGTAGTCTAGTAATTTAAAGCAAAGTTCGCAAACAGCATAATAATGCTGGAAATCACAAAAGAGGGAGCTAATGGCTGCAGCTGCTATTGTAAACCTGATTTCCACAGGCTCAGCAGGGCTTGGCATATCAGAGGCAAGTTCAGTAAAAGAGAGCCTGCTGCTGCAGCTGTGCCTGAGCTGTTGGATTTTTGTTCTCAGCCTCAAATAGATGCTGTGCCATGGAAGTTCCTCACTGCCTCCTGCAACATGCTGAGTGGCCTTGACCCCAGCAGGAGTCTTACATGATACAGCTTCCCTGAATTGAATGGAGGGTGTTGCTATACAGGATGTGAGTATAAGCCCAGGCTCCAGGTGAGCATTGAGGAAGCTTCATGGAGAGACACTCTGCAGTTTGTCCTCTAAGAGAGGACAACACAGCCCGAAAGACAGTAGAAGAGAATGGAGGCATTTATTCAATGCTTAGCTCTGTGCTTCTGTCAGAGCTGAAGAGTCCTCCTTGTAAATGAGAGGTATCCCATGCCAGATCAGAATTGATAGTGTCCTCCTTATGGCTTATTTCAAGCCTGTGATTTTCATAATGGAAGAAGAATATAAGGCCTTATACTCCTATGGTTTCTGTTCTTAAAGATGTTTGTTTTGAGTATAACGACTGATGTCTACTCAGTAATTTCCTTTTTGCATGTAATCTCCTTTGATGCCTTCTATTTGCTGTCAGGGCCAGGGTTAGGTTCAGGCTCTGAGTACCTCAGAGTACTCTGAGTACTCAGAGTACCTCTGAGTACCTTCAGAGTCCACTCCTACAGAGTGGACTATGTAAGGACCAAGCAGCTTTTCTTTGTCCTCTTCTGTCCCTCTTCTCCCATGTTATTGCCATACACTTCACATTATGTGTGAGAGGAGGGTCTGTGCAGTCCCAATGTATATACGTCTCATCCCTAAATTAATATTTAAGTTGCTTGGAAGCACCTGTCACACTAAGACTGAAAATTGAGGCTCAGGGCATTTCCAATAATGTCTTGGGTTTCTGTGCAAATACTGTGTTTTATTCTTGTTTATATGCTGGCTGTGCTGTGACATTATACATGTTGAAGAGGCAGATTTTGTTGAGACATTTTGGCAGCCAGACGCCAGCACTCCATGGGCTTCTGTTTGTATGGATTAGGGTGTGCTGGTGGTTTTCCTCTTTTCTGGTCTGCATAGCTTTCAAAATGTAATGCAGTACATTTGTTCAGCAGACAAACCAGTGAGGGGACCATCTATCACTCCTTGCTAGACCATTTAGGCCCACAGTGTTGTAGTCTACCTATATTAAAAAAACAAAGTTTATGCAGTTGTTTGGTGTGACTCATAAATTTAGAGCCTTCTCTCCTCATTTCAGGTAAATTTGAAATTATCTTACAGATAATTAAGTACTTATAAACTGGTATCAGGGAAGAGAAAATCTATCCAAATGCTGTCCATATTGTAGAAAATCAGAGGAAGACTTGGCAATTGCATATGTTAACTAATTAATTAGCACATACACGCTGCCTTGCCAATATGCATGCATGTATCTCCAGATAAACCACAGCATAAGGCATTTCTTGCCTAGCGGGTATCACATTGGGGACATATGAAGCTCGGGTTATTGCAGTAAGGGAGAATGAACCCCAAACAGAAGATGCAAACCTGCAGGAAGTAGGTAAGGATGTTTACATATTTAAAAGATGTTTTGGGTGAAAATGATCTGGTTGTTCTATAGCAATGATGTGAATTACACAGCAGATCCTCTGTGTGGTCCTTATGGCTCATGGTGTGTATTACTTGGGTACCTCACAATTTGTGATGTCACACATTTTGCCCTTTCTTGAATTGCTGTTTTAAGCTTTATCCTTCTAGTACATCGATACCTACAAGTCCAGTCTGTATAATTTAAAAGCATTAAAATTGCAAAATGTTAATACTTCTAAAACTCTGTGCTTATCTGACTTTCTCAGGGTCTCATAGGAAGTATTCTGTAGCGGGGCGATTGAAACTGATTCTGCTGAGTTGCAGGGAGGATTTACATATGCCCAAAGTGCAGGCTGTGTTTGCCAGCACAGAGTCAAGGAGGCTGGCAGGGGTTTGCTTCGCCTGGTGACTGAGCCCTACCAGATCGGTCTTGCATAACAAAACTGGCCCCATTGCCCAGTTCATGCCAGAGCCCCCTTAAAGCCACTGCTCCTCATGCAGAGAATGAACGATGGTGACCCAACTCCACTAGCGATACATCCTCCTATCTGCTGGTAGCAAGCTGGAATAAACGCATGACTCCACTCCACATCTTAAGGACTTACACTTGAGGCACTAACTCATTTCCACAGAGAACTGAGTGCTTTCAGCTCTCATTAAAGTCAGGTCAACCATCACTGAATCAGACTCTTAGCCCTTACAGTAAGAGGGCAACTTGAAGTAAGGCAGAGTGTGGTGATGGGGAAGGGAGTGGAGAGTTGTTTTATTTAATCCATAAAGCATTTTTGAACTTTTGTTGAAAACACAGGTAGGGATTTTTGGAGGGAGGAGGAATGATTTTTTAGAAAGCACTTGTGCATTTTTTTCTCTTCTAAAATTCTTTCTTCATTTTTTTCCTTTGAAAATTTGAAAATATTTAAAGAAAACCAAACATCTTTGCAAAAATATGCCTATACTGTAAACAAAAAAGTTCGAGTAAAGAACTTCTACTAGCTCCTACTCACCAATTATATATAATATGCATTCTTATTTTTAAAATCTTGTGGTTCAAATGCTTCCAAAAGTTTTAAAATTTCTTCTCTGAATGTTTCTGTGTCTGATGGTACTACTGTGGTCAAATCAATTCAGCTCAGCTTTGTCAGCTTCAATTAAGAAGATGAATGTATCGAGAGTCCCAACAAGGCTGTTTATCAGTAGCATGGGATTATGTGATCCCTCTGTTTGGCTCCATGTTTGCTCTTGGTGAGGCTGATAATTTCATCACCCTCCCTGAAGTTGCATTTCATTCTCCATAAATTCTTTAGTGCCTCTTTAAGCCTCTTGTATTGGAGCACTTTGTTTTCCGGAATGTGCTAGTTTGATCTGTCATTCTGGTGGCATGTCACATTCAGTTACTGTATGTGTCTCACTAGGTGCAATGTAATGCTGGCTGCCAACATAACTAATTGTGAGCGACTCTTGCTTGTGAGGCAGTTTGCTGAAAAACGCAGCTGAGGGTACCATTTTTGGAGTATCTTCTCTTTGAACTGTCTTGGCATCAGTGAAATGCTTCATTATAGAGAGACATAATAGAACCGTGGGCTGTATCCAGGCTGGGAACTTCTGCCCAAGTTCCCCACTGTTGCTACCCTTGGTTCAGCTCTCCCGGTGATAGCAACGAAGGGGATAAATGAATAGACTGTTGATTCCCAAAGCTTCTGGAGTGACACTCACAGTTGTGGCTGCCACAAACTTCTGTTCTGTTCGTGTTTGCCCTCTACAAGCCAGTGCCCCCCTTCTGCTGTCTGAAATGGCTACTGCTGCCTTCTCGTCTCCTCCGGTCCTCTCCCTTCCTGCATGCTTTGCTCCATGGTCCCTATGATGCTGCTGGTGCTTTTTCTGCCCCTCTGCTGCTGGCTCTAGCCAGTGCTTCTGCTGGGACTAAGTGAACAAGCCCAGCAGAGCTCATTCAGCTTGATTTGATGCCTTGCCTATAGCCCTAGCGTGCTTCGTCAGCTGGGAACTGGTGATGTGAACACAGCTCCGCTTGCAGCTTCCAGCACAGACATTTCATCCTGTGCCAAACATGTCAGTGTGACACCCAAATTTAGCATGCCAGTCACTGTTGCTTCCCCTGCTACAGCTCAGGCAGAGAGAGTGGGAAATTGTGGCAAAAATACTCTGTTATGTTCAAAGAGAGATTGATAGTGCCATTAATAAAGCTATTGCTAGCAAATAACACCTCTGTATAGAAGGAGACTAGCATTGCCCTTTACAACCATCTGTCCCTTCTTTGTCTCTCTCTGTGCTATCATTTTGCTTTTTTTCTTTAATATCTGTTTGAAACACTTCTGCCTTATTGGTTCCCCAGGCTTGTGAAAGTTGAGTTCCCTCTCCAAAGAGAATGAATTACATCTTGCTGTACCCCTGCTGTATAGCATAAAAAGTTTGCAGTTTTAAATTTTAGTTTTCTGAGCCCACCTTTGATGGTCTGAATCACCGTGAATGACGTACAAGTAGTTTGAATGGTACAAACCATGCCTGATGTAAATTCTGCCTATGTGATCAATACTCTCTCTTCTGCCCAAGAGTGGCATCATAAAACAGCATCACCACCTAAAGCATCATCCTTAGCATCTGAAAAACAGCAATACATGAAAGGTTGTTGTCCTGGTTTGGGGTAAAATGAACCAATTTTCTGTTTTACAGTTTTACTTTCTTAGCTAGGCCTCTCCTAGCTAGCTGGGCTCTGAAATTAACAGCACATTGTGCAGAACTGTTCCGTCTCGCAGTGATAGGACCTGATTGTACCGGGGGATGGTATGCAGAGAGGCCTTTGTTTAGACTTATTACTGGAAGAACCAAGGTCAGATAATTTTCGTCGTTTGCCCGTCGGAGGGTCCCACCTTCAAGGAGGAGCGGACAGGACAGGTGACCCAGGACTGACCAACAGGGATATTCCATCCCATCAGCATCATGCCCCCCTATAAAAGCTGAAGGATCAACAGGTCAAGCCTCTTCTTTCCCCTTCTTCTTTCCCCTTCTTCCCTTCTTTCTCCTTCTNGAGGGGGGGGCGGGGAAGGGAGGGGGGGACATCTGTCGCTCAGGGTTTGGTGCGTTTGGCTGAGACCGCGACAGTTGTTGTTTGCAGGTGGTCTTCAAAATCAGGTCATACTGCTCCATCACTTTTGACACTGAGTATGCTGCTTTCCTCCCCTTCCCCCAGCCCTGTAGCTGGGCATTATATACAGTAATGCACTTTGGATTCCCTTCCTTTCCTTTCTTTGCCAGTTTCTCAGCCTGTAGAGTGCTTTTGAAATACATTTGTGAGCATGTTTTCTCTGCAGCTGTGGATGACAAGAAGAAACTCTTTCTAGTGGAAATGGAAAATCTTGCCTTATCATTCCACTATCCTCTCAGGATCTGCAGCCTAAAGAGAAACATTAAATATGCAGTGTTGTGAGAAAACTGGAAGAGCTACAGTTATGTAGTTCATTTCATATTTTAAGGATATTCTCTGCCCTTTTAACAGCTAAATATAAGGTTATTAATAAACAAACAAAATCCAGGAGAAACTGAAGTTTAGAGAAAACTAAGATTTATCACAAACTTTGGCTGAACGTAACCCTGTGTTTAATATGGATGTACATATTCCATTCCCTTCACTGTCTTTCTCCTGGAATGCCAGAGTGATTTTGCTTGCTAAGATACAATTTTTCAAATATTCTTTGGCCCCAAGCACATAAAAATAGATCTGAAAGGGAAGCATGAAACTTTGAAAAAGGCTTCCTTGAATTTCCACTACACTAGCTACCAGAGCGGCTTTTCTCAAGAATTTATTACCAAGTACAGACCTGCCTGAGAATGGAGACATCAATTTGTTTTAGAGTATATGTGAAACACCATGCTTAGTATTGTACATCTGGTTGCGGTTTTATGTGACTATCGTTGTCATTTCTGAGTCCTTTATATGTAAAAGAAAAACAGCAAAGTCACTAAGTACTTGGCAAGGGAGGAGAACCATTAGTTGGACGGAGTTTTGAGCAGCAGATTTTGACCCTGAAGCCATGAAGTTCTAAAAATAATCTTTCTCAAGTCTTCCAGGAGATGCAACAATAGCTATGAGGATCAGACTCTAATGGTTTAACTTCCTGTATGTGCCTATTCACCAACAAGCTACTTGTTGTATCAGCAGTGATAATTCCCAAGGTCATGGGCGTTTTCTGCTCTAATCTTAGTCTGCTTTCACTATCAAAGTGGGATGACAGCTGGGTGCATGTGTGCTGTGAGTGCGAACTGAATTCAAAACACACTGTGCAACGTTACCTGATTTTCAAGGGCAGAGCCGAAGCTAGATGCTCTCTCAGTTTTGCTTTTCACTCAGAAGAAACCAATTAAAAAACAGGATAAAAAAGTGGGGTTGGGGGTAATCAGGTAGTTGATCTTTGTTATTGCATTATTTATTTTCATTAAAACCATAATACTAACTGCAAATAGCTTTGGGAATGTTTAATTACCTCTTTCATCCATGGTTGTTTGACACACAAATGACAGAAGAACGAAAGTGGTCTGTAATACAATTAACAACTGTGACAAATAAACAGGCTGCAGGGTTGGGGGCCTTGGGTGACCTCGACTTTTAATATCAGTGTGGTCTTAGATCAGCACAGGCCTATTTAAAATTTCAATAGATTAACTTGTTATGTTTGTTTAGGTTTTATAATTTGTTTGAGGATTGTGCTTGTTGGTATGGTTTGAGAATTATTAGGTGGAAAAGCCTAGGGAGTGACAGATGTGACTGAGAGGCATATGATAAGGAAAACATTTTGCTGTGAGTACCTTTTTTTTCTCTTTTAGGTGGAACGGCTTTAATTAAAAGTATTTGAGTATCACTTAAAAAGAGAGGTTTCCAAATATTGGTTCATATACATTTACTTTACAGAATGCCTGACCCCTTTTCACTTACCACTGCAGATTTATTTCCTAAAAAGCTTTAGTTCCCAGGAAGGAAAGTGTTGTAGACACTCCTGCCAACATATATCCATCTGTGAATGCTAACGTGAATATTTATATGTTTGAATCAGAACATAGGGAGGGCTGCTTGTGGCCTGGGAGTTATTCAGTAAGGAAGCAGATGGCTTCATGGCTGCAGTGAGCACACAGTATGAGTTACTTGGACCGGTCATGAATGCTTTCATGAGCAGTACTGATGATAAACAGGAAATAGGTTGTGTAGTCTGGAGAAGTATGTTTCCATAAATGAGTTTTTCAGTACCTTTACATTTGCAAATTACACTGTTTCATTATATCAGTTGCAGTATTGATAATGGAAAGGCAACCATGTGTTTTGAATACCTAGCCAGGTGTCAGGTCTGATGCAGCAATATAGCCAACTCCATGTGTGAAATTTTTCTTGAGAACATGCTGTAGAGTTACAGGAAAATAAAAGCAAAGATGTTTTTGCCGGTACTTAATGACAACACTGCTAGATTATTCTGGCCATTTCACTGGTTGACTTGTCGTGTGTTCTGGTCTCAGGGACCAAAAGTTCAGTTTCCCTGAGAAATGTTGCCTCATATGTGGGACTTGTTCTGTTTTGGTATGTCTTTGCTGCTGTTATCAGGGCTTCACTTGCATTAAATGTTTTGCATCATTTGCCTGCATAGTATGTTATGCTTTGACCTCTCCAGGTTTGCACATCCAAATACATATTTCTAGGAACCTTTTAGGTCCATAATAATATATTTATTAATATTTATCATTAAAACATTACTTGTATATGATTATGTTTCTGCTTGAGACTGAGCATAACATTTTTTAATCTAATATCAGAATAAAGAGTAGACAGGGTTCTCTTTGTTTAAATACATTTGCAGAAGCAAATCAGTTCCTTCTTCTGTTGGATGACCATTGGTTTTCCTGGATCTTAAAATGCAAGCACATAATTCGAATAAAATACTGTTTTCTTTGCATCTTTCACAAGCTAAAACTGCATAAGCATAAAATTACCGTAAAAGAAGAATTGGGCTGAAGATGGTATTTTCAGTGAGTATTTTGACTGCCATGATTGTATTTTCTCATATAATAATCATGATGGTGATTGAAGCTTGCTTTACTTAAGTTGATCTCCATATTCATTCATCCATAAATTGAGTTTGAATGCAGATTGAGTTCTAGGTGGTGAATTATTTCACACAGCTTTGCCCCTTTTGATCTTTTATTCAGTTGAGCTTGTGGGATGCCCTGCTTCCATTTCCAAGTTTTTATCTTCATCTTTGTCTTTGAATTGAGCAGTAAAGAATGCTTCAATACCTTCTTTCAACCTAAAAAATTATTTTCTTAACCTTTAAAATAACTGTTAAGTTTAAGATGGAGGGAACTAATGCTTAATTTGCAATATTGTATACATGGAGAGTGAAACTTCCGTGTTTCCTCCAGACAGGTTTGGAGCCTGTATTGCTAGGGCAGGGGGAGATGAAAAGAACATATCTGTACGCCCACAGGCAGAGCACTGAAGCACCCTCTGCCTTCTCCTATCGATGTCATCATCACTTCAAGAAAAACAACTGCTCTTGTAGTTTTCCCACTATAAAAGATTTTGTTTACTGGATCTACACAGGATTTATGGCACTAGCTCTTCCCTTAGGATGCCTATTATGTGTCATGCCTAGAAAAGATTGTGATATTCTCTGGGTGATTCTGGGCATGTCTCAGAGTCAAGCAGAGCAATGAACTGCATTTAAAAATGTTGTGTCAAGAGTAGCCATGTTCATATTCTCCTTCTACCTCCTGCTCAGGACATGGGCAAAAAAATTGCCAAAATTGAAGAGGTTCACTCATGCTGAAGAAGAATGCCGCAAAGTACTTAGGGCTTTTGTGTATTAAAAATGTTTTGCAGATGGCAGAATACCCTATGATAATTTGGGAAGGCTTTGGCTCTTCAATTTTGTTCTGAGATAATTTGGCCAGGATTACTCTGTAATATAACAGAGCAGAGATTAGAAAGCTGGATACCTGAGTTCTCACCAGGCGATGTAGGAGGCACTTCCTTCCATGGAGCTATAAAGATGCTTTTGTGTTGCCGTGAGCTGGGTGTGCTAGAACAGAAAGGTTGTTTTTACTGTCAGATCCTTCCTATCCAAAAGTCCTTGGTTTATCATGTAGCAGTAGTTTGTCTGATGAGTTCAGCTTTATGGTGTCTGTTCTCAGTGTTGCCATCCTCTGATGACTTTAAGATATGTATTGCACCAGAATTATACCCCTCTTTATAGAAGTTTTATATTTCTTCACCTTTCACCTGTGTCTGTGATCCTGCACCATTGAGCAATCTACAGAACAGGAGCTTCTTGTCTGCACTTTTAATTATCCTGCCTGATGAAACAGGATCCCGTTATGTCATGACATTTTTTTCCCCCTCCTTTAGTTAACTACAGTCACCACTATTTTATGAGGTGCTCCTCTTTTGCTTTAGGAGTCCTGGATTCCTGATCTGAAAAACTGCAATCCCACAATTATAACTACTTTATTTTAGCGGGTTTTATATTGGTGTTTCAAGTCATCTGGTTAATAAATAACAATTGGTACAAATCACTGAAAACCAATATCCATGGTACCATGCCATGCAATTTATCATAGGAACAGCTATTAAGTGACTGTACTGACTGGCAAGTGATACTGCTTTGTCCTGAAAGAGGAATAATCCAGAGACCTGGATGACAAACCAAACTTCCTGCATTCTAGATCTCGTATGTTACACAGCCATACGTAAAATCTACATTGGTTAGGAATACGCCAACAGTACTTTGTTGTATCCCAGTTAGAGTGACTGATTTTTTCTCGATGGGTACAGTTTCAGATTTTTTGTTGGTTATATACCTCAAGCTCCTGTCTGATCCCATGCTCAAATTTTTGGTAGTAATCATAAAACCTACCTTTCTGAAGTAAAGTAATGATGTCATAGCACAATGAAGAAATCATGGATAAGAACTTTAATAAGGTATGCCAGTCATCTGATGAATCGTGTGGCAATATTATTCCCAAATTATGCATTTGCATGGAACACAACTTCAGTCACTGAGTTACCAAGGAAGACATTGCTTTTCTTCCTTTCTTTTCTTGCAGCTAAAAGTTAAGAGGAGTGTTAGGGAATTTGATTTGCCTGCTTGGATGTATTGGATCTGGCTGGGTGGAAGATAACTTTCTTAATGGAAGCCCATACGGTGCTATGTTTAGGTTTTGTGCCTAAAACAGTATTGATAACCCACCAGTGTTTTGCATATTGCTAAACAGTGTTTGCAGAGTATCAGAGCTTTCTTTTTCCCACTCTAACCCCTCTGCCAGTGAGTAGGCTGGCAGTTGGGAGGGGACACATTAGGACAGCCCACCCAAATTGACCAAAAGGATATCCCATACCATACAACATCAATAAAAGCTGGGTGGAGTAGGAAGAGGGTGAGGGTTTTTCTTCCAGGGTGGCCATTGCTCAGAGACTAGATGGGCATCAGCCTTGTTGTGAAAGGTGGTGAGGGCTTGCCTTTGCATTGCATGTTTATTTCTTCTTTCCTTCAGCTATTAAACTGTCTTTATCTCAGCCCATGAGGTTTCTGGCTTTTGCTCTTCCTATTTTGTCCTCTGTCTCAATGACCAGAGTGGGGTGAATTAGAGGCTGTGGGAGCACTTGCCTTCTATCCAGGGTCAACCCACCACAACTGAAAGCTTTTGAAATGAAAACCTTTTTAGGTGAAAACTTTTAAATCCTTCTCTACATGAAAAACTGCCAGCATCGCTCTTCAAGAAGCTCAGCCTGGCTCTCTGGTCAAGTCTGTTCCTTACCTTCCCTTTCACATTGCCAGGCAGCCCGATGCTTGTCCTATCCCTTCAGCTTTCTGATGGCAACATCCTATTCTGCTTCCAGTTTAGAGGAGAGCTGAATGAACCCTCTATTTACTAGGAACAATGAAATTAGCATTTACCAAGCTGAATTTTTTGTGGAGTCCTTAAACAAAATATTTTCAGGGACAGAATGTGACTTATGATAGTACAAAGAATAAGTTATTGTTGAGTACTGTGGGGGAGTAGTGGTTCGTGGTTGTCATGTTAGAAGGGCTATAGGCTAGAACTTGATAGCAGTACTCTAGCTATATACCATCTGCATTTCTTTTAATGACAAAAATAATTACTGTTTTTCTGCACTGTTGTCAGAATGCTGAGCCAACATGTCGATCTGGTAGTGTTATCTGGAGTTCTGGTCTGGCAACATCAACTGTGCTTTTCAGCCAAGTCCAGCAGCAGATTCTGTAATACTGGTGAGGTTTCATCCAGTGCAGATGTTGCAGTATGTTCAAGTACTTTGGCAGTTTGAAAGACAGTCCAGTCCGTGGGCCCTTTTCTATTTGTCTTACATGACAATTGTGAAGCAGAGCAGAAACAAAAGTAAGCAATCCAGCGAAAGCAGAATTTTTCCCAGCAGAACCATACATACAATTGGTCAGAGCCACTAATAGCTCTTCATATTTATTCTTCTAACACTTGTACTACCAGAGAGAAAGGATATTCAGCTGCAACAGTGGATTCTTGAACTCAGAGACAACCAATTATAGCTGAAGTTAGGAATCTTAGGGTTCAACAAAGATTTATTAGCATCCTTTTTGCCTACTTTTTTCCTCTCAAATGTACTGACAAGCCACTTCTAATCCTTATTGACTCTGAGGTGGCCTGGTGTGATTTACCCTGACAGCCATTACAGTAGTAAGCTTAGAATCCTATATTGCTGTTTCAGGGTGAGATTAACGTATAGGTTTTACCTTTCAAGGAGATCAGTGAATTGGAGAGGAAAATACTTCAGCTTGTCTTGGGTAAGTCTTACCCTACATTTGTGTTTTGATTTTTTTTTTACTGAGCATCAACAGTTATACTTAGGTGGCTGAAACACATTTTTATCCAAACTGCTTTAGCAGTGGGGGGAAGAAGCTGATGGAGTCGTTCCAACATCTAGCCAAACCAGTCAGTTAACTGCATTCCACAAGCTTTACATTAACATTGGAAAGTTTACTATTGTGCTTTCTTAGGAGACATGCATATGGGAGTAGATGACTAGGGCATAGCCATAAATCCACCTGCTCCTCTAGTCTTAGTGGTATTAAACCATAGAGAAAGCATCAGTCTTTCTCCTTGCACTTTATTTGCACTGGGCCATATTGGTATGTGACACCAGTTTTATACAGAAAATGTATCACTGTGACTGGCTCCAGCAACGTAATTTTTGGATCATCCAGGAATACAAAGGGCATATTAAAGAATAGGTGATATAAAATAGTTCTGAATTATGATGTTAATACTATTTGGTCATGAAAATAACGTGCAAAATTCTGCTGTAACAAATCTTTCTGAAGTCAGTACTAGAGAAAACACCTCTTGCTAATTGCAAATGCCTCATTCAGAACTGGCCTCCAGCAGTTACAACAAAGTACAGTTCATAATTTCTGCTTGTGTTGCTCTGTGGAATTCATGAGTGTTGATCTTGACCTTGGATTTGCTCTTAAGCTTGAGAATGGTCAAAATACTTTGTGCACAGATATGAGAAACTATTTTGGCAATGCCTTTCTTCCAACATATGCATGATTTAAAAAATAAACTCAAAACTTTTAAGTGTATCTGTGCTACAGACAGAAGGATGCTTCTTATAAACCTTTTGCAAGAAACTGAAATCCAGCAGGAGATTATTTACCTTCTATTCAACTATAGCACTAAAATGAAACATGAAGAAAGTGCTTTGATGAACAGACAATACTGTTTTCATTTTTGACAGTTAAAAAAGTCATCCAGTTGTGTTGCACAAGCCTGCAACTATGTGCCAGCTTTGGTGCTGGTGATATCATATCTCTAGCTCCACCATTTATCTTGGTCTCTAGTGACTCTTCAGTGTTCTCTAAAACCTATCCACTGAATGTTTGTACAGGTAAAATTGGACAGCTTTCCATAACCAAACGTCTGATTTCTCATCACGTCTTCCATAAAATAAAAATAAAAAAACAAAACAAACAAAAAAAAACTCAAAAAAAAGTTTCGGGCTTCCCTCTCTCTTCTTCGACTTGCATCCAATTTCTTAAGTGTGGAAGTGTCTCAGGAAATAATTTCAAAATTCTTCTGTAATCCTAACATACTATTTCAATTTGTCTCAAGTATTCCAATTTTTTACTCAGCACAGTCTATAATAACTTGGGTTTAATGTTTTTTTTTTGTTTGTTTGTTTTTGTTTTTGTTTTTATATTGTGCAGAATATTGTGTCAGCACAGCATGAGAAGCGAGCTCTGTAATTACTTTAGGGATCAGTGAAGGATGACCAAGTATGTAGATACATGCACTGTTCTTCCTTTTCAGGAATGGGAAAATCAGAAAGGTGTAGATAACAGCCTGCATGCTTAAAGCAACATTTATACTCAATTGAAATAGTACTCAGTGTCACGTAAGATGGTGACTTGTAGAGGTACCAACTGGACTTGAAATTTGTCATACTGTTTTGTTGTATTTTCAATAAAATGTCTTACCTTGTGCTTTTACTGTACTCTAAAATGTTGCTCTATGTGTTCCATGACAATTGTAGATCTTAATCTGTGTTACCCTTTTTCAGATAAACGCCATGGAAGAGTCAGGTTTAGGAATACTTGATACGGCTGCCAGAGGCAAGGAACAAAGTTCTTTCAAAACCACCATGAGACTCAGCCACGTCTGTTCCATATGCAAGGTGTATCTCCTTATGCTGCTTTCTCTGACAAGTATCAGCACATACATTAAACCAGCTACACTACACTTTCCTCTATAGAGCAGATAAGGAAGGGCTAAAACAGAATTTACAATTTGTTTGGCTTAATATACTAACGGAAAGCCTTTCCTTCCTACTGTGGTAGGAAGAGAGAAGCAGTGGCCGTTTGCTACAGGGGCTCTTTGGCACTTACCACTCAGCCCTCAGTTGGTATCACGCATTTTAGGTTAGAGAATCAGCAGGTTTATTGTTGGGAGGTTTAGGAAATTGCTGACACAGTTGCTGAGACTAGCCTGTCTTTAAGAGCAGCTCCAAGGTCTCCAGGCTAGCTTCACTGTTCCAGTTCAGTGCAAGAACAACTGAAACACACCCAAGAGAGCAGGTGCCTAAGTGTGCATTAGCTCATCTGCAGGCGTGCTTGCACAGACTGTGGACATATGGACAGGATGTGGAGCGTGCAATGCCCACAACCTGTTCTGAACTTTCTCTTTCGCTGTGCTAGAAGTATAGATGTGCTGCCTCTGCTTTTGTGCCAAGGACACCAGGAGAGGAAAAGGTCTTGGAGTAGTGTGAAGCAGCCTTCCCAGTGCAGAGAGCACAGGCTGATGTATTTCTGGAAATACTGGGCTAGCTTCTTCAAGATGCTCTATCTCCTCCATGCCACTCTGCCAAATCATGGGGGTCAGATAAAAAGAATGTCCAGTAACTGAAGATTACCTTGGGGATACTGCAAATGGTGGGGAGCTGACCAAAGTAGAGCCATTTCTAGGATGGGGGAACCATAAATAGCTGCTTAGTGTTCTCCCAAATGGAGCTGAAGCCAGAGCTTATTAACCACATCTGGAAAACTGGTTCAAAATAGTAACATGTCCTTTAGGAAAAGCATATGATATCTGCATTAAGAACAGGTGTCACCCTTCTCTTTAATGTTTTCCAGACTGTTGTGAAGTACATTATCCTTTAGGCATTAATTTCCCTGGGTCTGCATAAAGACACGTCTTTTTTAATAGTTCTAAGTGTCCTTATTACGTATCTCCATGACACTGAAACCTGTAGGCCGCCTGTTCAACTCCAGAGGTTACTTCTTGGGCCTCCCAAACTGTCCACAGTTTCCTGGCAGGTTACACTCTTTGGAGACAACAGGACGGCACACTGAGAAAACAGACTTCAGAAAAAAATCTACTCGCACAATTAAAATGTAAACCATAACAGATCTGTGCTACGCATCAGATATTTTAATTCCGTCTGGTGCTGGTATATTCCCTGGGTTTGGTTTAAATCCCCAGGAACAACCAAGTCTCCCCATGTTGCCCTCTGGCAACAAATTGACTCTTTTTGGCTGAAGAATTCCCCTTTGTTGAACAGTCTCTGTCATTGGTTGGTTGGGTGGAGAACACTGCTGTTTTAACTGCTGT
Source organism: Pedionomus torquatus (assembly GCA_013398155.1). NCBI lineage: Eukaryota > Metazoa > Chordata > Aves > Charadriiformes > Pedionomidae > Pedionomus > Pedionomus torquatus. The sequence goes on along the minus strand of VZRU01001299.1, from coordinate 324,518 downwards.
TATCTCAGCCTGAATATTTAAGCCCTCACCCTTAGTGTGTTTTTCCAGAGCGTGTCCAAAGCCAGACACGTTCTGTTGGCTAGAGACCCATTGCTTCTTTCAGCAGTTCAGGTGAAGGATTCTTGATTGTTTGGACTCATATTTCTGGACACTCGGCCAGTGTCTAGGTCTTCCTACCAGATAGATGATTTAATTCCCCAAGAATTCAGGATACAGATACCATTCACAGAGGCATGTGAAATTCATAGTAGCTGTACAAAGATATTTCTGCAAACTATTACAATCTGCAAGTATGATTCTTATGGTAATTAGTTGCTGGAGGCTCATTTGACTCATTCATTGCTCTGCTGGGTATGTAAAGCAGCTCTGCTTTTGTCACATAATGCAGTGGTGATGAAAATAAGCCCGATTCTGCAGTCTTCTGCCCTAGAACCTCAGCCTGGTTGCCTTGATCACCCTACAGACATCTATATACAATCCTAGGACTTCAGAGATATACCCATTGCTTCCCCTGCTATGGTGGGCTGTTTCCCCAGTCTTGGTAGGTTGCAGTTTGTTGGGAGGTAGTGAGAGAACTTGTTTGGATTTCCTGGGTGTGAACCTTCAAGATGAGCCTGCATTTCTTCCTTTAGGGTGTTTGGTTTGCTAGTAGAAGGAATTATGCTCACTTGAATTTTGACCCCTGACTTCTTTGCTGCCACCAACTTGGGTTTAAAACATTGCCAGGTTTTAAGAAAATGGCTGTTTGTTTGGATGGGAACCATTCCTGAAACAACAGTTCAGTTATATTGTCTTTGCTGTGAAGACAAGCCTAAGGAGGTAGAACCTTCCTGCTTCCCATAAAGCCTTTTTATGCAGATCCTGTCTGTCCTCTTAAGGAGGAAAACTAGAGAGACAGTGTTAAAAAGGTCTCACGCTAGAAATGAAAGGTGACAAAGGGTGATCTCAAATCATAAATGCAACAGTCTGTGTGGTAGACCTTGTGGTGTGGAGGAGATGGTGAAGATACATTGGCATTCTGTTTGTGAAGATTCAGTTTCCACTGCAGATTTGATTAAACTGTAAATCTTTGTTGTGGTAGATGGGGTCTGCAAAAAAATTTCAACATTGCCTGATGGGATAATGGATTGCTTTAAAACCGCAACTTTCTTTGGAAACACAAGCCTGACTTTGCTATTTTTTTCTATAGCTATCAAGAGCTTAAGACATTGATTTGTCTACTCAGGCTGATTACCAGAATTGAAAGCCTAAATTCTCCGTGGCTCTGTCTAAACAAGAGTAGCCTGATCTAATAACATGTTTTGTCTTCTGTCTACATGCTAACTCTAGAATTACGTTGTTTTTCTGCACCTAGCCCCAGGATGTAAAAATTGCCTGACTTCCCGTGTGTTTGCCTTGAGCAAAACAGAACGTGACAAATCTCTTCCTTGTTTAGAAATCCTAATAACTGAATCTTAAATGTATTTACCAAGAAGAAGATTTATGTGCTTTCATTTCTACTGCCTTTCACCTGTCCCTTCCCTGTCCTCATGTTTAAAAGGAACTTACACATTTTAATATTTTCCAAACTGTGCAGAGCTAAAAAAAAAAGGGAGGAACGTGCAGCTGTGGCAAGCTTCAGAGCTGCTGAAGTTGTGTGGAAGCCAAACTGGGATGTGAAGCCCATTCTCACCACCAAAGGCCCTAGGGAAGCTGGAAGGCCATGTGGGGAGAGGGCTATGGTGTTTGCTTCTGGTGGAACTTGGTGATGTGCTTGTCCGTGGTGGGTTGCAGTCTCTAGGAAGCAGAAGAAAGTACTTGTCTGTCCAATGTTCCCATAAGGTGCAGCAGTGCTATTTCTGCTATACAAATGACAAACCTGAGGAGAAATGGAAGCCCACACAAAGGCAAACTGTAGTCACTGAACACCAAAAAACTGGGCTATTATATCTGGAGCAGCTTCTCCATTTCCACAATGTATAGTTAGAATGAAGATTTGCTTAACTAGCCACCCTTTTGTGAATCTCTCCCACTTTCACCCTTTCTCCAAAAGTGACTTTTTCTAGGGCATGCAGAAATCATTAAACAGTACCTTGGATCAAGGAATGTCTCCCACTTCTTGTAATTGCCAGGCTGGCCACTTGACCACCTTTCCTGACTATTTTTTGAGTAATGTAACCATTAAATAAAGTTTTCCTGTGGATATTTATGTAGAGTGCCTATAGTACTTAAACAGAAGCAACTGACAGTAAAGTCTCTCCCAAATTACTCTGTTACCACTGACTCCAGACTTTAGATAGTAGCTGATAAAGTTCAAAACATTCATTTCCACCAAAAAACAGGAACTGGAAGCCTAGGGAGTTAATAGGGCTTTTTCATCTCAGCATAACTCTCTGATCTAATTTCAGATAGCAGGAAATATGCCAACTTTAGCTGCTAATTAGAGTTGCTCTTTGGAGATTACTTGTAGCAGACCTCCAAGCTTCTTATAACAAAAACGCACTGACAGTCTTGCCAGCATAAATATGTTAGATGTTTGTAGTGTAGAGGCCATTTGAATTATGCAATGAATCGTTACAAAGAGCTTTAAAATATATCAGGCTTCACAAACAGTAATTTTATCTAGAAACCATGGGTCTGTATTTCCCCAGAAACAGTAAGTGTGGTAATGTTGCCAGTTTGTCTCTTTTCTTGCACGTGCCAGAAGTTTTTAAATAGTAAAGGATGAGGTGATATTAGCGGTTCCATTTTATTTTTCATTGGTTCTTTGTTCCTGTTTGTGAAAGTGCTCATGGTTCCATATTCTGATGAACTCTGATTAAATTCACTTGGGATTAGGCCTCTACTCCATCCTAGAATACCTCTTGTTCTCAGAAAACTAGGTACACTTTCATTATGACGAAATCTGTCTGTAATCTTCTATTCTCAGGGGACTTGCTGTTGCTATCCTCACAGTGGACTTCAGCTTTCTCAGAAAGTCATGCCTCCTAGTGTAGCTGTATTTATTATCCAGCAGAAGTAAGAGAGACAGAATCTGACCCTGAGAAATGAAGAAGATGAGTGCGTGGTGGCAGAGGTGTGATTGTAAGATTCGTTTTTATTAATGTCTTCCCCTCTTGAAGCACTCATTTTATTCTTCTACTTCACTTTTCATTCAAGGTCGAGTCCTTTTATGTTCAATTTCTGTAATATCTGGGCAGTAACGACCACAAAGCAGTTTATAAAATTAACTAAGCCTCACATTACCTCTTAGAGAAATTCCTTGAGCTTTATAGTGGGTGTAAAGTGATGAGTCAGTGAGAGCGGTGCTGAGAATGGAACCATGTCCCTGCTTCCACTGCTGTCCATCGCTCACTCATGAAGATGGAAAAATATGCCATTACTGATTTCAGCTCCTCCTTCCATTCTTTCTGAAGAGCACTGCTGAGGAAGATGTAGTGCTTGTGAGGCAGCGGGGAAAACAGTAGCCCACAGCAGAAAGGGAACACACGTGTCCTAACTTTTGTGTTTTTAATGTACTTTTTTCATCTTCATTTGACAAGTGTAAGAATGTCTTGGCTGCTGTACTCCTGGGTGCCTCCTCTTCCTTTGCCTTGTCTAAATCTGATTCCCTGGCCAGTCTACAGCTTCCAGGGTGATTTTTACATCACTGAAGCTGAGAACTACAGTGCATCACAGTTGACTCAGAAAAATGAGGATACGGACTAACTGATCTACAATATGTTGGAGATATCAGGAAGCATTTTCAAAGCAAAGTATTTTGATTTTCAGGCTTTTGACTGCAGAAGTATTTAATTTAGTTGAAAATCTGTTTTTCCAACAAAGACAGTTTGTGGAAAAATGTTCAGCTCGGGGCTGTGCCCTCTTTACTTTCCTTCTTTAAAATATATCTAAAGAGTTTCTAGTAGTCTTTTTTTCTATGTGCATCTTACATTTAAAATTCATGTCTTGTTTAACCTTAAAGTCTACGGATGACTGGAGAACTGGAAGAATGACAGAGGAATCAAGCAAGCAAAACCAAATTAATTTGGGAGGTGAAATGGATTTTATTTTGATTTTCCATTGCCACTCAACTGTATGGCCATTTACACTTGCATGATATGCTAGTACTGATGCAAAATGAGAGAGGGGCTCTGAGTAGGTAGTATTTTCTTGCTCTGCTCAGTAAATTTAGCAGCAGATTTATAAGGGGTAGAGTGTGTTGTTGTGGAGGAACAGCTTAAAAGCGCAGCCCTCTTCCTCAGTGAAATGAATTTACAACAGCTAAGAATCCCCAAAGTTGAAATCCACTGCTGAGCTCATATGTCCTCTTCCTCTGAACTGTTTCAGTGACCAGGCTGCCTGCCAGTGTTCTTGAAATATTTAAGCCCTGCTTCAGTAGTTGTCTTCCCTGCCTTGTTCTGTACTAATACAGCCTGGTAGTCCACGCTGAGAGTGTGGCTGAAGAGCTGTGAATCCCGATGCATACTGTGAATGGATCCAGGTCTGCAAATGATTATGCAAAACAGAAGGCATTAGAGTATCTAGCCCTTTGTTCTTTTTAATTAACCTGTATAGGAAGAAATACCTAAGAGAGAATGATTTCAATGCTGACCTTTAATGCAGCAATAGGAGAGCTGCCAATCTAAGAGGAACTGCAGGAACATAAGGAAGATGAATACTGATATCCCTGGGTTTTCAAAAAGAAAAACAAGCAGAGGACTGTAACTTCGTTTGATTCTTATGAAGGACTCCACTCTTTTAGAAAAGTTTAAGGCAGACATGTTGAAATAAAAGACTCGAGAATGGAAAGCTTTCCTTTTCTTTGTTTGCAGATGTACGTGGAAGGACAGCAGAGAATGTAGCTGTGGCCATGCGTAAGGAAGTGACCCCCGCTTGCAGCGCTCAGAGGTGCAATGCCACCTGCCAAAGCTGTGCCCAGATGAGGTGGCTGGCCTAAGGTATGCTCAGGAGAGAATGGAGAGGAATGCATGGGGTCAATTATGTCCTAGTGCAGAAGGTGGCTACATACAACAGAGGGTGCCGTGGTGCTCCCAAAGGAAGCACAGTTAGGAAACTTAAATAAACAGTTGCTTGGTCACTTCAGAGAAGACATCAGTGAAAACATTTTCTTTGAAAAAAGGATATGTGGGTGGGTTGGCCAGTGGCAATATTTTGGTTTTGTCTACTGTAGGGAATTATTTTTTTTCCCAAACTCACCCAGCCAGCTTAATTTAGAGCAGATTTAAGTTACACTAGGGGTAATGTTGGTATTAAATGAGTGCCAGGACTGTGGAGGTGATCTTTAGCAACACTGTATACTGAGTATTGCTGAGAATTTGGATCCCAGCAGTAATTCATTAGAAATCTTGTAAGAAGTCATAATTTTCACAGTGTGAAATGGAAAAAGAGGGAGAAGTGAAAAGCCGTGAGCAGGACAGTGTAAAATAGCATGTACATGAGTGATAATTTTATCTTATTTCTTTTAGCTACCTTCTCTGGTGTCCCTGCCTTTTTGCGTGTAAACCTGCGCCTTCCTACTTTCTGAACTACTTTATTCCATGGAACATATATCAATACACATGATCTGTCTGACCTATTAAGCTGCCTCCTTGAACTGTTATAAGCATAGGCGTAGTGATGGGTAGATACTTTGGGATCACTAAAAGGTGTTGCCTAACGTTAGGATTAATGTATTTTAATCAATAATATATATTGGATTTATTTCCAAGTGTCTGGATAGCCTGATACTTCAAAAACAATCATGATTTAAGCAAGCTTTGTGAGCTACAGGATATTTAATATGTCTTAGTTTTCAGAAAGTGCTGGGCTTACTGGGTGGGATTCAAAAAGAGGGAGTTTAAAAAAGGAGATGGGAGGAGCTCAGTTTCACAGTCTTTAATTTTCAGAGACCAAGTTATGAGTGTGGAATCCTGAACTGTAGGTTAAGCTCTACTGCCTCCCAGAATGTCCCCTGGGAGCAGCAAACACCCCAGATCAGATCCAAAACTACCACCGGATTGAATCCAAAACTACCACTAGTAAGAAAGCCAGCTGGAGTTACACAGTGTGCAGAAACACAGGGGGTACTTAAGTGCTCCATGGCAAGGTATCACCTTCCACCCTGTACTCCTATTTGAAAGAGTAATTACATGAAGCAGTGACTCTAAAATGCAGGTGTGGAGTTTGGACATTGATACACTGAAATGGGATAAAAGAGCTCTCAGGTTTACACATGTACTTGACATTTTATCTAAAACTCACTTTCAGTGCCTCTGTCTTGTCTTGTTTTGCCCAAAGTCCCTGAAAATTCAACCCTGATTTGTTGTCTTGCTTATGGGAAAACAGAGGTTTCCCAATATATTTCTGAAAACTTTCTGAAACTTGAGTGAGGAAATGGATTGTTCCTCAGACCTTCTAAAGGTCTTGAAAGGGGTGTTAGCTTAAGTTTGCTCACCAAGCCAAGAAGCCGAGTTAACAGCCCAATCTGACTTGACACGCTCTGATGTCAGTGAAGGGAGAAAAACTTCTCTTTGGGCATTTAGTTAGACTCCTGCTCTGAATTGTCCTTGGGAGTGTCTCACTCCTCTCAATACAGAGAAGGCGAGGGAGGCTGGGCACTTTACCCAAGAGCCTAAGTTGGGTCCTGGAATTCCTTGCTAACTGCTGCCTGAAATGACACTTCCCTCCCAGCAAGGCTAGGTCCGCTGAACCAACCTTACAGGTCTGTTTTGGTGCTGCTGCCAGGCTGTGTTCAGCCCGTTTCTGGGCAACTGGGTGCCGGAAAGTGGCATTTGACTGCAGCTCAAGGTCTGGGCACTGAGTTCAGTTCAGGAGATGTATCACTGCAGTACATGTGATGTTATGCTGCTGAATACAAATATCATGATGTCCAGCTGTCATCGCGGCAGTGTCGTGCTTTCACAGACCTTGAGACCTGAATGGCAGCAGCTGAGCACAACAGTCTGCGGAGAACGATAAGCTAAAGCCCTCATTTATTACAATCTTCTCTGAAATCAGCTATGCTCCTGCCTAGCGCTCAGGCTGTACTTCTGCATTATCTGCCTCTCCAGACAGGAGAATGTGGCAGATGCAAAATCCCTACTCCATTAAGATCTTTGTCAGACTCACGCATTTGAAAGATCTGGAAGAGACAATCTCGAGCTTCAACGTTTTGTGTTAGCCCTTAACAGTGTTGTTACCCCTGGGGTTCAAACCAAGGAGGAACAGATTGGATAAAACAAGATTATTCAAAAAAGCTTTTGAGTAGCTTTAAATTGTGGGCACCAGCCCATACTGTCCAAACACACAGTGTTAATAGTTCTTAAAGAACAAAGATCAAAAGTTAATGAAAATATTTAATTTTCTATGCAGATCACTTGTGCTCATGCTAAGCCCTGGGATTTTGAAAGCATCTGACTCCTCACATCCAGACAGACACATTTGAATTCTGAGTAACTTACATGGTTTAGTCACTGTGTTTTCATTATAACGTAATCACTACTGATAGATTTTTTATTTCAACTACTTGTTATTCAAATATTGTATCAAAGAAAGAAATGCAACCATGTCTTTTAACGATGAAAAATGTGTTGCCCCTCAGGCAGCAGTTAAGTGTGCTTTCACCAACTGTAGATTGGAATCAAAATGTTGAGATCTTCCCTTGTCCTGTGTACTGTTAAGTGATGTGGGGCTTTTCACCAGCTTCCCACTGTCTGTAAGACAGTTAAATCTGGAAAGATTTAAGTACTGCTTCTGAAGTGCTGTGAGGAATGGTTCTCTGGCCTTCTGATACAAGGAACCAATGTATTTATCTGTACAGGAGGTGGAAGCACAGGGGTTGATGCTGAACCCCCAGTAGTATAGTGAAAGCTCTGCATCTGACTCAGCACGTGACCTTCTAAGTCACTTTGAAGCAGCTTCTCAAAGGTATGAAGGTATCAGCAAGTTCTGCTTGTTCCAGGAATGTATTTGCTAAGAGTGTTACACCTGTTCTCTGTGCAAAAACAGCCTCATCTGCAAAATCCTTGTGTACCTGTGTAGCTGTATTTCTATTAATGGGTTTTTTTGACCTAGGAATTTGGATTCCTAATGAAGGGCAAGCAAAAATGAAAGCACAGCACTTAACTTTTTTATACTGGAAGAATTTCAAATATCGAGCCAGCTGAAGGTTGCAGATATACAAACCTAATTGCTAAGAAGTTAGACACATCTAAATCCATGTAATGCATTGACAGCCGGCCTGTTGGTCATTGTATTTTTCACCACTACTAAGCAGAATGGTGGATGGCGGTGGTTGTAAGAGGTGTCATAACTTTTTCTTCTTCTGTTTAAAAAAAGCCCTCTATGTATGTCTCCCTCTCTGGTAAAGCAATAAACTGGTTGGGAGCTTACTTTTTCAAAGTTCACAGAAATAAGGAGCTTCTACCTCTGGAGTTTAGTTCTCCAGCACCTGTACATGTGTGCATGTTAGTGGACACACACATAAACACAAATATGCTCATACTTATTTTATGTTCTTTACTGGCTGCTCAAAATGGGTAGCGTGGTTTAAGAATGGCATTTCGGTCATCTGAAAATTAGACATGTAGTTGAAACTGTATATATATATATATGTAGTCAGGGCTTCTGTACTCAGCAGGGAGAAATGGTCACCTCCAGGAGATTTTTCATCAGTTTAAGATTAATTTCAGGGTATGTTTAACTTAGACTGGGTGTGTGTCTTTCTGGTCATTAAAACTAGGTGGAGTAAATCCCATTCCAAGTGGTTAAGGCAACTACCCTTCTAGTATTAAGGTAAATGTAAGCCAACAATGTGCCCTTCTGGCAAAGACCAACAGCATTTTGGCCTGCATTAGGAAGAATCTCACCAGCAGGTTGAAGGAGGTGATCCTTTCCCTCTACCCAGCCTTGATGAGACCACATCTGGAGCGCTGTGTCCATTTCAGGGTTTCCTGGTACAAGAGAGACATAGACATATGAAAGCAAGTCCATTGAAGGTCCACAAAGATGATGAAAGGTCTGTTGTGTGAGGAGAAGCTGTAAGAGTTGGGATTATTTAACCTCGTGTGTATCTTATCAATGTGCACAAGATCCTCTTGAGAGGGAGTAAAGAAGAGGGAGCCAGATTCTTCTCAGTGATGCTCAGTGAAAGGACAAAAAGCAATGGTCACAAACCGAATGGGAGCACCCAGCCAAACCAGTTGAAATACAAGAAAGTCTATTTAAACATAAGAAAAGAGCTTTTTCAGTGGTGGTGTGCACTAGAACAGGTTCTCCAGAGAGTTTTTGGTGTCGCCATTCTTGGAGCTACTCACAACTTAACTGGACATGGTCCTGGGCAACCTGCTCCATCTGACCCTCCTTTGAGCAGGAGTTAGACTAGACAATCTCCTGAGGTCCCTGCCAGCTTCAGCTGTTTAGTGATTCAGTGATGGCAGAGAGGCATAGGAGTTTCCAGAACTGCAGCCAAGCCTTTCTTTGTCTCTTTTATCATTAACAAAGCAGTAAGAGCTCTCTCCTCTGCAGCGACTTCTGCCTCTGAAAGTAGAAGTATGCGAAGTCCACAGAAACAGTGTAGAAGTGCAAAAATATGTAGTTGTTGTCTTTTTACTATTAACATTTATTTAATTTGATTGTGTTTAATGACAAAGAAATAAATAGCTCCTGAATGTATAGTTAATGCACAAAGAAAACCCACAAAAATGCTGTGGGATAGCAGCTTCACAAAGGAACATCTGCTAAAGGAAATGACCTGCACAAAGTCATTGCAAGTCTATTATTCACTAACTGGCTACCTATTGAGAACTAAATGACGCAAATGAGTTATATTCATTGGCTTTTCATCTCCATCGAACTAGGCTCAAATCCCTAATAAGGCACCAGGTGAAAATGGGTCTCTAAGGCCTCTATTCCAAATCCCCTGTTATGCACCATAGAAATTAGCACATTAGCAGGCTGGACTCGAGGGAAAAGGAGGACTAGGACAGCAGGTGTGTCACACAGCATAATTGAGATGCAGCAGCAGAGCAGACTGGTGCTTTTGCACAGTGCCAGGCTGCTTCACACCACCTCTATTGATCTGTAACTTTCACGAGCTCTAGACTGGCTCCTAATTTTAAAAGCCCCATCTTCGGTTACATCAAGAAAGCCCTCCAAGGGGAAAAAAATCATTGAGGTTTATGATTGAATAGGCCAAGCAATACTGGATCTCCAGGTATGAAAACATTTGTCAATATTAATTTGGTATATACAAACGGTTCAGAAAACAAATGAAGGACAGTCTGCTTTCGTTTCTCTCCCTTTGAAAGCCACTCAGTTTGTTGTGAAGACTATGTTTTGAGTGTGAGGAGGAAGAGGAGCTGTCAGGGATTGATGCCTGTGTTGAGCACAGAGGGTGGTTGGTTATTTTCTCTGCTGCTGTAGCTATGTCAGTGGGGTGAAAGACTGACCCGTGGAGTCTGAGACAGTTTTGGTAGGGAAGGAATTCTGTGAAAAATATGAATAGGGAAAGAAAGAATAATCTCAGCAGTGTACAGTGGAAAAAAAAAAAGAAGCTTATTGAAACTTTCAAACTTTTGAAAGTCATTCTCCTGTTACCACGGATTAGTGTTATTATACTAAACATTCACAATGTCATAGGCCATCTATCCTTCCTACAAAACAGCTGCAAGGTTTTTCAGGGTCAGAGGAATTCCAGTAAGCCACCAGGCCCAGCAGCCTGCATTTCCCAACCCACCATGCTAATGCAAGGTGTCATCAGTTCCAAGGTAGATAGCAATAGATACCTGTTTGATTCAAAGTTCAAGGCTCTCATACCACATATTTTTACTCAGCAAAGCAATGTGGTTACTGTCATAAAGCACTGGAAGAGGGGTTCCTCGTAGAGTTGTATGTATTCAGAGTCACATTTCTAAGGCTTAGCTGAATTATTCCTGTTGACAAAGCAAAGCTGATGTGTTGAAGTGAAGCACTGATAAGAGCAGTAAAAATACTTTGTTTGTTCTTATCAGGAGCTATTTGCAAACCTGCCAAACTGGAAAACGGTCTTTTTTTCACATCTTTTGCGTAGCGATTATAAAATTCTTATTAGTGCATAACCCTTCTTGGTTGTTGATGATTAAGAGACTATCTCACAAAACTCTGGATTAAATTGATGTGTTCACTGCTTTAATCTTGGGGAAGCAAATTAATCTCTCCTGACATTGTGATGGCTTTACCAGGATGACATAAAGAATTATATTGGCAGAAGGATGCAGGTGAAGTCCAAAAGCAGAGCTCCCAATTAGCTGTTGTGGAATAAATCCCAGCTGCCCTTCAACCCTTCAAATATGATACATTGGATTTTGTACACTCTATCTAGCTTTGGATCTGAAAAAGAAAAATGAAAACAGGTGTTGAAAAGGTATCTCTAAAACTAAATAGATGCCTGGAAATATTGCTGAATATTCATGAGTATGGTCCTAAATTTAACTCTGAAATTGCCATGAGTTCATGAAAACAAGAATTCTCTTTAATAGAAAAATGTCAGTGTGTTGCTCTTTGTCTCCTGAGCCAAAAGGAGACGCTCTGATTTTATTCACATGAAGAGTAACAACAACAGAGAAGAGATATGTGAAATCTGAGGATTAGGAAATGTGAATTAGTATAGAATAACAAGTTGGCTAGCAGATAGGCACAGGCTGTAGAAGGAGGCTCAGATCTTGCACTGATTTCAGTCTTTTCTGGAATTATAGTCTCGTAAATGCCTTAACCATCATACCATAGATTCAGGCTTTTTAGTCCACTTGAGCTTAAATGTAATGGCTAGAGATAAAGTGATCACTCATTTTCTCTGTTGACTACTGTGGTGTGCTCTCATTTTTTCACTTTATCTATTTGAGAAATGCTGTTGGGTGCAAGGTTAGCCAGGGCCCCAAGGAAAGCCAGACACAGATCCAGTCTGCAAGGGGAGTGGCTGAAGCACTGGAACAAACTCTTCCACTGAAGGCCCAGGCACAAGCTTTGCAGCCATTCTTGTTGAGAATCATTTGTGCCTAATTCTGAGAGAGTCTCTATTTCAGCAAATAGACCAATCATAAGTAAATGCATAAATACATAAATCATTACTACCAGACTGACGCAACTTTGAGCTTTTCAAGATCTCAGTCTCTTAATAACTTTAGGCACTATGATTGAGAATATTGTTTTGGGGGTTCTGTTTCTTTGGTGTATAGGGTATATCTTTCCATTTGCAGAGATAATTATAAAGAAACTTTCTACGAGGTTGTGGAAAACTCTGACCTTTTACGTAGTTGTTAGAGGGCAAAAAGGAAATTTGAGATCTCTTCTGTAAAATTATGTGTGTCCATGGCACAAATGTCTGAGTCTGTTGCTGCCTGCAGTAGAAATTTTAGGTAAGAAATTTTGATATCTAAAACATGGTCTATTTACTTGCCTTGTGTCAAATTACGGTGAGACTTTTTCTTCGTAAGAAAGCAACAGAAACATATAGCATAGTACATGTGCATGACATAAGTAGCATTGTACCTATATTTCCTTAGCTTTTTTGTCATACAAACACATTATTGCATTCATAATTTCTTGTGCAGTAAGCCAACAGCTTCACTGAATCACATCCCTCTGTTGGCGTTTTGATTTGAAGCAAGTAGGGAATTTTCACTGCTGAATTTAAGACTGGTTTTGTTTCGCAGTGTTCACATGGTCAATATTTTGTAATAGCAGTAACTGATTATAATATGGTTGCTATGGAAAGACTATTATTTAATTTGTATTCATTTACATGAATTGAGTGGTATCATATAACATTAAGATGCTATTATAGAATAGTTATTATTCTTCCGCATGCTTCATATTAAATTCTTACCTTGCAGATGATCACCATATAGTTTATATGCCATCAATCTCATTAAAGTCTTTTCAAAAGAGGCATATGGCTTGGTGAGCTGCCAGCACAGAAGGAAATCACGGGGGAAGTCTTGGGACCCTCATATCCCATTTTAGGCCTTTAGCAGAACCTTAAATAGAGCAAAGATGGTTCGTTCACTTTGAACACTTCCTTTAAGCAAAGGGGCGTTTCAGCCTTATGCAATTGTTATCATGGTTAATTCTTAAAAAAACAATTGCTTCACTGATGTGTCCAGGATATTAGTGTTATCTGTAGTATGGTAATGGGAACTGCTGTGATATCTTAGAATCCAGAAACTTAATTCTTTGATCCAAGAAATATGAGTTTACTCTTTTCATAAATCCCTAGGTGGTGTAGGTACAAAATTCCTATTGACAGTCACAGTGTCACAGAAAATGATCAAGTCTGTCTTTGTGCCTTAAGGCAGGATAAGCAATACATAAACTATTTCTGGCAGATACTGTCTAATCTGTTTTTAAAAAATTTTGATGATGGAGACCCCAACATCTCCTTAGGCAATTTGTTGCAGTACTTCACTATCCATTCAATAAGACTTCAGCGAGGGTGGGAGCTGTATTTAAAAATCCTGGAGTTCTGAGGAAAGAAAACAAAAAGCAAAGGTTACAGTCATAAGCGAATCCAAGAGAGGATTGTAAAACCAAAATCTCTTTATGTGGACCATTACATAAAGGATATCTGAGGATGGTGGAATAATGTACTATCTAGGGATAAAACCGTTCCTGTGAAAAACAGAAAGGGTGTCTCTGGTGTTTTTTTTTCCTACTTCACATACTTTGGCATTCAACATTATTGGGAAAGCCTGGGTATGCAGAAGAAATTGTATTCTTTGATCACGGACCTAACGCTAAACCATCTAACAGAGGATCAGAATTGTAGATGCATTATGAAGACTTAGAATACCACTTATGGTTAGATTAAAGTGAAAGTTCTTGAATAGTTTCCTCCTTCACTTAAGAGGAAAACACCTTATCTCCCAGAAAAATCAAAACAAGGGAAAAACTGCTCATTTTGACTGCTTTGTATCCAGTTCAGTGTTGTAGGCCGAGTTGTAAGGAGGGTGTTTATAGCAGTGAGGCACTAATGTATTCATTGGAACCCAAAATGTTCTCTGGAAAGTACTGAAGTACAAAAGCAATTACCATTAATCATTATATAAAATGAAAGTAACATTACCATCAACTGATAGGGCCTTCTGAAATAATACATTACCGCCTAGGATAAAAGAGCAGCTTCTGCATTGCCATCGCTGTTATCTAGTAAATGCCTATGCCCTTTTCTTTTCTTTTCTTTTTTTTTTGTTCTGTTGTTTTGCTATCCAAGTGGATTTTGACCTTAGAAAAGAGCATAGTTTTCCAACAAAGAAAGTTAATTTTCCATAATAATGAAAAGTGTAGCTATTGTAACCTTTGGGCGTGTGAAGTGGAAATATTTACTTAAAGTGCTCAAATAGGATTTTGCAAAGGGAGCTAATGGCTTCTGCCCAAGTGAAATCCTGCCATCCAGGAAAGCAGTGCCAGCTCTCTCTATCTCTGTAGTCTGCCAATTACTTAAGCACATCATAGGCCAAGGGCTGCCCTTCTGCATCAAGCGTGTGGAATTGCCTGAGTGCAACTCATAGTCAGTTCTAGCACAAGCAAAGAAGGTGGGGGGCAACCTGGGGCAGCAGAATTCAAGGAAGGCTCAGTCAAAGAATCAGGAGCCTTCATCTGATGATGAGGCAAGTAATGTCAAAGGAAAAACACCTGTATCACCCTATACCTGAATATCACTTCATATGCCTTAGTGACATCAGTATATCATCTGGATTTGGAACCTAACAGCAGTATCTGAGGCACTTGCCTCTACTTGGTTTGCTTTGTGAAAAAACATGCATTTCAGTGCTATGGAGCTGGGGACAGAAAAAATTATTTGGAAAGCATCTCTCAGGATATGCATTGTGTACATAAATCTCTTGTGTTTCTACCTATCTCAGCAATTCCATCCTTATATTTATACAAACAATTTTTATTCCAAGGAATGATTTAAATCAACTCTGTTATTCTAGTTTACCAGAATGAGAAAACTGTGTTTGGCATCCCACAAAGACATCGGATAGTATAACGTTTTCAAATGTTTAATTTCACTGTATGTGTGCCATATTTCAAGAAATTCTACAATTTCTGTACATTCCTGCTGGCAAGAGGTAGCTTTGATGACATTTGTTTACTGTGGGCTCATTAGAGCTAAGCATTAGCTCTATGGCAATGTATTAGCCTATCCCCAAAAAATAATGTGAATATTTTCTTGTATCACTACAACAATAGGACAAACCAGTTGTGTTTTCCAAAGTCACAGAAAAGTTCTAGGTGAATGATCAGATCATCTATGTTCTTGTCTGCCACCTGTTTTACATACACATTGGCACCTCCAAAACAGCTTCTGAACAAGTATTTTCTTGCACAATATGAAGAACTTCATGCATGACAGTTATAAAAGTCTTCAAAGATTTTATACAATATTATAGCTTTAAGTAAAAGAAGAATTCAAAAAACATGGAGATACCTGTTAGAATCCTTTAGCACATTCTCCTGAATTTAATATAATAGATGCAAGAAGTTGGTTTCTTCTTTGATTTAATGAGAAAGATATTACATGTTCGGCTTTTGATAATATTCATACGGTAAACAAAGTATTGGTATGGCACAAAAATGAATGTTGTGTTTATCTGAAATTGCCTTTACTATGATTTTCCATTGACTTTTGGAAAACATTGGTTTTTTGTTGTCTTGTAAAATTCATGAAATTAGATCTATTCAGATTTTAAAAAATGCCTTGGTTTTGTACTTGTAATACATTTAACTATTGCATTTGGATTTGTCAGCCACCATATATGTTAACCTACTTTCTTTAATTTCAATATTGTTCCATTTCGATTGTATGGGTATTTGTGTGTGTGTAGGTGGAGATAACTGCAAAACACAAAATTACTAACAACAACAACAAAAATTTAAAACTTTGTTCATAATTAGAAAGGAGATTATTTGTCTCCAACTAGGGTTTTAAGTGAATTCAGTCTAACATTCCTACAAAGTTGCAACACTCTGAACTTCCACTTCAAATATTTAATACTAACTAGTAATTTAGGCATGAGGATTCAAGAGTACTAATTAACTTTGCATGAGTTCTTTTTAAAGATCTACAACAAATTTGCAAGCTTTCACAGTCTCTGAAACTTTCATGTGCAGCCAGCATGTTCCTGATCCATTTAAAGAGAAACTTGAGATGTTTCTTGTTGGAGGGAATAGCTGAGTATCCTATGTGACTTGCAATGAATTCTGCCGTGTTTAGATTTGATTCTTTCTGTCTCCTTTTCTTTATTTATTGATAAAAAATAAATTTAAAAAAATGCTCATCTCTGGGAAAGAAAGTAATTTACAAAGAGGACCTCTGTTGTCATCTGTGGTCTGAAACTACCTGTCATTTAAATTTTGTATACCTCTCCAGAGTATTACTTTTCATTCATTCATTTAATTTATTTGCATTTTGGTTTTTGGCTGCCATGTTAAGCATTGTGGAAACACAGAACAGGGATTAATTACTTCCCTCTGGAACTGGATACTTGTGAATTATTTAATGTAGAAATTCCTGTTCTTTCTGAACACCCAATGTAAAGATCAGGATATGCATAGATTACAACTAAGCTGCTTTTTCTTGCACTTTTCGATACGTGAATTGAGGAGGAAGAACCCAGATCAAATTCATGTCCCGGCTCTGAGGCAGGCATCTTATCCCATAAGCAGACCGTTGACTTAACCAGGATTTCTTAAGGTGCTTAAAGAAGCAGCTGGTGCCATAACCTCTGGACCAACCAACCTTTCTCTCTGAATGAGCAGAGATTGCCAGTTAAAAAAGAGAACTGGTTTCCAGTTGTCCTTGATTTAAAATGTAGGGTCATGTCCTCTGATGGAGTCTAGCACAGATGCAGCACTTTCAAAGGACATGTTCAAAATGACATAATCTCCTATGCTTAGCACAAAAAACTGTCTGTAGGGCTACAACTTAGCACCATGCTGCATGGTGCTGCCCTTCATGGTCCACAGTTACAAATTACACCTTTTGGCTGCTACTGCCTTGGAGATGGCATCTGTAAATTGGAGTTTGAACTGAAGGGGTATCCCAAGGTCTCACAGCAAATAGATGTCTGAAGCGTTCAGATAGAGGAGGGTCAGTAGAAACAGCTGAGGTTAACGCGAAATGGGCTAATAGCCAATGCATACTGGTAAGGCAATGAAGCTGAAGGGGAAACTAGGCTGAAAGGCTTGAGTACATTCCTTTGTGGCAGGGAAGGAGGAGGTAGTAGCAGGAGGGTTTGTACTTTGCTTTGAGTCCATGTAGGTCCCTGGAGAGAAAGGGAAGTAAAGGGGCTGTTCCGTGGAGGAGGACACAGCTGGCTGGGATCTGTAATATCTGTGCATATTGAGAACAAAGAAAGCAATAAATGCTTTGCTAGGGAAGTCTTGTTTAACTGAGAAGCTGTTCACGGTTTCAGCTGGTTTCAAGTACAAGTCAGTTTTTGGAGATTTTTGTCTTTACTTTGGTTCTTGTATAAGATCCATCTATAGGAGGGTATTTTATATAATACCAGTACAAGTATAGCAGAAAATCTGCTTATTTCCTGGAAATAGTAAGAATGCAGTTATATGCAGTATGGTATTAGCTGCTATCCAAATATATGTGTGTCATTCGCTATGTGATGTTCTAGGCAAATGTGTTGATGTTTCTTTTGACATTTTCCTGCCTCCTCTGGAGTATGCTACATGAGGGTTCTCTGTTGAGCAATTTTTTTTAAGTTGGTGTAGGATCTAGGAAAACTTATGAGGAGAAGAGAGGCCAAGTCATGCTGAAGTAGAAGTGTACAAGAAGCATGATATTTATATCACCTTGTGGATTCTTTCCCTTATCATATTTAATAGTGTTTACTCTCAGTGTTCCAGGTTAAGGGGAGGTTAGTATGAATTGCCATAGGTAATAAATTGGTAGAATTACTGAGGAGAGCAGAAACAGATTGAAAATGTATTTGACTGCAATTTGGTGTATTTGTTTCATTAAGCCATGGTTTTCTACTGAGTTGTCTTCCACAAGGCATTTTTCAAAATTCTCCATGTGATTGCTTGGCTGAATACAGCATCCCATCAAGCTTAAACAGCAGTAATGTTGTGTTACATTTTGTGCTGAGGCATTGATGAGGCTTGATTCATGTGTTTTGACAGAGGCTGATCAATACAGTGTGCTTCCTTGAAAAACTGCCATTGTTAGACGAACACAGCTTTCACAACAATGTGCCTTTGTATTTGATATGTTTGTAAATATGCCTGGATTGCATGTGTAAAAGGAGGAATTACGAGCACTTTGGGGATGATGGTGACATTAGAGGATAGGATCATGTCATCATCACAGGTGAAGAGTGCAAGAGAACAGAGCCAATGGGTAATAATATTACTCTTACCACTGAGTTAGGATTGGGGATTTACAGCAATTGTAGTCCTAATTCAGATTAGAGATTGATGATAAAAAGCCTGTGGATGGCTCTGTGAACTAATATTAATTTTACCTGGTGCAAATCTAGAATGACTGCTATGGAAGCTCCTGTCATTAGGTGAAAGAAAGAAGTTCAGTTTTTTTGTGGAATCGATTACTAATGCTTCTAGACTGCTTGCTTGCTTGACATTGGCAAAACATCTGGGAGGGTTATTGTGATACAAGTGCACTGTCAGTAAGAATCCCAAATATATGCAGCATCAAAACTATTTTAGCAGTGAGAGAGGGACTGGAGCTGTCACATTTTCAGATTAGCAGCACTGTCCCCCCTGGGCAGTAATGTTATGGTTTGTTGAGGAACTGAAGTGTCCCAGTATTTTCTATTGGAAGAGACACCAAGGCTCTTAGAGGAGAGTGTCAAACCTGAGAGCCAAGCACGAGAACAGCCAGAGGCTTAGAGCTGCAAGCTGCTGCATCAACATGAGAAGGCCTGGAGGCATGTCAGGGTGGCACATGCAAGCTAGCAGCCAAATATCTTTTACTGTGCATGTGCCCAGCTGGGTGTTTACATGCATGGCTTCCCACTATGTCTGTGAGCCCTCGGGGTGCGGATGCTTCAACACCTTACTTCTGAACCTTTTAATGGCAGGCAGCCTGCCTATGGAGGACATAACTTACAGATAAAGTCAGATGGTATTAATTCTGCTAATTTTTATTTTTTTAAAAAAACATCAAAGTGAAACAATACCCTAGCAGATGACTGATTTCTAAGATAATTCATTTTTGAGTATTTTTTAACTGAAGAAAGACTCAATGATCTCAGAGGTCCCTTCCAACCATAAAAATTCTGTGATTTTGTGAAATAATAGGGAATATTCTTATTGATCACATTGTAGAGGATGTTCCCTTCATAGTTTCCCTTCCTTTCATAGGGAAAAACGTATATGAGATAAGATTAAGAAATATAGGTGACTGAGTGGTCAAGGCTGACACCAACAGCAATTGGAAGGGAAAGGTTAAGACATTCAGGAAAAAGGAGATGAGAAATCTAGACAGTGCAAAACCTTTAATTCTTAATAGAGTAAGATTGGTGGGCACTGTGCTGAAGGAAACTTCTCTTGTCTGCACATCTCATTTCCCAGTAACTTAAATGAGAAATCATTTGAGAAACTTTCTTGTAAGTTTATCAGTGCCTTGTATACAGTGCTGTTTCGGCAGTCTGCAAAGGCTGTTGTAATGTATCTTATTACTTCCAGACAGAATAAGAAGAGAAGTCATTTCCAGAAAAGAGAGCACTCTGTATAATTATGGGGAATGAGTTATGCATAATATATACACACATTTCAAAAATAAAGATTATCTGCTCTGAGGATGTCCACACAGTATTAACTGACTGAATTAGGAATCTGTCCAGTGGCAAGCAAACAGAGATTAAAACAATGATAAAGGTGAGAATCTTGCAGTGGATGATGGGAAAGAACTGTCAAAGAAAAGAAAATAAGTGATAAAATTCCTTGGCTGCCAGTGATTTTTTTAAAGGTGAAAGCTTACAAAGAACATGGTGTATGAAGATGCCATCATTGAGAAAGGGTGATGCCAAGTTGGAGGAAGGAGGGCAAGAGAGAGCTACCCAAGGAGTGTCAGTCAGAGTTGAGCGGCACATGAAAAAGAGATGCGAGAGGAACTCATTTATGTCACCTGGCAAAAAAATTAGGTGAAGGAACTTGTAAATGTGTAAAAGGAGAGATAGGAGGAGAGGGAATTTAATGTAAAGGTGATCAAAGATCCTAGATTAGCTGAGGCAGTCATAGAATGTTTAGAGTTGGAAGGGACCTCAGAGATCATCAAGTTCCAACCCCCCTGCCATGGGCAGGGACACCTCCCACTAGACCAGGTTGCTCAAAGCCCCATCCAGCCTGACCTTGAACACTTCCAGGGATGGGACATCCACAACTTCACCAGGTAACCTGTTCCAGTGCCTCACCACCCTCACAGGAAAGAATTTCTTCCTAATATCCAATCTAAATCTCCCCTCTTCCAGTTTAAAACCATTACCCCTTGTCTTATCACTCCACTTCCTGACAAAGAATCCCTCTCCTGCTGTCTTGTAGGCTCCCTTAAATACAAGCCCTGTCTTGCTATCATGAAATCTTTGAACTGTCATTTTGTCTCAGATTTTGAAGGGAGTATAGTAGCCAGCCTCTTGCACAGTGGAAGGAGATCAGTAGACAAGCCCTGCCTGAATTCCCATTATGCATTCTTCTGTCACAGTGTGTGTGCCCCATGATGACAGCTGGCACTCAAGGTATGTTCTCCAGGATGGTGTATATATATGGATTTATGTAGCAGACATACCACCATCATCAGATCATGTGGCATCCCACAGAGGGACTGTGTAACACCCAAGGTACAGCTTCTCCCGCCATTGATTTTTATGGGTGTTTTTGATGTAGCTACCCTATACTGGGGACCCTTTATGCAAACTTTGTGCTCTAGGTGCTGTGTACTTTTTTTTTTTTTTTAGTGATGGTATTGAGGCACTAAATAATATCTTGTTAAGAGAAAGTTTCTGAATGTCTTTACACATTCATGGTTATCACTAATCCCTAAAAGAAAAAGGCTACTATAAAATTCCAGTGTCAGCCAACCTTGTTGCTTTACTGCACCTCAGAAACAGGATGATGCTCAGAGAGCTTCCACCAAGAGGCTGAACTATGTCATTGCCCAGAATGATGCGGTCAAAACTGAGCTGGGTCTCCTGAAGACAGACTGAAGTGTCTAAGCTTGGCACCACTTCGCTACCTGGTATGTACATTTGCTGTATTACTTGTACCGGTAAACGGTGTGGGAAAGTTTACCTGAAGGTACCTTGGGTAGCGCTGATTCATGTTTAGAGTTCAGAGGTATTGTATTTGTTCTCAGTCCTAATTTTTGTAATTCATTAGCCTCCCTACTTCCCTTATGTAGAGCTGGAATGTTCTTCCGCTTTACGCTTGTTACAATAAGGTAGTTGGTACTAAACTTCTCTTAGTTATTTTTAAATTGTTTCCTTTTTTCCTCTGTTTCCTAAGTACCCTTAGTATTTGAACACTTGGCTACAATGCTTGTACTGTGTGACTTCTGCCTATCTTCCCTTCTGTGCAAAATACCAGATAGTAGTCTCTTGAAAAACATGGAAATTTTTAAGTAACTCCAGCTTCATTTGCATATGGGCATTGGGGAATCTAAGTCCCTGAGCTCTCACAGATTTCACCAGCACTTGGACCTAGACAATTTAAGAATGTGCTTTAGGTTCAGACCCTCAACATTTTGCTTAGGTGTGTTTTCTCTCTCACGTTACTATTGAAGAAATCTGTTTTCACTGTTGCTGGGAAATCCTGTTGGCAGCCTGGTCTCTCCTGGAAATGAGATCCATGCACAGTGTCTCTGGAGGCCAACTGCTCCTGGAACGTTGCTGCCCTGGAACACCCTTTGAGCAAAGGTATCTAAATACAGTAGAGAGTTCAAGCAAGGGCTTTCAATAAACTAGCCCCTCTTCCATGCTAGCCTAACATGAGCTCTAACCACCTAGCTCTCCTAGTCTTTCTTTCTAAGGCAATTGAACCAGCTCTTCAACCACCTTTTCCCTTTCTTCTGAGTACCCTCTGGTCTGCTAGTGCCTTATTGGTAATGTCAGTATGAGGTACAGCATTCCAGGTGTTATTGCATCAGCACCATATTTTTCATTCAGAGGTTATCATTAGTTATCACTGTTTGCAATGTAGAGGGCAAACAGAGCGACTTTTCCAGTCCAAACAGTTTTAGTCATATATTGATGCTGGCATGTAGCAGCGTGCTCTTGGTAAAGGATCGGGCTCATGACTTCATTATCAAACCTAGCTCCTTCTTCCAGCCAAACATTCTTGGATAAATAAAGTTCTGTTCTTCACCATTTTGCTGCTGCATATTAATATAGACTCCTCTGTGGGGGCTGAGAAGCTGATACTCAGTGAATGTAGTTAAATCCCTTTTTCCATTATTATAATGAGAGGGACCTGGTGAGATCACAGGAAAGCAAGCCACACATACAGAGCATTTTATGTAGTTTATGTTAGAATTATAAATTACTGCAGAAGAGCAGGCTGTTTGGGAGATGAAAAGTGTGCCTTGTTTCCTTTATGGCATTGCCTCTTCTGAACTGACAGTAGCATTGCACTATTTGTTCTCTGCAGGGCATCAAGGAGAGGTTGGGAAGGTAGATGTCTACTCCCTAAAGCAATTTGTTTTAGCAGTGCTGTTGAAACAGCTCAGAATTATCTTTAATATGAATGAGAAGCTGGAACCACTTGAAAAGGCAGGTGGAGGATTTTGTAGACCTATAAACCTGCCTTCTTCATACTTTGCTTATGCATTCATCGTGTTTCCTGCACCTGGCACCTTACCCTTGTTATGCCACATACAGGTTTTTACCTGGCCCATGCTAGAAATGGCTGCCTCAGTGTGAGGACTTGTTTTGCTCACTTCAAAATCCCAGGGCAGTTTCTGATTCATCATTGGCTGGCTTTTAGCTTGCACAGAGGAGTGGCACCTGAATAGGGCTGAATAGCTAGTTCATCATCCAAAACTGTATAGACAGACCAGTAGATAACCAGTAGTGATTACAGGCACAAGCTAGTTCACATTCAGCGTAGACCTTGTCCTTGTCTCACAATGTGAAAGGCTGCCTAGTTTCCAGGGGACATGAAACTTTTTTTCTGCCTAGGAAGCTGGCAGGAGGTTAGTCAGGGGGAAAAAAATAGTATATTTCCATTGTTTTAAAGAAGGAAAAGAATTCTGATCATGGCCCAGTTTTCATAAAAATAACTGGCGGCCTTCATTCATTTTTTATTGGGACAGCAGCAATGTTCTGTGCTTTAACATACTGCTTGCACATAGTTGAAGGTTAAGATGTCTGTTTTGTTTTTGTCTTGATTTGTGCTGAAGTAGTCTACTACTTATAAAAGGCAAAATACAGCAGAGGGAATCTTGTAAGCATGTACTATTGTAAATGTACTGTATTTCTTACTGCTTGCTGTTAGAAATTGCAGGAAGCTTCTAACCTTCATGGTAGAAAAGGCTGGAAATATAGTAGAATGCGTCCTTACCACATATTAATTTCTTAAAACATCTGTCTTGGAAATGCTGAAAGATACAAAAATTGGTTGTGGATAGATTCTAGAGCAAGTGGGATTACTGATATTTACAAAATAAAGATGGTACCTGAGTTACTTATAACATCCAGTTTCTCAGTAGTCTTAATCCAGGCAAGTCAGCTGCAAATTTTGTCCTGCAGCAGGATAAACTCCCAGAATAGGACATATGACAGAAAATCAGTGCTTGCCAACATGATCATGGGAAGGCTGATTGGTCCCACATTAGATGCCTGTATTTTATGTCCAGTATGGTTTCTCCTGTTGGAACAATAACTGCCAGGAATGGCATAAGTATGTTTGGTTGAAGTGCTTTGTCTACTCAGGAGTCACCTGAGTAGGAAAGCCCAAGTTCTCAGGGAAACAGTACTGATGAGCCTTTTGATGTCACAGAGAAGTCCGATTGTACTGGATGGCACTGTGTTTCTCCTGGCCTGTCTTGTCTGGCTGCTAGATTTTGTCTTGCTTTTGATACCAGGAGGTAGAATTCATGGTTACTGGTCCACAGCATGGCTCTGTTATGTCTTGCATAGTTTCTTTCAAGTTGGCATCTTGTGGCTGGCTGAGTTGTGTAAGTTACAGTCTCCAGCTTAATTCAAGCTTTTGAGAGACCCATCCTTAGGATCAAAGGAACTTTGATTAAATATTGCTAAAAATACATGTGATGCGATGTCTATAGTTGCTGGTAATAAAATTTATTTTTGCCCAGGTCTATGTGTTTTAGAAGCCCTAATTTGCAAAATTATGATATATAGTCTTTATATAGTTATACTTTTCAGTTAATAGCGGCACAATTATTTGATATGTTCAGTATTGTGGGTGATTTGCTTATCATGTTGAAACAGATCTGAGATCTGTACATTAAAACTACACAGATTTGTAGCTTTGAAGATGGCTACAGTATCTTTTGCCTCCTGTCATAAAGCATTGGACAAATGCATATACTTAGGACATGAATGTCAGCCAGGTTTTCTAAGAAATGGGGGAGATATTAGAGGCTTTTACCTGGCACATGGTTTATGCTTTAAAAGTTAGCTTTTTGTGAAAATAATCCCGATGAGCATGTTTGTCATGTCTCTTCAAATCATACAAATACTTTTATACCCTGTGGACTTCCAAGCCTTTCTTTTTTAAATACTCTGTGGCCTCTACTGAAGTAATCTCCAACACTAGGATTTTGACTGTAGAGAAAATAATTGCTTCTTACATGATCCTGACTTGTAACTGAATATAAAGTTATACTGGCACTACTGGGATTTTTCCCTTAGCCTTTTATATCCCTCTTTCCATTTTATTGCTTCAGTTATCTGCATCCACCTTGCAGTGCATATCAGAGCTACAGGTCTTCTTTTAGATTGGGTATCACTGCTGATAATTAGGAATTGTAGCCTAATTTTTCTCTTTTTGTGGTTTCTAAACAGAACACGGGAGCTTTTTTTTTTTTAACTGGAAAGAGATAAGAGAAAATAAAGACATGGAGAATTGGTTAAATGATGAGTCTAATAGAGCCTTACTTTTCTTTATCTTCCCTTTAGGCTGTTCAGAGCAGAAATTGCGTGACTAAGAGTTGTGGTGGTTATATGAATAGATTACATTTTGCATTATTTTGTATGTAAGCCTTGTAGTAGGTCCCTGGGGCCTGTACCTCCATTTGATGAATTAAAAGGAACAATAACGGCACACTGGAAGGACTCATTCCTTTAAAGAACTGTGGAAGTGTACAACTTCTAAACAATGCAGAGGATGGTGCTGGTTTCTTTCAATGCAAACAAAAGGAGAAGAACAGCTGGCTATCTCACTGATGAGTTTTCTGAAATGACACGGGAAAGTAGCTGAACAGCAACTACCCAAGAAAATGGCTATAAAACGTCCTTTAAATCAGCATCCCTGTGCTTGACTTCAATCCTTTCTGCCTTTCCAGCTGGCATGCTGAGCACCTACAGAAAGTGCAAGGAGAGTAAAGCACGCTGGGTTGGGTCTAGAGAAACTCCAGCCAATTCTCCTAGCTTCTAATATCTCGTCCCCATTTCTATTGATAGCTTGGGTTCCTGTCCAACCCCGCTATCAGTAATCTCTTTCTTGCTCCTGCTTATTGGCAGAACTCCACCCTACCAGATCTTCGTCATTTGTATTATTCACCCTGTTACTGCTGCTGCTGCCTAGCACATGCCTTCCTGAGGGTCTGAAAATCTTACCCTGTCTTATTCACAACAGCTGTTCTCATTCCAAGAGTCGGTGTGAGGGCAGCCAGCATTGCCTGCTTTAGAGGAAAGTGCTTTAATCATCATGAGTGACAGGGAATAAAAGTCGTTTCTTCTTTACCTCCTCCTCATGATGGGGAGGATTGCTTTGCAGTGTCTCTTACTTTGTTTGTGGCCTAATATGTTTATATAAATAGCCTTTAACTTGCTGTTCTTCTGTCTCTTGTACACATATATCCCAGGAATATGTGCAAATAGATCCATTTGAATACACATTCATACTAGGTCAACTCTTAATTCTAGTTGTTAATCATTTGCTCAAAATAGTTCCAAATATCTCTTGCACTGCTTGATATCTCTCAAAAATCACTGCCATTCCATCATTCAAAAACTGCTCAGTCTTTATTTTTTGTCTTTCTGTAAATACATAACAACAGAGCCTAGCTCAGAAACCCTGCTGTGAGAAATTTCCATCAAAAGTGAAACTTCTAGTGAAAATGGATAAATTTGCCAAATTGTGTACACATCATCATAATGCAGTATTGTCCTAATAAGGATTCTGTTTAGATTTTCCCAATAAGTGACTTTGGAATTTTATTTCTGGACCATCCTACAGTATAAAAATGTAGAAATCAATTGACTCAGAATATTTTGGTCTTTGAATATTTTCCTTGGAGCATTTTGAAACACTCAGTCTCCATTCCTGTCCTGAAAGCAGTGAGGTAGCAAAATATCAAAACCTTTCATGAAACAAATCCTACAGCCTCTTCATGTTAATAAATCTTGATCCCGCAGGCTTAACTCAGGCTATACTCCCTTAATTTCAGTGAGCTCATATGAAATCCAAGATATCATGTTCTTGTGAAATACAAACAGATGGGCAAAACGCCACTTAATGTGAAACTTTACCCACCAGCCATCTAGGAAAATTAATTTTCATAGTGTGTGGAACTGTTACAAATTCTTCTTTGCAAGTCACATAAATTGAGAGTTGTTGAGCCCATTTGCTAGTGTTCAAGCATTTTTTTTTCCCCAATAGTCATCTTATGTTGTGCTGCAACTCTTCTGATTTTGTTTCTGGTGATCACCATCACCAATTTTAACTCTAATGAATTTGGGGTAATTGAAGAATGGAATTCCATGCTTGAAGCTGTCCAAAATGTCTGGGTAACTGTCTAGCAGAGAAGCTCATCTTGAGTGACCCTCCCAGAGTCTGGCCCAGTCTAGAAGTACTCTTGCTGGATTTACACTGCCCACTTGAAAAAAAAAAAAAAAAGGCAGCCCTGCTTTCACCATCAGACCCACACCAGTTATGAACTATTTTAAGCTAATGGCTTTAGCACAAAAGAAATGAATGTGATGTTTTTTTCAACTGCTTCTGACTAATACTCTGTCAACCAGGCATTATAATTAATCTTAATTCATGTAAAAAGTAAAAAGGCATTTTTCAGTACTGGAGTCTTTATACAAGCTCTCTGCTGAAAGAATTGAGTCTTAACCTCTCCAGAATGAGTCTGTGGTGTGCAGTGCCATTTTAGATACATATCAGAGTGTGTAATTTATTTCCTGTTTGGCTTGCTTTGTTTTTTTCTCAAATGAGGTTCTAACATTGAAGTACATCAAACACATTGAGGTTGCCTCAAGAAAAAAGAAACTATAAGAAAATCAGGTCCAGGCAAATTTGTAATCTCTGATGGTCCTTCTCAGTATCTGCCACTGTTGCTTGAGCTGCTTCTTCTGCCACCACTGGTTATAGTACAAATATTTGCATTTTTAGATGGAGCAATTTCTTAATGGTAATTTCTCCTCTTGAAGGTTGCAGCTTGTACACAGGTGTCCTGTATGCCAGAACATATGATATCTTCAATCGTATATCTGTAGGGCTGTGAACAGTGTTAAAGATTGATGGGTATTGTCATACTGAAACATCAGGAAAACCTAACGCATCAATATGCTGTCCCTAGAGCGTCAATTTAAGAGCACTGGGTTTTCAGCATGAAAAAGATCATTAGACTATAACTTCAGTGTCCTACTTCGGACTCAGGCAAGTGTCCTTGGTCCTCCTTCCCCTCTCCTACTCAAGGTATCAGATCTGCTCTATATCTAGGTGTGGGGAGAATTTATTTTCTCAAATTAAGATTTTTTCTCCTTTTAACTTTCTCTCTTTTTGCTCCATGTCACTGAGCGTACTTGACTGAATATCATAGTTATAGCCATACAAATAGAAGGGTTCGTGTTGAGATTTCACACTGAATCTGTTTGGTTTAGGGATACTACAGCTATGTGTCAAGGCTGCAGAAAAGCCGACAGTTCACAAGAAAAAGTGTTTTCTGTATAAATTTGCAAGCTTGTAATCAGGATAGAATAGGCAGATCTCAGGGAATTCATCAGTGCACAATTCCAGGCAAATTCAGGCGTAAATCTGATACAGAAGAAGATGGAGTCATTGCCATGGATACGAGAACAAGGAATACAGGCTGTATAGCAGGAATTGTTTTGCTCATTCTGGATTTCTAGTATGGACTTTCTGAAGCTGGAGTCCCATGATCATTAGTAGTTATGGACCTCCATCTGGGAGAGGAGTTAAATGCTTAATTTTTCTTAGCTTTCCTGATGAAATTCAAGACAAAAAAGCGTGGAGCTTGTGGCTGCACAATGATTTCCACATATATTTTTCTAAGACCTGAGAAGGCATATATAGTATACCTGAATTCTATCCATCCTACAGATGATGGAGCACTCTTGGGAAAGTACAAATATTCCAATTATTTTCTTCTGGAATTTATGAGTAAATAGATAGATTATTTATGTCGTGATAACATTGCAGCTTTTTGCTGTGTAATGTCATCAGCAGAAGAGGCTGGACTAACTCCTGAGATATGTGCAGATTTATTCTCTCTGGCTGTATCTCAATTGGATATTCTGGAATACTTTCTGACTCTGAGAAAACATCATTGTCCCAGCTCCATTCAGAGTTTATGTCGAGTTAAAAACCAGGAACATATTTGTGTCTTTATTTTCCACAACTGTGCACCTAGCCCTGTTGCAGAGTTTAGAAAGAAAAAAACAGACTTTAAACATGTACAAAAAATTAATTCTTCTTTCTTCTTTAAAGTTGTTTGGTTGCTCATTTTTGGTAATTTTAGACCTTCTGTGTAGGACCAGGTAAACATTAAGAGAAATACTACACAGTTTATTCATCCTGGATGGTGCTTTTTTCAAGAAGTGATGTTCAGAAAATCTGCTGCACATATGTAGACCTGATGAATACATGACACCTGATGCTTCTGTTTCTATCTGAAATATGCTTGTCTGCTTAGATATAATACCTTCATTACCTACTCAAAGCCTGGAAAGAAAGATGCGCATCTGATGTAAGTTTTCACTGACAAAAGCTAGGGAGCGGGTACTAAAGTACTTTTTGCATTTTTCTTTTCATAAAAAGAAAATAGACTTCCATTTCACTATGAACTATTTGGCTGTCTGACAGTTGAAGAAGACCAGTTAAGCAAACAGAAAAGGTGGTGAAAAACTGAGTTCAGAGATGGTTATGTTCAAAGTGAAAGGAGGGAAAGGGTGATACATTAGTTACTAAGGCAACTGTTTGTTTAATGTTAAATCATTTCCTCATTGAAGGGAGCAGCTTCTGTTTCAAATCAATGTCCTAAGCTGTGTTGCACTACTTGCTCTTTCCACTTACCATGTTTCATGATATGCACAACCTCTTGCCAGCATCTATTTTCCGGCTCCCCGCTAACTGTTGAACCATGTCGCTCAGGGGGCGGTCGGGGGGCAGGTATCAGACAGAGATTATACGATTTGTTGCCTTGTTTCTAATCCATCAGCAATGGCCCAGCACAAGCCTTTACCTAAGACAGGGAACAACAGCCACTGATGTACTAGAAAGCTGCAAAAAGGTACAATCATCTTAGAGAGAGAGGTGAAAAAAGAATGAGGTTAATCAGCATTCATTCCTCTGATTATTTTTGAAGCATAGATGAAGCATGTTAACCTTAAGGTACTGTCAGTGTACTTCTGAAAATATGATAATTTTACTTTTCCGGTGGGGGGAAAAAGGGTGCTATATAACTTTTTAATTCTATATACTGGTATTTCTTGATGTTTTAAGAACTGCAGACATTCTTATTTATTGATCAGCATATGTTTCCCAGTATCAAATAACATGATTTCATAAATAGTTATGATCTGAATTTATGAAAATATTCATGACTCCTTCTCTGGAGTTTTAGAATTCAATGCATTTTAGTGTCTATTGCGGAAGGAATTTAGATGAAGAGTGGAATTACCCATATGTAAGAACATAATGAGAACATATGTCAGAACTAGTGTTAAAGCTGCATTTGAGGGGTCAGGAAGTGCAAGGGTAAAACGATAACTGCCAAAAGTCAAGCTGAGACAGATCTTGTAAAGGAAATTTAAGAAAATTGTGAAAGATTTTTTCAACCATGCAAATAAGAACAAGAAAAAATATTGAAATACTGTGAACTGTGGATGAGGATAGAATTAAAAACTATTTCATTTCCCATTTTAAATACTTTATTTTCTTAGTAGTTGAATTTGAAGGAGAGAGAAAGAAGAAAAAAATAGAGGAGATTAATGATGGGAAGAAGGGAATGAAAATTTCTACAACTAAGGTATGAAAAATAAGCTTTGTCATCTTATTGCAGTCAAGCTCTCAAGGACTCTTGATCTTAGGTACCTGAAGGGACTGGCATATGAAAATGGATGTCCGGCACAAGGCTTTTCTACAGTGGAATCAAGTTATAGTGGTCTTTCATGAACAGAGGACAGCAAAGGTATTGCCAATATTTAGGCATAGAGTGGCAAGGGAAAAGCAATCCAGAACACTGCAGGTCTGTATAACTAAGTACATTTGTGTGTATGGCTTTGTATACATTCTGAAGGGAAGAGTAATAGAGTATATGCAGATAAATGAAAATAGGATTAAATGCAATGTAAGTTTATCAAAGGAAGATTGTAGCATAATAACATGTTTGTGGGTTTTGGGTTGTTGTTTCTTTTTTGGGGGGTGGGGGTGTACCTCCTTTTCAGGCAAAGGAAATTCAGTAAGAGTAAGTGTTGCTTAACCCACAGTACAGCATTTGACAGGGTACAGAATATGAAATTAAGTATTCAGCTGAGGAAGATGTGGATTTTTGTAAGAACTATACAGCAGTAAAGTATCTGGTTTAGTGAAGAGATGTCACAGATTATTAAGGGAGGCATTTAAGCTGGAAGGATGCTATTACTAGTGTTCTTTACGGATGGGTCTCTAAAGCAATCTTGTTTAGTGTTTTCATAAATAAACCTCACACAAAATAAAGAAGGACCAAATAGACTGCAGTGCTGCCACAGCGCAAGGAGGGGCCATCAATGCAGTGTAGGACTGGACTGTTAACACTCTGAGGACTGGATGGCCTTAAGGACAAGAAAAGAAATAAGGATGAAGATTAATAGTCAGTCCAGAGTAGTATATAGGGTTGGACACATTTAGATTCAGAAGTAAACTTTCTAATATCAACAAGCTTGCCATCAGGTGGGGAAAAAGCAACATGAGAGAGAAACAGTCCTGTCACACAGGATGACTATGTAGCACAATCATGAGGGAGCAAGAAAAAGGGTGAAAGTGGGAGCAATTTTAGGTGAGATACTGTCAACAGAGGAGAAATAGTGATTTCATTGTGTGAGACTTAGCTGAAGCCTCATCTTGAATATTGGAGAGTGGTGCTCTGCAATAGCTGGGTAAGATTAAATAAACCTCAACCAAGTGAGAGCTACTTGAATAATGTGGGGAATGGAAATCTATGAGTATTGACCAGGCTAATCTAATGAAGGATGAGAGAAGATTGATCACCCTACATAAATATAGTACTACATAAGAGGGGGAGAAGAAGCATGTATAAATCATGTGTGATTACATTAAGGCTAAAAGTGAAGTGGAGTTATCTAACCATCAGAGAAGTCCTTAAGCAGACTTTCAATAGGAGTGGCAGAAGTACACACCCAGTCTCAAGGTAGGTCTCATGTGGCTTGTGGAAGGATTTTATGTTGTGATGCTTCTACAGAGATGGATTGTACTCTAAGATCCAGGACAAAGAGCCTCTAGTTCAGCCCAAACCCCTTGTACCAACATGGATTCTCATCAGGCAGAGAGGACCCGATGGGCTCTGGGTTTGTCCTGCAGCACCTGCAGTTCCTGTAAGGAGTTGTCTTTGCTGGCAGAGAGAGCACTCTGCAGAATGAGTATGCACTCAGCACCTGGTTTCTTGAAGGTCATCTTTTGACTGGATCTTCATCTACTTTTCCCCTGTGTTACCCCTCTCCCTTCATTTTGCCCCTTTGTAGATAGGAGACTGCCTTGGTTCGTTTTACTCCCGATCTCCACATATGGTTTCTTTTCTCCAGGGCTTCCAACAAAATTTGCAATATTGTAAGTGAATAAGAGCAAATATGTCTCTCTGCTTCTAAGCAGAATAGTCATACATAAAGACAGTTGCTCTCTCAAACCATCCTTTTCTTTTAAAAAAGTAAGAGCCTATGTTGTGTATTTTAGACCTAGGCTATAGAAGCAGCTTAAAAAAATGATGCCAGTATATTGTATTATTTTCTCCAAAGGAAAAGTGACCATGCTTAATGAGACATTGAGGAGAGGCAGTTCAGAGGCACATCATGGCCTTGATTATCTAAGTCCTTGTCAAGACACCTTTGTACCACTCTTTTTCTTTCAGCATCTCTCTAATGCACTAAAGGATTTGAAGTAAGAGTCATGAAATGGGAAGGTTGTGGCTTTACTGCAGGGCTACCAGCTGGAAGCTTGTGCAGATGAAAGCAAATGAGTCCCTCAAAGACTAGCATTTAAGAGATGCCTTGGAGGTGAAACAAAACACTCACAATAAAATGGTATGTTACCTACTGTGTTGAATTTCATGAGCTGTGTGTTGCGTACCACCCAAGAGCAGACCCAAATGAGGCAACTCTGTGGGGAAATGTTCTCTTGAATCACAGACCTGGCTAAATTAACTGAAATAATCTGGTTTTGTGATGAGATTTCAGGTTGTGAAGCTTTTGGTCACATCCTTCTGTTTTCACTGCACTCAAAGAAAGGAAATTGTTTTTTGATAAATGGAAATTTAAGGTTATGTCTCATTTGTGTGGATGATAGATAGATTTGTGCCAACTTACATGAGAATTAACAGTGTTCCCCAAGGGACTTTGCTTAGGTTTCCTTTCTTGTTAATACTGTGCAGCACTTCATATGTCATTCAGAACTCAGAGCTTGGATAGTCTTAGACTGAAAATGGATTCCTGTCTTTTTTGTTGTTGCTGTTAAGTGCCGCTGATTGTAGTATTAAAATACCTAGTAAAAAAACTCCAGTCAAGTGATGATAACTAAAATGCAGCTATACACAGGTAAAATGCTGCCCTAAGTAAAAGCCTAACAGGGTGATTTTCATCAATGTCTCCTTTTGACTTCATTTGGAAATATGCCTCCAGGTTTCAGCTGAAATGTGTCCAGAAGTCCTGTACACTGGAGCAATATAGGATGTGAAATGCATGGATTTTTCTCTTCTTGAGAGAAAAATCCACGTGGAGCCAGTAGATGCAATGTACTTTATGAGAGCCATTGTCATTACTGGATATTGTCCACTGTTGTTGAGTACAGTGGAAAAAAAATTACATTGTGAGGCTAAGCTAGCAACCATCTGATTTGGAGCTCCTCCTACCCACAGATTTATTCTACATCATGCCATTCAGAGTGACACCAGAACAGGCCATTTGTGAGCTAAGAAATGTATCGCTTTATCGTGTGCTTATACTTCCATCAAGAATCTGCTGAAAAACAGCTTGTGTTTGGGGTTGGAATATTTATGGAGCATCTTGCAAATAATTTTCAAATTCTGCCGTTTAGCACCTTCTTCATGCCATATGTTCTGCTCTATCTTTCTAAGCTCCTTTTTCTAACTGAGATGTTAAATCTTGGTATGCCTGATCTCACAGTTCTGGGAAAGGTGCAGGGGGGTGTGGGGAGAATGTTTTTTTTCATTTGTTTTAACTTACAGTTATTGAGCTAACATATTTGATGCTCCTTTACCCCCACCCCCAAAATGAAATTGAGTTATACACTTCAAAGCTGTGCAACACATTTAGATACAGCATATCTATTTATGGCTAGCCTATTGCATTTTATGAGGAAGAAGGGGAGGTGTAGTCAGTGCATCTCACTCTGCAGCTCCCAAGTTCAAGCCTTATCCTAGGCAAGCGTGGAAGATGGCGAATCTGTGTGTGCCTGGTAGGCTGGTGACTCAAATGCCTGCTAAGCCCTGGTTTTTCCTCTCCTGAAAGCTGTCTTAAAGTGGAGCAGCTTGTAGGACTGTTGTCAGGAAAGCTGTTGCTTGTTTCTTTTTTTGGTGAGAGGTAAGCTGCCTTGAATTACCTTGCATCTGTTGTTAAGCAAGGGTGCTACCTCAATGTAACTTGCTTCCCAGGCTCAGCTCAGCATATCATCAGGCCATCTTTTCTTGCTGTAACTTTTTTATATACTCCCAGTACATAATATGGGCTTTCTACTTGGTTAAAAAAGCTCTGCTTATAGCAGCTCTAGCCACCCCCTGCATCATTTGCATCATGCAGTGCTAATAAACAGGATCCAATTAAGGAAGTAAAAGTAGAAAGTTAAGAAGTCAGCAAATTTTCCAAATTATACTGAAATTCAAGTTTTTTAAGTGTTGTGATTGGGGTTCATTTGGTCTGGTTTTTTTGAATATATCTATGAACTTTTAAACTTGGAGCTAGTCTATTAAGCCCTTCCTGCCCATATTCTTCATAAACTGTTTACAATTGTGTACCGCCAAGTTTGAAATTAAATGACCAAAACATAAAAAGGAAACAGGCAGTTTTTATATACATATTTTTAAAAAATGGTCTTTTATGAATAATGAAAGACCTGATCAGTGTAGCTCCTTAAGGGTAAAAATATTGACCTTTGGCTGCCAAACATTTGTCTGGTAATTTCATTATTGGTCATTTTGTTATAGGGTCTTAGGACTTTCAGTGCTCCTGAAATTCTGGCTTCCTCTGTAGGCCTAGATTTGTTTTTAAGTGAGTAATCTGGTGCACCTGTGTTTTGAAAAGTTTTTCCAAAATTTCCAGCAAGTCTGTCTGTCTCCATCCACTCCAAAATGGTGGTTTTATTCTGAATGATTGATAGGAGATATCTTAGCTCCACATCCAAAGTGTAACACTGTAAATCACTGGGTTTCATTTGTAAGTAAAATTTTCTTCACCTTTTGCCACCCTTTATCGTTCTCAGACTAGGCTTGATATGTGTTCTTGGTTAGGCTCTGAGAAATCAGGGCACGTATCTTATGAATACTGTGCATGGCACCCTTTTACACTTGTATATATGTCAACAGAAGAAACAGGTTTATATTTCCTCAAATGCTTTCTGCATGTTAATAAGCTCCAGCATATGACTGCATAAGCCTGTTGCTCAGAAGGTTAGCAAGATGAAATTTTTGCTTTTACAAGTAAAGCACGAACCTAATCATGCCTGCATCTTTGACTTCTTATCTCCTTAGGGATATGAAAAAGTCTGTTTATCTGAAACTTTTTCTTCCACAAACTAAAGAATGGACTGGCAACTGTATTTCTGTACTTCAATTTGTCCTATGGGAAATTGTTTCCTTGTATTTCCAAAGGTCTTGGTCTAAACAAACTCTCCAGAGGCACCTTAAGAGCCAAAACAGGTTATTAGAGAAGTCCCTGTGGTTATAGATTTTCTCAAAACTTCTCATTTCGTATGTTTTTATTCATTTGAAGTTTTCCAAACAGGATAGAGACTGCAAGCACCAGTTCTGTTCAGAGGTTGCTTTCTCAACTGAATCTATGTCAAGTTTTAAGCAAAAAGTATTAACCCTTTTTCCTTTGACACAAGTGGAGATGTACAATACAACCCCCAGAGCAGCAGGTTCCACAGTTGTAATTCCAGTAAACTAAAGGGGCTTATAGACTACAGATTTGAAGTCACCATAGAATGAAATACTTTTTTTCTTGGAGGAAACTACCCTACCTCAAGAATGTACCAGCAGTTTATTTTTGTGGGTACAGTACAGAAGAGGTGAGAAAATTCCAGACTAGAAAATGAAGAAGCTATTCCAGGTCCTTGCATTAAATGAACTTTTTTATCAGAATAGTGCAAAGGTGAATCTGGACCTTTCCAGAAAGATCTTCCCAATATTGCAGTATCATTGCACAATGTATAGTCAGAAGCAACACAGAGATAATTTGTGTTGTTACAAAATTAGTTAAGTGTGAGCAATTAATCCTGTATTTCCTGTATTTAGGAAGAATTGGGTTTAAGAATGGCAAAGGACTTTGTGTTTGCGCTTTCCTCCATGGCAGCCTTCCTGGATTATTGATGACCTTGAGCCCATATGAAGAAATAGGATACTTTTCTTACAGAGAAATACATAAAANTCTTACAGAGAAATACAAAAAACATCAAAAAAAAAAAAAAAAAAAAAGTATTTTGCCATGTGGAATGAAAGATGTAAAACTTGCAGTAAATCCAACATGAGCTTCATTATAAGAGTGTACTCTCGTCACAGTCCAGGTGACATATATCAGCATGTAGACCAACATCTACAAGTTGATTTAGGACAGCAGATTACATCAACAATGTAGAGCGGTCCCCACTCCATTTAATTATTAACATGAGTCCAGACATGCATTTTTTTTAAAAATAGAAATCAGACCATGTATTTTTCTAAACAATTTATTGATGTGAATATATAAGAAATGGACCACCAGACAAAATTATAAATACATATGAGGAGCAAGGCTTAAAGGAGTCTACTTTTTACAGTGGGGGGTTGTAGCTTTTTATTAACCTTCTATTTTCGGAGTGCTTTTTTCCAGAAAAAAAAAAAATCCAAATAGACAAAATTAAATAAATAAATGAACAAAACCATTTCACAGTTATAGAGGAAAGTCAAGGAAGGATAAGAAAGTACAGACATATCACAAACAGATCATGTATAAAGGTCAGCAAACTACATAAATGGCACCACCTTTTTCTTTTTTTTTGAGTATAAAGCCAATGCATTCAAGTACACAAAAAATAAGTTGAAGTGGTGTGTCATGTAATTACATCCCGTGTAACTACGTTTTGTTTTGCACAATGAAAGGGCTGAGCACAGGACTGGGCAGCAGCTATTGCCTCCTTTGTTTAGTCCATGCCTCTGTTCGTTTGGCTTCTCACCCATCAACTCGTTTTCAGTGGCTTAATTAAGAGCAGCTCCAAACTTGGTTTGCTTGTATTTACACAATTAAATCCCGTGTGTGCTTGTGTTTATATGGCTGAACTTTGTCCAGACTGACTGTTTTTCATTTAAGTGAAATGTGTAAGAAGGATAAAGCATTATTTTAGAGACTTTGTAAGTATTTTAGTTGAGTAGTTTGCTTTGCTGGATTTTTCTTGTCCTTCAGCAGCCCTACCCAAGGCAGTTGTCCACAACTGCCCTCGTGCTGTGGCACCGGTGCATGAAACATCCTTTGCTTGGTCAGACTATGAAATAGGCAGATATCTGCTTTTCAATGGGAAAAATAATTTTTCTTTAACCTGTCTTTGGGTGCTCATAATCTGCCTGCTTGGTGTTACATCAGTGGCTGCCCCATAGCTTACATCCCTGGGAGCACGAGGTGCCCTGAGGACAGACCACTTGTGGATATGGTCCCAGTTATTCCAGATTATGGAAGAGGCCAGAGCCTGTGCATTTCTGTTGCAAGAAGGGGTGCCGAGGGGATGATGGGGGGCCGTGCACCTTTTGACCAGGTGTGAGGCATAGTAAGCTGCAAGTGAGGGAGAGCGTGGTTTTGGCTGCAGCCCAGTTGCACACAAAGGCTGGAGGGAAGAGGGTATGGCTGGCCCTCCCTGTCTTGTCTGAGGAGGGGATCTCCTCCTGGGGAAGAAGGGAAATGGTCCCCAGGCCTGTCAGGTGTGACAGCTTCTGGTGGCGGCTGCCTCCACCCATCTCCAGTGGCTCCCACTGGGTTGTTGGAGGGCACTGGGGAGGCTGTAAGGACAACCAGGGCCAGAGCCATGCCCTCCAGCCAAAGTGAGGGTGGTGGCTCTTGCAGAGGCCCCATGGGCAGCTCTCATCTG
Organism: Pedionomus torquatus; assembly: GCA_013398155.1. NCBI lineage: Eukaryota > Metazoa > Chordata > Aves > Charadriiformes > Pedionomidae > Pedionomus > Pedionomus torquatus. The sequence goes on along the minus strand of VZRU01001299.1, from coordinate 286,562 downwards.
CCCTCCCTGCTCTGACAAGGGACAGTGTCAGCCACCACCTCTGTGGCTTTGGCAGTGGCCCTGTCCCAGCCCACCAGGAACCACTGTGGGTCATCTGCCATCCCACACGGAAGGGAGGCCTCTGCCTCCTTGCTGACAGGCCACCATGAGATGCTGTTGACAAGCAAGCCCCAAGGGCAGCAGCAGATCCACAGGGCTACCCACCATGGTTGCCCTCAGGGCCCCTAGTCAGGTGTCTCACCCTCTTTGAGCTTCCTATGCAAGCAAGATAATATTTCTATCTCTCAGCAGGTGCCAGAAAGAAAATATATTCATGCTGATGAGGGGTCACATGCTGCCGTTGCATGGGATGTGATTACTATAGCTATTAATTACAGTTATTAGTTTGGATGTTTTCCAGTGTGCTGAGGAAGATTGCCTTTCCATGGAGAGAGAAATATTGGCAGCATACTTTTAAATTTGGTCAGTGTTATTTTCTCCCTTTCCTGAGTGTCATCTGGGTTTCACAAGATGTTTAAAAAAAAAAAAAAAAGTGAAAGAGGCTGAATTTTTACAGAGCTTTGGGAAGAAACTTTTTAAAAGGCCTCCAAGAAACTGAGGAAGCAGATAGCATTTGACCTTTCCAGTCATGTACTTTCAGAAAGCATGAGGACAGGATGAGAGAGGACAGGAAGGAGAGGACCTGGAGGGAAACCCAGAGCAAACGCAGGAGGAGCACTCATGGTACATCTCTGTCATGCCCTTCACTACTTACTATTTATTTTTGAGAGGCATAAGGTGAAGCTGGGACTAAAAAGGAATTTTCAGGCTCAGCTAAGGCTGAGGCAACAAGATTTTCAGATTTCTCTAAGGTTGTTTCACATGCAAACTTGCATTGATACGGGTGGTGGGCATGGTGCTCAAAGCAAAGTATAGCCAAAGTTTCACAAGCATTGGGAAGGTGTATCCCTAACTGCACAACACTGCAGTTCAACAGGAGACTGTGAAGTGCAGCAAGGTAGGTTTGTCCTCGACTATAGTCTGTGAGTTGAAACAATTGTGACTGGTCTGAAAATTTGTCTCACTGAAAGCAATAAAACAACTGTCCATAAAACAACTGTCAAATGTGTGTCACTCAAAAAATGTCATCTAGCTGCTGGCAATAACTGTAATAACCATGCTGCAGTCATGAAACTCCAAAATTCAAAAAGTATACGGGTCATCATACCAATAAGATGAAAATGCACTGTGTGTATTGTTAGGGCATTCTTTTGCAATTTTCTTTGTACCTAATGCAGTCAGTTTTCCATGAAGTCAGGAGATATGTATCACAAAAATTGGGGATAGCAGCAGGGAAGGGTATGAAAACTCTGGCAGAGCTCTGCTTTTAATCTGTCAGGTGCTGATGGGATTCATCTAATGTTCATATCTGAATTTACATATGTTATTATGTCTAGAAAATGTGTATAAGCATAATATTTGCTAAGAGTCAATTTCTTGCTGTATTATACCTATTTGCTGAATAGAACTTGATAATTGACATCATTAACAAAAAACCTCAACGATTATTCTTCTAGTACACTTCTTTCTAGGACTTTCCCACATGGGTGTGGGTGGGACTGTTCCCTGCTGCTTCCCTGTAACTTTCATTTTCCTTCCCACTTCCTAGGTGATACTCCTGTTTCATGGATAAAGCATTCCTTTGGCCATACCTGAGAGCACAATAGTTTAATAATTTATTATAAAGAGAGGGATTAATTTGTTTTTATGAAGAAGCAGTCCTGCCTTGCTTTGAAAGTCAACAAAACATTTATAGCAGTTAAATGGAAAATTCTATTGGCCTAGCCTTCTGGTGTTTACCTAGGTGTGAAAATACCACAGTAGCATGAGTGAGCTATTTGGCCAGAAATGTATTATAAACTTGAAGAGATGTGGTCCCAAAACTTCAATTTTAGCAGTGCAAGACTGGAATAATGACTTGATATCAGCTAAAAACAGTTCTTTGGTTTCCCACTTCCTCCTGAGCTTCTGTTTTGAGACCAGGTTCTTTTTTTTTTTTTCTTTTTATTAATGGAAATACGCTCCCAGAGGTCAGAAAGCAAACTCTACTTGTCAACTGCTTGGACATTGAAGTCAGAGTATATCATACGCATTTTCTCTCCCTGATTGGAGTAATACAGATGTCATTTCAGTGCGACAGAACCTTCTCGTGGCTCAAATTAGTGGAAGGGGTTAGAAAGGCATATTATGTCATACTCTACACAGGAACTGAATAATTTACCTAAGAAGACACAGTAACAGCAGCATGCAGCAACTTGCAAGAACAAAAATCATCAGGTAGTTTCTGCTACGATAGAACAAATGCCATTATTTTCCTTTATTGTTACTGGCAGACTGGTCAGAAGAATAAGGGTACACTTAATTAAAAATAAATAGATGTTCTGATTTCCACCTCCGCCCACCATTCCACTCCTATCTCCTTTAATATGACTCAGCTGAGATAATCACCCAAGCAGCAATAAAGCAAAGACCAGCTGCCCCTTGCCCTTTGCTTTAACAGCTGGGTTATACTCCTTGGCACTTGCTAATATTTTTTACAGTTGCAGGAGAAGAGTAATAGCATTCCTTCGTTACTTCTAAGTGATGATCTGAGATAATCCCTTGGGCACCAATTGAACACCCTGTGTCCCAGCATGCAGTCTCAAAAGCGAACAAGATAAATGACTGACAAAAAAATCAACCATCCTCTCCATACATCTTCTGATCACCTCACTGCTTCTGTCAGTTGCTCTGCTGCTGAGAGTTGAATGAAGAATGGTTGGAGAGTTTTTTTAGCCAAAGTATTAATAACTTTCCATCCCTTTGTATGGCAGGAGTCCACTTAAATGACAATAAAGCATCACTGACAAGGAAAAGCACGTCCCCTTAATGATCAAATTCCCTAAATGAAAATGGCATAGAGCCTTGCCCATAATTCTTGCTGAGTATTTAATCTCATCTCCTTCAAAGGTTGCTCAAAAGACGTTTAGTGCTGCTGAGGATGCCTTTTCCACAGTAAGGTATCTGTGAGGAGCTTTCTATTGAGAGAAAATAGAGCAGTCGATACTGCTAATGGTGCTGCAGAGAGACGTTGGGGTGTTTTTATCTAGAGGATGCTGCTGAAAATGGTATAGCTACTGCCACCTATTGTGATAAATGGAATTTAATATTGGCTAAAGATGAAAAGTTATAATAGAGTGAAAAGGAATTGCCTGAACACAGTCCCAAGGTGCAATATCATTTAAGATACTCAGACATTTTTGACTGGAGACGATTGATTAACTGGTGTATATATGTCTGTAAATTTATGTACATAATGTAACACAGCTGAAAAACATTGCTATAGTTTGTGCATTCTTTTACCTGTCCTACTTCTGTGTCAAATGTGTGTCCTTTCAGTTTGGTTCAGCTAAGCCCCAGAAACTGTAGTTTAGAGAGCTGTTTACAGGAAGCTCCAATGGGAGCTGTGTGAAGTTATTTAATATGGGGATTAGAGGTAGAACATTTAGGCAAACTTTAATGATAGATGTCCTTCTGTAGCTCTTGGAATCATTGGCAAAATTCCCACTGATTTCAAGATACAGCATCAAACCACAGGACAGCAAGTATTACTAGGGAAAATATTCTCCTAGCTCTTGTCATCTAATGCAGTTGTAGCCACTGGGAAAAATATCCAGTCGTTGTGCATCTAGAGTTGTAACTAAACATAATTAAGATAATCACATCTAGGACCAGGGTTTGAGTTGAGTATATACTGGGCACAATAATAAGAGATAAGCAAACATTTTTTCACTCTTCTATTTACTAGATAAAGTAATTTAGCATTTCCTTCTTTTTGTAGAATACCAAATTTTCTCAAATTTACTTTATAAATCACATTTCCTTGCCATGTATTTTCAAGGTTTTTCTTTCTAAGCTCTCAGTTGTTTGTGATTCTGTGCATGTTGAGTTATCTGAGTTAGATTATGATTTGTAATGTAAACCATAGAAATGTTTTGGGTTTTTTAAATTTTCCATTTTAATTGTTGCATGGATTTATTTTATTGTCTTCAACAGCTTGAAAAGCACCTGTTACTTTGTAACCTTAGGGCAAAAGAACATCTCCCATTTAAGTAAGGGAGGAAAACAAACATGATAAAGATATCAGAGAAAATGTTCTTTGTTTCTCTTGTCTCTGGGCCACAAGCCAATTTGAAAAAATATCTGCAGCAGCAACTGTAAAAAAATATCACCGTGCAAAATACGAGAGATATAGCCTGATCCCTACTATTGCTGTTTCCTCTAAAGTATTTGGCATTTGCTCTGTATCAGTAGATAACTAAGTGAAGAATTAACCCAAAGAATTAGATAACCCCTACTGATAACCCCTGCAGAGAATGGATAATCCCTGTAATTGAATATACGTAAAGCACAAACCAAACAGCATATATGGTTTGAGTAAAACTGGTCTGAAGTGCAGTCAGACAATGTTAGCTTTGTACCACTGAATTTTTTTTTGTTCTTCTTTACAGAAAATTTCTGTACCACAGGATCTTTTTTTCTGTGGTACGTTTTTAACACACTGCTCTACCAATTTTTCCTTTTTTTCTCTCTGTCCCCACTTCCTTTTTTTTTTAATCTTTCTTTATTCTTTCTAGTTGGAAACAAGTCCTCCAGCTGCTCTCCCTCTCCCTTCCATTGGTAGGTTTTCTTTTACATCTCTGCAGCTACTGTTTGTAATCTACAATAACTGGAACACTCGTAGGCTAAACTGGAAGCCGTCCTGCAAGCAGTGGAAACTCTGACTCAAGTGCTTTCTGACAAGATGCAAGTTGTCCTTGCTAAATCTCCCCTAGCCTTATCCTCACATTTATAACAGTCAGATGTTCAAACACATTCAGAGAAGTTCCACCTTCCACAGCAGGCTAGCAATAATCAAAATACAACCCTGGCTGAGCTGTTTTCCAGTGAGAAGTGCTATTAAAATCCCTGCTACCAGAAGAGGCCTGTTCTACTAAGAAGAGATTGCCTTGCAGGCAATCTCCACTGCTTCTCTCTTTGTAAACATCATCAAAGCTACTTGAGCTAATTAATTACAGGCTGAGGGATTTTAGTACTTCAAGACATATGTACCCAACACAAAAAGTCTCCCAGTGAGGAAATGAAACGTTTGACTCTATATTTTAGCTAGATATTTGAGAAATGTATCATCACATTCAGAATACCAACATTTCTTTGGAATTACTGGAAACACATATAATTTTTCAGTTTTCCCTGGAGATATTATTTAGCATCTTCTGTCCAGAAATCTTCACACCCAGAATGGCTCTGACCAGACCTGTTATCAGATAGGCCAGCTCATGCCACCTTTGCTGTCTGGAAAACACGTAGGTGTGGGGCTCTTGTTTTCACATTGAGGAGCAAGGACTGAAGGTGGCAAATTCCTTCAACACCCATTAGCTCTGCAGCTGCTGAGGACAGGATGCAGCATTCAGTGTCACCATATGGAATGCAGACTGAGAGAAATAAAAATAAACAATATTCCTCCTGGGAGCTGTAGCTACCCTTTGCAAAATACACTCTTCAAAATTCAGAGGTGAGGAAATATCTAGTAGAAAGGTGTAAAGTTTGTACTCATCATCTGGGGTACGTTGGCATACTCAAAAATTCCTCTATGGCCTTGCATTAAATTTGCCTTCTTAGTGATGATTTTATCCACTTCACCTGAAAGTTCAACCCACAAAGTAAATTTTTGAGGTTTTTCTCTCACTGTTGAGTTGCAAAACTCCTTCGAGTTTCAAAGGTACTGAATCAAACACTAAGCAAGCCCTAACATGAGCAAAAAGGAAATTCACTCAGGTTAAAAAAAAAATCTCCACAAGGAGAAATTTCTTTGATGCTTCTCTCCCTGAGCTGATCTCAGACTTCAGTTCATATCACACAATGGACAGCAAGTGTACGGGGGAGTCTTGTGCTTTGAAAAGGAACCTAATAGGGCTGTGGAGAGGAAATTCTTGAGACACCACTGTCATCACACAGGAAGCAGGATGTAGATGCCATAGCAAAAATAATATATTGGAGAACTGAAGGTTCTGGGATAATACTTCTAGTCCCTGTTAAGAGATAACTTATTACAAATATTTGAATGGTTTTAATAAGTGAATCAATACAGAATGTGCTGTTGTCTTTCACTGTATTGACATTAGAGTCATGCTTGGAGGCTCCAAAGAAGATCAAGACCTGCTGTGTTAGACAGTATGTTTATTCAGCAAGATAAATCTATGTATCTCTACCTTTATACATGAGAGAAACAGAGTTAATATTGTTGTACAGACAGCAATCTGAAACACAGAGGATTTAAGTCATTGAGACAAAATAGAAAGAGCTGAGATCTAAATCTGTATCTCCCAAGCTCCACTCCCTGCATTACCCATGAGTCTGTTTGGCTCTTCAGTATCTCACTGTACAACAGATGGAGGCAGTTGATATCAATAATTTTTTAGCATCATATGAATATAGATTGCATCACTGAGAACTGCTGAAAGAGAGTAGGAATAGACCTTAATGTTCTATAATATACTGTCCAATTATCGTACCAAAGAAACCAAGCTACATGCCTGCTTTAAGTTTAATTTGTAAAACTAAATCACAAATGTCACTCCATACAAATGACTGTAGGCAGAAGAATGAGACGCGTTGTAACAGACAAGATGTATATGAAATCTGTGAATTTGCAAGCAGACACATCAATTATGTCTAAATTATTGGCAGGCTTTGCCAATCTCCAATACATCTACTCAAATGAAAAAATGTTATTAACCTTTGGTGTGACACATGCAAATAAAACATGATGATCCAATAGCAAATTCAACGATCAAACTATCACAGTTTTAAGATAAGCAAATTTATTTTAGGCATTGGATAAGTATATTAACTTGGTATTGAAAAGAAAAGTTTTTTTGCAAGTTGCAGTACTAGCTGACACCATAAAAATATCAATTATTGTACTATCATTTGTAACTGGATGTAACATGTAGAGGTGCTGAGTTGAAAAATTCATCAAAGTATTATCATTCATAAATACATATATACTGCCTCAAAGTTCCAAGGAGCCAGTCAAGCAGTGACAGATGCACAAACAGAAACTACAGTCTTACAACCTAAAACAAAGTTAATTTATAGAATTATTTCATTCAGCCTGATGTCTTCTAACTGCAGCTTTGCCAAAGGATGGCTGTTCAAAATATTGCAATAAGTCCTCTTCCTTTGCACTGCCAAGTACTTCCACAGATGTATCACCCTGACCCTATCAAAGGCAGAGAGAAGAATCCCAAAGTGTCTGCCAGTCTTCAGTGAGAAGCTCTTGGACTGCTCTGGATTTGGAAGAATCCATTTTAATACATCTGCCTGCTTTAAAATCCTTTCTCCTTTACCTACTCTCTGTTTACTTATTTGCTGAGTATTTCCTTCCTTCCTTCCTTCCTTCCTTCCTTCCTTCCTTCCTTCCTTCCTTCCTTCCTTCCTTCCTTCCTTCCTTCCT
>VZRU01001299.1:252548-269339 GCA_013398155.1 Pedionomus torquatus | reverse complement strand
CCGGCAGCCAGTGGCGGCGGGCGGCGTGCTCGGAGCTCCCCCCTCTGGCCGGTCTCTCCCCGGCTCGCAGCGACAGCCGGGGCGTGGGTGAGGGGGGCCAGGGTGAAGGCTGCGGCGGGGGGAAGCCCAGGAAAAATCTGTTTACCCTACATGGTGAATTGCAATACGTAGCAATACGCTCTGGATAGAAAACGAGGGGAAGCCAGGTTCTGTGATTTTATTTTATTTTTTAATTATTTTTTAAAATTATTTTTCACAATTATTTTTCCATCGAGGTTCTTCTTTCCNGCACCAGCTCTGCTCTCTGCCTCACTGAGACAGCTCTTTCAGAAGCTGCGTCTTTATGCAGAGAAGCTGTGCTGCTGAGGCTGACAGGTTGTTGGTATCAGCTCTACAGTAAGAGCCTCTCAGTGTCTGACATCTCCAGAGGCTTTGCTGTTTCACCTTTCACAGGTGCTGTGGTCTGTTTATTGCTTCTGCTTGAAGTTTTCCATTCTTCAGCCAAAGCAGTTTTGCAAAATTCCTCCCTTATCTGCTAATTAACCCTTTTCCTCATCAGGCATCATTAAGATTCTCAAAATATAATTATTTTTTGCTGAAGTCCATTTTGAGTTTCTATTTTCTCCTGCTAAATTGTTCTCCCCCACTTGTATCCTCTTCATGGTTTTGCTTTTTTGATTAGTCCCACACTCTCCAAAAATTTCCTCGCAGTTACAGTATCAACTAGGGAAAAGGGAAAAAAAGTAGCCAGCAGCTGAAAGTTGTCTTTTTTGATCAACTCTGCCAAGAAACTGCTTACAGCCTCTTGGCTTCATTCACAGATTAGCATTTAATGACCTTTCCAAGGGTCAAGTACTAACAGGGGTTGGTACTCAGGTACAGAATATATTCAGCCACTGTATTCTGAAATGTGAATTACAGCATTTTGTATTCCAAGATACAATTAAGGGGTTTTATTTGTCAAAGTACAGCACCTCAACTTACTTGAGGCAAAGTGTTTTTTCTGAGGATGTACTTAATCAAATTGTGGGACAGAAAATTTCAGTGAAGTTGCCAAGGACTAAATGTTTTCTCCCTCTTCAATTCGTACTGTGCTTGATATTATCTTGGCTGTGATTTCATCAGAAACCGTGAGCAAAACAGTGTGGTAGGCAGTGAGTAGAAGACCTTCACAGGAAAATTAAATGACACAAGAAGTGGCATTAGAGATTTGTAATGAGGGGGCTGCTGAGAAAACGCTAGCAGCATAAATGTCAGGGAACAAGCATGCTGTGAGAGGTGTGATTGCTCAAATGAGCGTTGAATGCTCACGGTTATGAAAGGCCCCTGTGCCATTTTCCATAAAAGTAGAGATGTTAAAATCCAATGATCCACCAAATTCTTTCAGTCTTCTCATCACATAAAGTTCCTTATCTAGTTGCAATTTGATACGCAATTCTTCCTTCTCAGCATTGCAGAAACAGCAAATTTGTTCCTGTTTGTTGTGAACAGAGCTAGATTACATTTCCCAAACAAAACATATCTTGGACAATAATGATGACTTTAGGAGAAGTTGGGTTTTAATATGCTTTCCACATGCTATTTTTAAAAAATGGAAAACGTGACATAGTCTAAAGAACTCCAGCTGGTGAAAACTAGAATTGGATAATCTAAAGAATTATCTGTCATCTCTGTTAAGCAGTTTGGAAAATGGATGCATTTTCACTATAGAAGAGTTTGAGTGGTTTTGCAGCCTAACTCCATGGGTTTGGGTCATTTGTAAACTCAGGTTGCAGAAACTCCCTTTCTGGATAAGAAGTGTTACATTCATGGTGTATACATTGAATTCTATGCCCATGAGAGCCTTCAGTAAGGCCTGTAACCAGTAACCACTTTAATGTACCCCTAAGTCTTCCAATGCCATTTTGCTTGATCTTTACAGGTCTTTGTTACATGACTGATTTTGGTGGTTCATGGAGCAGCTGGTTAAATGAATTACCACTGGAAAGTAGATGCAACATTGAAAGTTTCGATTTGTGAATGGGCTGCTCTCTAGCCAGAAGACCCAGCCATGGAAGTGCATGTACCACCCATACAATCCCTCCTCACACTATGTCCTGGAGAAGACAAGCCCAATAAAGGACTCTGGCAAGAGGCAAGTGAAATGTTCATCCCCGTTCTCTCAGAAGCTGAGAGATTCACATGGTCAGATAAATGGGTGGCTCAAGACAGCAGCTAATAGCAGCTCTGTTTCTGTTTTGCTGAGGAAAAAGAGTCCTGTTTCTCCCCTCTGTTCTCCCTCACCACAGCAAATCTGGCCTAAGAGGGACTCTGCAGCTGGTCTGGGAAGGGAGAGAGACCTTTCTGGGGCCAGGCCCACCAGCCACTCTGGCAGGCTGGCAAAGGGAGCTGGGTAGTGCCTAGGGCAGGGGCACACTCAAGTAATACTTGCTGAGTAATACAAGTTTGGTGCTGCACTGCTAAAAGCCTGACACATGAATCTGGGAAGAAGGGCAGTGGGAGAGAGAAAAACCAGAAATCACTTTGGCCCCCAAAGAAATATTTTGTTCAGCTGCATCCTACTTATTTTTGGTGCATAGATAAAGGGAATATGATTTTTTTTTCATGTTTTTTTTTCCCTTCAGTTTATGCCAACTTTAAATGAAATTAGTGTTAAAATGAATAGAATCCCAACTCAGAAGTGAAAAACCAAAGAGTGCCTTGGAACTGATAATAGTGATAAAAGAAGTATTTCCAAAACAAGGACTTCATGATGCCAGCATCTAAATGAAATACTTCAAGACTTTTGAAATCCCTCAGTACACAAATGCACCCACATTTCTTATGGGCCGAAAGGTGAGTTCAATCACATTTTAAAATTGTCCTCTCCTTCAGTGTGGTTAATGTTTGTTAAATATGGGTACCAAACTGAACAGGAAAATCATCTCAAGCTAGTAGTTGTAGAATGATGCTGGTAAAAGAGAGAGTAAGCTGGGTCTTAAGACTGACATATATGTAATTAACTGCTGGTTTAGTTGGACATAATTAAGTAATAACAGGGAACATAAAATTATCACATGGGAGCTACCAGGGAAGACCACAGAGCTTAACATTGTCAGTAAAACTAAAGAGCTCCTACCCCAGGAGCTCAAATCACTTGGCTGCTCAAATCTGGAAGAGCTGGCAATGCCCAATCAGACACACACAGGAGGTAAAGCAAGAGATAACATCCAAAAGCCAGACCAAAAGTTCAGTACAGTCTCTGGCCTTAATATCATACGGGTCCCTTTTTTATTGGATTAAAATTCTACTATTTTTGCTGGTCTTAGTCATTCTGTTTCACTAACGTATTAGTATTACCTAGCATAGGAGACATAACTCAAGTGACCCAATTTTTGGCAGTTATAAGGGTTTTAACAGACAGCATTACTTTTATTTCATGCCATTAGGTCAAATAAATTTTATCACCTGGAATTCGTGCTGGTGACCAGGGCATGTGAAAAGATTTCTCATGCTCCTGCTTGGGTTATGAAGGAAAAAGTTACCATCTTTTCTCTTAAGACAGATGCTTGTTGTAAGGGCAATGCTTTACTTAGACTTCTCCATGAGATTTTTCTTGAATGGTCCATAGTATATCGAGGGCAATGAGCCTCTTGTTTACACTTTCTCCTCTCCTTTGTCAGGTTATTGCTCCCTTCTGCACATAACTTTGTTTTCATGTTTTCTCTTTCAAATAGCCCCTTATGGATCCTTTTTCTCCTCACAAATCTTCCACGGACTGCCTTTTTGCCTTTTTTTTTTTTTCCCACTTCTCTAATAATCATATCTTTAGGATGTTTTGGTGCTAAAGAGGCAGTTGTACGGTCTAGGGACTCATGTAATTAAATAGTCAGAGCTTGCACACTGAAATAAATGTATCTCTGCTAAATTGCTTGGCTCTCAGTGATTGTTGAACACTGATACTACTGAACTAGGAAACCACTGGTAGCAATTTACCTCTCTGAAAGACTCTGGAAATGGGGTTGGGGATGGGAATGTGCTCAAATGGCACTGAAAGCAGTGGGAGGCAGTCATGGGGAAGACAGACAGAATATAGCCTCATTTTTATTACAATAAATGACCTGTATTTTTAATATCTTTCTGTTAACTCAGGCAGAGATGACTGTGATATTCCACATTACAGAAATTTGAGGAGTGAGTCCTGTGCTCCAGGTAAAAGTGAAACGTATGAGATACAGTTTTTTAATGGAGTAGAAAAAGAAAATGAACACAAAGAAAAATGTGTTATCTGTTCTGAGGCTAAATAGCCAGTTTGTCAATTTGCAAGGGGCTGCATGAAATCCTGCTCAGAGTTTATGATGGGGTGTAAGGGAAAATGCCAAGAGAGAGGCTTTTGGAAAATAAGAATTAACCTTCAAGAAAGCATGGTGATGTGATAAAAAAAGGCAATCACAAGAGCAGAACTGAGAGAACAATGTTCTGAAACTGGCATGACTGCAGAAAATCCAGAAAGGAGATGTGGATAGAAGGGGAAGCAAAGGTCAAAGTCTTGAGTTTAAAAAAGCACTGTGCAGAGATCTGCCCAGATCAGGACAAACAGCAAAAAGCCATATTCAGAAAAACATCCGGGAGTTACACTGCATTACATTTATTACTTCAACAAATTTGCAAACACTTGTTGACCATAAGCATCTTAGATGAGAGGACATCACTAGCATCATTTATGCAAGGTAATCCTTCACAAGAGCAAGAGACAAGATTTCAGCAGAAGATAAATGAGCTCTTAGCCTGAAAGCAAATGGAACATTTATTAATTTTAGGCTGTACACAGGTGTGTATGCCAGTGTTTTATCAGGGACAGTGATAGAAGCAAGAAAAGAAGAGCCCAAAGAAGACAAATGGATAGAATTCAGGTTTGTGGTTGTGATCTTACTTCCATTAAGAGAGTGAGTGAAGTAAATGTATGAGCAAATAACATATTGCAAAAGTACAATTTGTAATAATACCCGTGGCAAAAATATTCTTTACTGATTTAAAAATATGCCAAGTTCTTCATCTTATGCAGTGGTGCTTCACCTTAGAAGAAAAGGTGACAAAGTTAGAAGAAGAGATTTAGGATGCTGTCCCAGAGAAGAAGAAAGCATTCAGCAGAATACAAAATATTTCTGCAAGCCCAACTATTAACTGTCGAATGGAGGAGCAAAGGAAGGAGCTGGCTAAACTTATCACTGTAGGGAAAAAGACAGCAAGGAACAGAATAAATAGAGCAAGACACTCACTTTTTGTGGAAGAGACCAAGCACTTCTCTAAGCAATAGGATAAAGAAATCTCATAGGTTATTCCTCTTAGTTAAATGTTTTTTTTGACTCAAGTATGCATAGATCTTCTGCTGTCTCTACAAATACCTTTGTTTCCCCTATAATTTCTCCTCTGCTAAGTATTGACAAAATCTGTGATGCCATGTTTGGCTTTAGAGATTACCCAAAAAGATAAAAATGCTCAAAGGGAGTGAACTTTCAAAAGTACTAATCCCAGTCTTCCTTCTCCTCTGCTCTGTCTTGTATGAAACCTGTAGGAACTGAATATCTTCCTTATTCCATAATTTTGGTTAAACATATCAAGGCGCACACACACTGCCAGGGTGTCGCATTATGGCTGGTTCTGTGGGAAATTAGGCTAATCCTTTCATTGTACATTGATTGAACAGAAACCCAACAGCAACAACAGAGTAAAAATGGAATGTGAGCAGATCCTAGGTAGGTATCTGTAGCCATCCCGTCCAAATGGTTGTGGCAAATGTCTTTAGAGCAGCAGAGTAGGATGCATATAAGTAGTGTAGCCTTTGAGAGACACTACTTCTTCCAACCATGCCTTATGACAGGTGTTTCACAGTGGAGTATTGTTATGGTTTGAGAAAACCCATAACAATTTATTGTCGTGTAGACAATTATCCTGTCACCAGATGACCCCTCCCCACCCAGGAAGGGGGAATCGGGGGACACAAAGAAACACGAGGGTTGAAATGTAAATAGATTTAATAGAATAAGATTAAATAACTAACAATAATACTAAAGAACCAGTATTAATCCCGACACTGATAGGAGATTTACAAGAAGTATACTCAGCCAATTCTATCAGCAGGCAGCTGTGCACTCCCAGCAGTGGACAGTAAATGCTGGGCACTGCAAGTGCAGTGGCCTTGGGAAGAAAGGGAGGCCTCAGGGGTCCGGCACTGGGCCAAGGAGTTGTCTGGATCACCGCCATCAAGGGAGAGCCCACTACGCAGCAGACTTTTCTAATTTATATTGAATGTGATGTTCGTGGTATGAAATAATCCTGTTGGCCAGCTTGGGTCAAATGCCCAGGCCTTGCTCCTCCCCATCGCTGTACCTGGCAAGGCTCGAAAACACTGAAACCTTAAATCTCACAGAGCCTGGCTGGCCATAAAGGAAATATTTTCATGAACTCAGACACTGGAATCCTCCAAAAGTGCAATTTTCCCAGCATCAGAAGAAAAGTTAGTCCTGGGCCTCTCAACCCAGGACAAGTATATAAAATGGGAATTGATGGGATTACTAGAGTAGCTGCTGCACCTCAGCCAGATGAAAAGATCTCATTGCGTGTTGTTTTACTTATAATCCAGAATTCATACTTTGATATATATTTGACTGCTTTTGCTGTCTACTTGCTGACCTCTTCACCTAATTTGCTACATTTGCGAAATGACTAGGTGTCAACTGTCAGCAGTGTTATCAGAAAGCCTAAGTAACACAAAGGACAAGCCAGTATGCAGGACTGCATTTCACATATTAGTGAAACAAAACCAACATCTTCTCATTTTACAGACATTTAATATTTTTTCTGCAGGTTTGCCAACATTATTTCTGCAATGCTTTTCTATGTTTTCTGGATAAGATAGCCCCTTAGAGTCATTTGGTTCAGCTGTACAAAGCTAAGTTTTCCAAGTGGTGTTAATGTGGACTGAGGAATTCTATTCTTTTACCTCTTCTTTTTTGCCAAATTGCTTTTTGAACTCAGGTAAGTTTTTTATAAAAAAAAATAGCATTCTGCACAAAAGATATTCCCTAGGCATTACATGACAAACATAATACATGTTTTGAACTTCCCACCTAGTAGAGTTCTTTGACACCCACTAGTTCTCTTTTGGAAGAAAGGATGAATGGATCTTCCCTGTTCATCTTTACTTAGTTTCTGATGGGTGAGCAACATTAACCTGCCTTACCTGCTTAATGTTCTTTGAATATAGATTAAAGTAGGTAGCAAGGGGAGTTATGTGTCATGCAGTGGTGCGTTCTTAAAGTAATATGTGGGAAAAGGGAAATAGCCTGGAGTTCTCCACTCCTGCTAATTGCCTTCTTCACCAGCTCAGTTCAGCTTCTTCCACACCCTGCAGTTTGCATTTACACTGCCATAGAAGTGAGCCAGCAGTATTTCAGTGTGAAAGGCCTTTTGCTATGTGGTGAAACTCTATTATTCATCCTGCCATTTTAGAGGATAAAAGCTGCTAACTAGCTTAGTTTATTTTTATTCTGCAGCTGTGATAGCCTTAGCTGTCTTTCAAGCCTATTAATCAGTTTGCCAATCCAGAAATGGCACAGATGTAGAGAACTTTCTATCCTGAACTCATAGATTCCCCAGCCTTAACAACCAAGTGAAAGCTGTCAGTTCAAAATTAGAAATGCAGATAAGCCTTCATAAGTTTGGCTCTCTGGCAAGGATCCTTTTATCTAATGATAAGCCTGAAGCTCTGTTGCAGCTCTGTCTTTGTGTACCTCTGTGGTCAGGTAACTTGCCTTTAAATTTCTGTAATAGACTCAAACTGGCTTTAATTATGTCCAACAAGTGGTTTTGAATGAGATGGCAGCTTTTTTGTCTTTGTTTATGGGGATGCAGTTTCAGCAGCTTTGCTTGTCAAACAATCACAACCGGTTTCATACTTGAGTTGAGACTTCTCTGTTTATTCTATATGTTTATTTTAATCAAGGAATTTCAGCAGAAAGGGGAATTGAAAGTTGTAATGCAGTCTTTTAGGTTCTTAGAAAGTCTTTAATTAGTATGTGTAGAAAAAGATGTGTAGGATTAATTGTTACTGACTTCTTTATAGGACAGATGTGTACTCAGGACTCACACTTTCCTTAAGAACCTTCTGCTGACCATCCTCCAAAATATGGTGAGTCCTGTGGAGAAACCAGAGTAGATCTTTCACTTTGTTCCAAATACATATATGAGATGATGTGAGGTATTTTAGTCATTGGTTAAATAGACAGCAGAACTTCAACTCCCAACTATTTACTCAATTTTAATCTCAATTTTTTACTTCCAAACTTTTTGATAGTATCTTTCAGAATTAAGAAATCTAGTTGCTGAATCCTATGACTTTATGTAGTGTGATATAATTCTTCTCTCCCAGTGTGCAAATGTAAGTAATTAGTACTAACCATACTTTTTATTATTGTTCTTTCAGTTTATAAGCAAGTTCTAAAAAGTTGCAGACAGCATTATGACACAATACTTTTTACTGCATGATGAATTCCTTGTTAATTGCCAGTTTCTAAATGTTACCTTTTGTGTTTACTTTATCCTTATGCTGTCTATAGGATAAGTATGTATCAAGGGAAGCACATGGAATTTTACATGGGA
Organism: Pedionomus torquatus; assembly: GCA_013398155.1. Classification (NCBI taxonomy): domain Eukaryota; kingdom Metazoa; phylum Chordata; class Aves; order Charadriiformes; family Pedionomidae; genus Pedionomus; species Pedionomus torquatus. Next base: position 260,699 of record VZRU01001299.1, on the reverse strand, counting down.
ATAGAAGTTATCCCTACTTTAGGAAACCAGATTTGCTTGTTATCCTTGTTCTACCCACAGAGCTGAAGTAAGGAAGTGCTCAAAAGGTGTTGGTCTTGGAGAAAAATTTTGCAATGAGGAAAAACAATGGTGATGAGGAGGGGACTGTAAGTTGTGGGACCAGGCCAAATAAGGGTACTGCTAGAAATTCTGGTTGAAGCCAGCAAGGATAGACTTGGTATAAACATTAGGTAGTTGTCCAGATCTGATTAAGTTGCCTGAAAAAGGGGTTGAAGCCATCTTCCTCAGAAATGCAAAAGTTGTCAAAAATATTTTCCTAGAACTCTTGATTATTTTGAAAATTTTGATGCAATAATCTCCCAAAAGTCCCATTTTATTCAAGTAGTCAGTTGTTTTGTTTCTTTTAATTACTTTACTGATGTTACTTGTAGGTATAGATTCTTTGTTGCTGAGATCTGGCAAATGCTGTAATCAAATCCTACAGTCAACATCTTTCAATAAGTTCTTACATGGCCTCCATTACCAAAAGATCTGTTCACCAAGTTAATCACTGATCGTACTCAATAATGTAGAGCACTGCTGACTGTTCTCTTTGGATTTCACTGAATGTTATCAAAGTAGCAGCACAAGAGTGATGAGAAAGTGCAAGCAGCAAAAGGTTTGTCAGCAGCCAACATAAGTAAAACATTCAGAGATTCATTCTATTGCCCTTGCTTTATGGTGGTTAAAATCTGTGGTTGCTTATACTTAATGTCCCTGGAAAAGGATGAAAAAATGAGGACAAGGGTGCAGACAATGTGCATTTTAAGTTATGTGAATTTTTACCTTCTTTACTGTAATAAAAGTGAAGATAGACACTTATTGCTGTAAACAATTACAGGTTTACAATGCAGCAGCAGGTACTTCCATTACATGAGGCATAGAATTAGACAAAGACAGCCTCTCAGTCCCTTGAGGCTTTCATGCTGAGACTAGAAGGAAATTTGGGAATGGAGGGCAGTTCAATGCATGGTTGTAGAGTGCAGGATCAATTTAGGAAGTCTGTACTTTGAGGAAAATTCAAGGTGGTCTTATGTTACAAGGCCTGTATACTGACATCACTTGAGGTTGGCTCTTTTACTGGTAATGTATTCCAAGAAGCTAGAAAATGACTGTTAAAAATAAAAAAAACAGAAACATTGCTGAAGTACTTATACTCTGACAGATTAACCAGTTGAAGGAAGAGGTCTGAGGTAGGCATTTCACCTTAATATTCCAAGGAAATGCCAGACAACAAATGACTGACTTAGATCTGCTTGTTATCCATTCTCATTTCAGCATCTAATAGAGTAGGAGAAGGCCAAGCACGTTCTAAAAAATGCAAATGTAACCAGAGATAAAGAGAAAATCAATAGCTAATAAAATGCTCTACTGAAATGCTTTTCCTTTTGCTCTCCTGGCATCCAGCATCCTCTGCAGGCATCTCAGCAGCTACTCACCTCTCTATGAACACCATATGTCTCATGTTTTTTATAAGCAGTGTATTGTACTACATTTTGGTTAACTAGCTAAGAAGATTAGGAAGTACAGAAAAAAGAAATAATCAAAATCTGTATTTACTAAAAAAATCAGGGCACTTTGGTCATCTGTTTCTGTGAGAGCAAGAAATAGCCTAAAGACTTTGAATACCGAGGTGGCTTACAAGCAATATATTTTTCATCTTTCCCTGTCTCTGTATGGAGGGCATTCCTAGGGGAAAAAGGGAATTGTATGCCTATATTGTAGCAGCTGAAATAGCTTGTGTGCCTTGCAGCTGGGTAGAAGTTTGAGAAACTCTGCTGTGTGCTGGTGTTTAAAGCTTTCTTAGCTGTCTTTATTACAAAGAAACTAGAGAGAGGGAAAGTCCTGGGGTGGGGGAGAGGCTGTTCAATTTCTTTGTTCCTCTCCATAGATTCATACTAAGCACAGAGCAGAATGACTTCCATTTGAAAGTGTAATGCATAGATATGAATGCCAGTATCTATGTGGCTTTCAACCTCCTTGTATGAGATGTGACATCCAACATACCTTCCCAGCTTCTAGAGTCTGGATTTGGGAACAAGACAATTCTTACACCATGAAAAGTGATAATGTATTGAGATCCAAAGTCTGTACAGGAGTAATTTTTTTTTTTTTTTTTTTTTTAGTCACCAACCCAAAGACCAATGCTTTTATTCAGCAGAGAAAGTGCTTCTCTCTGGGTAGCTTTTATTACTCAGGCAGATTGTCTGAACAGAACTGAAGAGTGGTTTGGTGGGAAGAGGTAGTAATGAAGTCTGTTTTCCAGTGCCTTGGAGTCCCATGGTAGGATTCTTTGTATCACAGTTAATAAACATTTGAGTATAGACAGAAACTTTTCTCATGTTGGGACACTCAGCACTTTATCCTCTGTAAATTCCCTGAGGTTTAGTATGAATTGAGGGCACAACATCACATACTCATTGCAGGCAGTGGATGGGCTTTCATCTCTACCTAGCTACCTGTTTCCAGTAATTTTTGTGGAAAACTTGACACCCCAGAATGTTGAGATATACTTCGAAGACCTTTACTCTCTGGCCAATGTTGCTGAAATTGCCTTAAAAGTTAGTTAGTTGGATGAGAGATTCAGATGAAAGCATATGTGTACTGAGCTGTAGAAACTGAGCTTGATCAAATTGGGATAAGAGCAAGCGGCAATCTTTGCTTTTTCTTCTCAATGTATACTTGGGATTTTGTGATCTCTTGAATTATGAAATGCAACTTCCTAACACAAATTAGAGTTGTTCTATTTTGAAAAATGATCCTACAAAAAGCTTTATGGAATACCTGCTTTTATGCTCCACTTATTGCCAAAGCAATGTGATGATATTAAAGCTTTCATCAGTAATTAATAAGATTATGCAGCCTGATTAGGTAAATCCTGCAGGAAAACCACAGAAAGTCAAGGTTGCACTTGCAATGATATGAGATCAAACAATTAACTGTTCCTGCTGATGCCCATGTTGTTCATGGCTTGACATTTTTACATTCATGGTCAAATAAAAATTAGACTGAATTTTAAATAGTCATCCAATACTTGTATTTCTCCTCCTTTTAAATTCTTTCCTTGATTTAATGGATAGGAATACTTTTCTCTTTCTCCCACCACTCCCCTCTCTTGCTTCCTCCCACCCCCCCCAGTCATTTAAAATACTTTCCAATGTTTTACAAATCATGTTTAGTTTGTATACAACAGGCTGAGATCTTCTGGTTTAGAGGTCAGTCTATTTACCCCAGGATGTGCTTGTTCTTTAGCATTGACAGGAATGATGGCGGAAAAAATCACTCTGTTGGCTTCCAATACTTAGTGGAACCAGGTATGTGCTATAAGAGGGTTGTCTGATAAGTTAAGAGCATAATTAAAAACTGGAACGAGAGAAGACTGTGGTTAGCACTTCTATCATAATAGTGTTAGCATCATGCTTAATAGGCTTATAAATACAAAACATTACATAAATCATGATCTCTAAACCATTGTTTTTTGGCAACTAAAAAGAAAGCAATATGTATTAATCTTAAACAACCTGATATTCCAAATCACTCCTAATAAAGATATTGCACTAAGAAAGTTATTTTCAAGTGTCATCATATGCATAGACATTCTCAGACTAAAATCTAAGCAACTTTTGAGAAATAGGAGTTGACTCTGTATTTTCCTCAAGACTATTCAAAGTTTCTTCTGTTTAAAAGAACACAAACTGCAACCCTACTCTTAACCTTCTGTTTTTCTGTTAATAGTTAGCTATTATCAGGAACAGAAACTGGAAAAAAAATATCTTATTTTCAGATTAAAACCAGCAGAGAACAGAAAATGTGTAACTTATTTTGGAAGTCTTCTGATAAATGACTACCCTAAAAAGACTTAGAGCACCTTAGGGAGTCAGGTACAATCCTGATGGCCTATTTTGAGAAGATAAGATAAGAAGATAAGATAAGGTAGATAAGAAAGTTTGCCTAGTCTTCCAGTTTATGGGCTCCTCTACTAGTTTGGATTGAACCATAGGTGCTTTGGCTATTAATACTGCAAAAATAAATAGGATTTTAAGAGCATACAAACTACTAAATAGATGATTATAGCAAGTCTATTCTAAGAGCCACAAAACTGCATCTGTCCTTGGGTGCAGACTTAAAGGGAAAAGCCATTCTTGTGAACTGGGATCTAGTGAAAACAGCTGAGACAAGGCTCATCTTACCATCAAACAAAACCCTTATACTTTTTTGAACCTGTCTTGCTGTACTCTACACTAGCTGTTTGCAAAAATCTTATCTAGAAGGTATGACCTGCCTTTCAGGGAATAGGGTATGTGGTACCAGTGGGTATTAATGAATGCTACCTGTTAATCTAACCGTTCCTGTTAAAATGCAGTAAGGTAAGAGGCTTTCTACTGAAAGGACAGTTGCTGCTCTTTTGTGTCAGGAACCTGTCTTAGTTTCATTCTGGGGATGACAAACCCCAAACAACTTGACATCCTTTTTCAGAGCTTCATCTGTTCTGGAATAGTTGTGATTTCAACTGCTACAGATTTAGACACAATAAAGAAAAGCATAACTTGTGGTGGAAATACTTGTGCCATGTAAGGGGAAAGCCTCTATCATATAGAATTAGAGAATCATAGAATGGTTAGAGTTGGAAGGGACCTTGAAGATCATTGAGTTCCAACCCCCCAGCCATGGGCAGGGACACCTCCCACTAGACCAGGTTGCTCAAAGTCCCATCCAGCCTGGCCTTGAACACCTCCAGGGATGGGGCATCCACAGCTTCTCTGGGCAACCTGTTCCAGTGCCTCACCACCATCACAGCAAAAAATTTCTTCCTAATATCTAATCTAAATCTTCCCTCTTGCAATTTAAAACCATTACTGCTTGTAAAATAAAACACTTGGACCAAGCTCCAGTTCAGATTACTGCATTATTGATGGCCTGGGAGCTATTTAACCTGGGTTAAATTGCAGCCAGAAATGAGTGGGCTTGTGCAGGTAGGGGGTCTCACTGAAGCTGGTGAACCTCTTCACCAGCTTGGAGGATTACAGTCAAGAGCAGCCAGCATCCTGTTTGAGTGGTGAATTTATTACTTCTCCTGCCAGTCTTGCTCTGTGAGACTTTTTGTAAGTGATTTCAGAGCCTTGTCCCTGTATCTGCCTTGCTTTTTCCACATACCTTTAATTTCATTTGGATACTCCATAGTTCTCTCCTGTAAATAGGAATTGCAATTGGAGTGAGCCACAGGAGCAAAAGTCCTCCTTCAATCTCCTTTTGTATTTGTGTACCAGTATCTTGCTGGCCATGGCTCTCCACATGCCACTCTCCGTTTCTCTAGAGAGTATAAATATGCTCAGGTACAGCTGTCTGTAGGTAAAATATCTTGTTCTGAAGAGAGTTTTTGTCTACTGTCAGATGAAATGATGATGGCTCTGATCAGGGAGCCCTGTGGGAGATGAATGAAATTTTCTTCTGAGTACAAGGAAAGCTGGATTCTAGTCAAGAGCATCAAGTGTTTCTACACAGTGGTAATCAAGAATAACACAGGATTTTTCTTAACCTATAAAGAGAATAACTCTGTGGAAAGAGTTGGAAGGTGTTGGAAGAGTTGACTTTCTAGTCATCATTGTGCATGATAGTTGGAGATGTGGAAATCCCACCACTCTGGGCTTTCTTCTACTCCCAACAGCACATTTTTGCATTAAGAGAACAGGTTTTTTGTGAATCCTTATACAAAGACCAGGTGTCGCATTCACATAAGTTCACTTGGTTTTATTAAACAGAATTTTACAAAATTTAATTTGCTGAGTCCAGTTGTCTCTTCTGATAAACTAGTAACTATTTGGAAGAAGGATCACTATGATGTGTGCTCTAATATTTAAGCTGAGGGTATAGTTCTTCTGTATGAAATCTGTTTGTCAGGGTTGTGGGAACAAAGCAGGTAGTACAACTAGGAATCAAATGTTTCAGTGTAATTCAATACTATGGAAATTAATTCAATATTCATCATTATCCTCAGAGCATCTCCAGAGGTTTTTACAGTAATGTCACAGCAAATCTATTCAGCTTTTAAGAAACGAGAGGCCACGCTCACAGCTGAGCTAATTTATATTAATACATAGCATAACAGAAGTTATTTTGCAAGATTTTTAGGCATTATGTCTACAATTAGTTAAAGAGTACCTGCGTTATCAATTTATCTCATTTATGAAAGGTTGGTTCTCATCTATTTGCAAATTGTGAAAACTTAAAAAGCTTAAAGGTCTATTTTCAAAGCAGCACATCTTTTTAAACTGTGTCCCTGTAAAAGATTATTTTAAGATTTTTACCGTACAAGGCAAGAAAACTTCAATATAGATAGGTTGGGGATTTTTGCTGCTTTAATTTACATATGTAAATTTCCCTAGGTAACAAAAATCTATTCAAGTTTCAAACTCTCAGTGCTAATGCTAACAATAGATACATTCACTACACTGATTACACTGGATAATTTTAACACCTAAAAAAAATGCTTAGGTCTGTTATGTGGTTTCATAAATACAAATTACTTGTGATAGAACTCATCAATGAATCGTACTTAGAAACAGCTACAGTAACAGCATACAGTACTGCATTGCATTCCTTGTTCTTGTAGACTCCAAATGGCATCATGCTGCAGCTCACAACCTCTAAGTACTTACTTCCTTAAATATGACAGAACATTAAAATATGTAAGAATATAAGAATAGCTGTCCGGTGTCAAACTGAATAGCCGCTTAGCCTAACACCTTGTCTTCAACCAAGACAGTGTAAAATGCTCTTTCTGATGTCTGTTTTGAAAACAAGAAGTGATCCAAATAAATTGGTCTTAACTCTTGCTATGGTGGCATCCTATAAAGCAGGAAACCTACAATCCCAATCAATGTTCTGCCTGAATATGTCAGTAAGGTACCTCAAGCTCTGAGGACGAGGCTGATAAACTGCACGAGGAGAACTACAAAGTAAGGCTTGTTGGATACAGGTTGTAAACTGAAGGAGTACTTCTACAGTAATGAGTATGTATCACTAATATTCTTATCAACAGAAGGATATGGCAGGAGATCAGAGTTTAGTGGGGTTGTTTCTTATACAAAGATTACTTTCTAGAAGCATGCTTGCAGCTTCTTAACATGTACGCAGATTTTTAATCTAGCAAGAAGAGTTTGGTGCCAGCAATGTGGGATGTATTGTGGTTGCAGATCCCCAAGTATGCGTTTGTGCAGTGAGCTAGCTGTGTCTCCAATTTCACTCTTAACTGGTACCCTACCTAGCTCATTTGACATTGACCACAGGGTGTCTGTGTGAGATCTAATTGTACGTAATGTCACAATCCAGCAGTGTAAAATGATCTCAGTAGCTATACATTGTTTGTCTTTAAGATGCCTTTGTACAACTAGAACAATGGAAAAAAGTGTTCAGCTGCATATATTGGAACTGTTCAACTGTTAGGGAAACATGAGGAAGTAGTTTCCCAACATCTTAAACATCAAATTTTGGAACAGTTCTTTCAAACACCCATGAGATGAGATGCTGGATTTCATCTTAGCCTCCAGGAAATAGTGCAGCAGTGTTGTCTGTAGGAATTGGGCCACACAGATATGAAGTACTGTGCCAGGAGAATTATACAGAAAATGAACACTGCAATAATATGTACCAGGGGAATATATATTTTTTGGAGGAAGCTACAATCTCTATTTTTCTTAATAAAATTAGTTACTGCTCTCTGGCTAGATGTTTTACAAGTTATAGTAACAACAGCAAACTATTTGGAGTGTGTGGCTATCAATTTCATTTAGTTGCCTTAGAAAGAACATCTGGTGAAGATACATTTACAGACAGATAATGATGTTGGTATCAAACCTTATCGGAAGTGATTGCATTCCAGCAATTAAATTAGATTTCCCTGAAGCAGGATAATTGAACTACTATGCAGTATTTTGCCAAGATTTATCCTCTTCTGTAAATCTGCTTGTGTCAGGTCTGTAGCCTTTCAGATCATTCCAGAAGATTTAAGAATCTCCAAAGATATGTGTTCATATGTATTTGTAGCGTAACCCAGACAGATAAGATAATGCTACCTAAAAATTCCTTATAATAATGCTGATGTTGCAAACATTC
>VZRU01001299.1:216900-244902 GCA_013398155.1 Pedionomus torquatus | reverse complement strand
TTTTTTTTTTGAAGGGGGGGGCGAGCAGCAACAAAGTATTTCTGCTGTGATTACAGGCATGCTCTATCCTTTCAAAGTCTGATGGAGTCCCTCTACAGGTCTCATATCTTGCTAGGACAAGAAGTGCAGCTCTGGTTGTCCCTGTTCTACTCTGACACTGGGCTGCATCACCTTGCATGTTGCTTTTGCTCATGCATTCACAGCGGGGCCAAGCAGAAACTGAAATGCATAAAAGAGGGGAAAGGGAGAAGTAACAGATGTTAGATGAGGAAATGGCATTAAGCTGTGCCAGGGGAGTTTTAGATCAGATATTAGGAAAAATTTTTACACTGAAAGGGTTATTAAGCATTGGAACAGGCTGTCCAGGGAAAGTGGTTGACTCGCCATCCCTGGCAGTATTTAAAAGATGGGTAGACAGAATGCTTAGACATATGGTTTAGTTATGTGTTTTGTCTGTGTTAGGCTGATGGTTATCTAGATGATCTGAAAGGTCTGCTCCAACCTAGACAATTCTATGATCTAGGTGGACTAATCTTAGGCTGGATCCTAGGCATAGTACCAGTTTGGAAATAAATCAGTTTGTGTGTGTTTGTTTGTTTGTTTGTTTGTTTGTTTGTTTTTAATGGAGGCAGCTCCACACAATGTTTTATTATTCTGATGTTGCCCAGGAAAGCTGGGAGGTGACAGCTGTCAGTGCTGGAGTCTGTGCCACTTATCTGACTTCTGTCTCTCTAATAAAGAAAATCAATCAAACCTAAGTGACATACATTTGTATGTAACTCATCTGACTTCCTTAAAACCCTTAGAGAAATGTAGGGGGCAAATCTTTGTACGGTTTCTTAGTCTTTCAGAGATATAGGCAGGAGATACCTGTTCACTAGCTACTAATCCATACTGATCCACAGACTGTCAAGGTTGTTTAGGCTCCCAGTGGATGGGTTATAAGGCCTCAAATACCTGGAGAGAATGAAGAATCTGGCTTTCTTTTCAACTTCTGACAAACCCAATGGCACACTGTATCTCCCGTGTGATAACAGGAAGTTATGGGAGGCATCTTTCCAGCTGTGTAATGGAGAACGATGAAGGGATCCTGAGCTCTCTCTGAGCAAGCTGGTATCTTTGTGTGGTGTAAAGCAAGGGTGGAGGTTTCTGTCTGGGTGCAGTAGCAGCTCAGAACAACTGAGTCAGCAAAACAGAATACCAAATGGATTAGCCCAACATCTCAGCCGAGCTTGCTGCATTTTCCAGTTTTGGGAGTCAGTTTGCTTGGTATGAATTCAGTGAAAACTCACCGTACCCACTGTACTCATTATATATTCTCCTTTATCAATGATCAGAGGACTGTATATTTCTTCTAAAATGCATAATATGGCTGTACTATATTTGAAAATATAAGGAAGTCATGACTACTGGTACTTAATTAAAACAGTAATAGTTTTCCTATATTAGCTCCTATGTTTATATTGCTTTCATTTTTCTGTGTGTTCATTAAATATTTGTTTTAGTAGGGATGCATTTAAACAAGCATTTTCTTCCCCTGATGATTATCCTCAGCTCTACCTTCTGTCTTTAGCACAGGTGTTTGTAGGGCCATGCTAGAAAATGTCATTAAAATAATCTTGGATTTTAAAAGAAATAAAGGATGAAGGATCAGGAAGCTGGTCCTTCCCCCAAAATATTATACAAAAGGGGCAGTAAGCCTCTGCTGCAGCACTTCCACCTATCAGAGAGGTGATGATTCCTTCACCATGAAAGAAACCATATGTGATGGCTCATCCTGAAGAGCTGTGCATCCTCCAGCACAAGAAAGACTTAAACTAGGATGTAAGAAGATGATGACTGCAAGTGTTCCACAGTTTCCCCCATTACTTATGTCTGTCTTGCCAGCTAAGAGTGAGCATGTAGTAGCAACTTCATGCCCTTCAAAGTCCTTTCCCTTAGCCTGGTCAGCTTGCCCATATCAAAATGTGATCCAAATTTCATGGAGAGGGAAAAATTTACTTCGTGATTGTTTACCTCCACCTTTTTAGGCTTTATATGGCAGGAGAAACTTTGCTATTTACATTGTTTCATAGAAATCTTCAACTGTAGACTGGGACTGGGAGGAAATGCAATTATTAATGTGTAACTGTTTCTTCTGTCCTCCTTAATCTTCTTTAGATGTCTGTTAGATAGACATACTCTTATATTAAACAACCCAATAACTAGGCCCTTTATACAGTGTATATTAACTACTGGGGAGCAGATCCCAGATCATCATGCTCTTTAAATTGATCCTGATGACTTGATATGTTCACAGACCTGTTAAAGGAATATATGGTTCAGGATATACGCAAGGCACAGAGCCCAGTATCCTGTCAGTCAGGCACAGGAAATGCCATGTGGAATTTGCTTTGCTCCTGGCCTCATAGATGTACCTAATGAGACATGGGGCAGCAATTAGCATGTGGAATGAAAGTGCAGCAGTTCTGCCATATGCACTGAAACCAGATATGGCTAACAGCTCCCAAGCATTTGTCCTGTAAGAGGAGAGCAGTAAAAGTAAATAAATCCTATGTGGATTCTGTTCTCTGTGGGTACCTGGACTGATGCTGGCAATGCTTTGCCCATTGGCAGGAGTAACTGGCACCTGGCCCAGCCATGTCAGTGAGAGACATCAGATGCAGAAGGCATCATTTCCATGAGGCAGATGCACTCAGGCAGCCAAATGCTGCCTGTGTAAATCGCTGTTCAGAGAACAAGCAGTGACTTGAACTCCCCAAGATTCAGAATCCTTAACTCCACCATGTCATGTAATATGAACTGGCTCCACTTATAATTTTTCTGCCTCTTGGGCACTAATAATTCTTTCTACATTCCAATCAAAGAAAGCAAATGAAAGTATGATCTGTATTAACAGCTACTGAACTTCATGACAGTGGTGTTGCAGGCAAATTCTAGCTGTCCTGAAGTGAAGTTTTACATAGGTCCGGTGGAATTTCTCCTGGAGAGCTGAACTAATGATAAACACTGCAAGTAGAAGATAGCAGCCCTTCAGATGAAATAAAAAGCTTTGCATTTATGACTTGTGGTATTCAAATGTGATTAATTTTTTCAATTATTTTTTAATTGAAGTCTCCCTGGATAGCTTTAATGACATCTTCAAAGCAAGAAGCTGTGTACTGACTGCAGTTCTCACTGACAAGTAAGTTGTACACATGGCTATAATAACTACAGGAGAAATCTAAGGATAAGGCAACCTCCTGCAGGTATGCATGCATATTTGCACATCTAACTTGGGCCAGACCAGAGTCTGCCACTTTAGCGATCTGAATTTATGGCATATTTCCTGCCAAGGAAATAAGGGTTCTTGTCTTTCAAATGTAAGTTTGTGTTGCCTTTACTTCCACAGAATCCACAATTCATTTATTTTTACTTTTTTTCTGAATTTTTCAGGATGACACATTCTCTACTTTTTGCCTTGAACTGAAGTATTTTGAATCTCTTATTCTGATTCATTTTGTCTTACTGAAAAAACTGTTTTGCTGGGAAAAAAACCAAGGGACAGAAGCAGAAGATAAAAGCCAGAATTATACAGAAAAGCAGTCTTGTTATAAAATAAAATAAGGTCGGTTGGGAAATGCATAATAGCTTCATGGATTGTTGGTCTTAGCACATAACTTTTTCTATACCACTGCTTAAAAAGCCATCTGCCCTGCCAGGGTCCCATCAAGGATTAATGGTTAAATTATTGATAAAATTTTCCTTAAAGCAAGATGTTGACACATGTGGCACAAGTTAAATGGCTTCAGACCCCAAAGTTGCCCTGCTTTCAGCAGAAGTGAGATGCCAAACATTTGATCATCTTTCACCTCTCTAATTCTGTCACACTTTCAGCGCCCTTTCTGATTGCCTTCTCTAGTGCCATCATTGTATGTCTATCTGTCTCTCTCTCTTTTTGTCTTCTCCCTGACTACTCTGAAGAAATAGAATACCTTTGAAACGGGGGTGTTCATTTTATTCTGACATAATATCCTTCTTAACTTCCTGTTCTTACGTACTGATTAGTTATGCTGGAAACTATTAAACACTTGCAGCAGTCTGCTTCTGAGCTGGCTGTATTTCAGGTCTGAGAGAAGTTACACTGTAATATCTCTAGAAATTAGGGTCTCTCTACAGAGAAAAAAGATTCAACAAGAAGCTCTTCTGGTTTAGTGGCTCTTCTTACTGCTTCCTTTATCACGTAAGAGTGTGTTTCTGAATGATGTGATGCACACTGAGGAGAACTGGGACAAGAAGAAGTGTATCTGAAAAGTATTCACAACTCCAGTGAATATTATTTGGTAATCATAAAGTCAGTGTTAGTGCTTATAACTACAATGAGTCTGTAATATAACAACTGATACCTTAACAAACATGAGAGGAAAGAATAAGAGATGATGAGAAAGACAAGACAGATAAAAAGAGCTAGAAGCATAAAGGCCTTGGTTGCTTGTTTCCCTGACTGCATTTATTAATTATTAGAAGAACCAGTTCTACTAGAATATACCTGTCACGTAGGACTTAGATTTAGCACCATATGAGATGCCCCACTCATCCAGACCTGTGGTCCTGCCCAGGGCTTTTTCTTTGACTATGGCAATAGAGTGGTTAGTTTGGGGAAGGTCAAGAGATGGATTGCTCCCTGCAGTCAGTCCCTTGCCCCAACATCCAGAGCTGTTCTCTGTGTTAGAACATACAGCTCTGCCTAGGCATTTTTATCTGTTTATGAACCTCTGGTCTATGGTTTATCTAAGCCTTCTCTGAACCTGTTTCTGCAACCTGCTGTGACAGCAAGCACTAGAAGTTCATTCCCTGCCACGTAAGGAAGTACTTTTTAATCTATTTTAAACCAATTTCTAAGTCTTGCCTGAGTGTTCCCTACTCCTAGTATTGTAGGATCCCATGAACAACAATTCTGCATCCAGCTTATCCACTGTCTATCTGATTTAATCAACCTTAATCTTATTCCCTCTGGTCTCTTTTTTTTTCAGGCTGAAGAGCCTCTACCTTTTTAGTCTTTTCTTGTAAAGCAGCTTCTCCATCCCCTTGATCATTTTAGATGTCTTTCTTGTGCCAGGAAGAATATACTATCATCCAAATGAAATGGATGTGGTTTTGTGCTTTGTTTTGGCTTTTTGAATGAAGGAAATGAATCTACACAAACTTTGGATGTCTCTAGATGTTTGCTTGCACAGTGACAGAGTGATTATTTTTTTGCAACTTGGTTCTGTTGAAAGGTCTAGACAAAGTGTTTGTTATCATTACTTGTTTTCTAGTATTAAACCATTGAGTAGCATCTTAAAAATAGTTCATATAAATTAGAAAGGTATGTTTACTATTCTGTTATGCAAATGTCACTGAAAGTTTGTGATCTGTGTTGTCTATACTTTTCTTGCATATCGAAACATTTAATAATTTCCATGCCCTCCAGATGCTGGAAGCCCTTTCTCTACTTGTGCTTATCAATTCTAGATGAGAGTCTGGGTATGTTTGACTTCTCTGCCACAAGCAATATACCTTAAAGTAAAAATAAGACCTGATAGCTCATCTAAAGGCATTTCTTCAAAGTTCTGATCTGGCACTTTTGGTTATAACTTTATCCATTGTTTGATGTTTTCCTACTCCTTCACATTACCATTCATTTTTTCTGCATTAGTAGTTTCAGCAGCCAGTATGGATATAGACTCTTCCACCTGCCCAGTTTACATTTCCCGTAAATTTTTGTATACTTCCTTCCTCTACAAATGGTGATATACTGACCTGTAAGTCTCAGGGTTCTATCTGCATTCTTTCTGTCACGCTGAAGAAGAGTGGGTAATTTCTTTAAATTTATGTTTCTATCTAGGGAGCTTTAAATTGCACATCAGATTTTTGCCATCTCTCTGTGTTCTTCTATTGTTTGTTCCAATCTTAGAACATAATCTATATGAACTGTAATGTTTGTGCTGTCATCAAAAACTTATTCTCTCATTTTGAAATACTTCAATCACAAGGTATGAGCCAAAAGGTATTTTGGATAACCAGGTTCTTAGTAATGGCTGTTAAAAGTCTGCAGACATCAATTGCAATTTTTTGGAAAAGTAACTTATTTGCCATCTTCCAAGGGTAACACATCCAGAAAGTGTTCCTTTTCAATAGTCTAGTTTCACTACTTGGGCCCTTAGCAGCCCCTACCCAATGTACCCGCAATACTTTTGTGAGTGTTGGTGTGTAGGGCATGGCTATGATGTTTCTGGTCTCTGCTTACCTAGACTCTTTACTTTTAGGGTTCCCTTGGAGTAGACAGTCTGAAATGTAACAGCAAAGCACAGTGAAAAAAACCAGATCTTTTATTTAAAGTATTAAGTGCAATTCTCAATGTATTGTAGGAGCTGTAAAGATACTTAAAAAGAATGAATTATATATCATTTATATGTCATATAGGGTAACTCTTCTACTTCACTGCCTCTCATATCCTGTTAAGAGAACAAAGGGACACCAATGATAAACATGCTTGAAATGGAGAGGAGGTAGGCTGGAGGTTCCTAATAGCCATATCTCATATTCCGTCAGCAGATGCTGGTGCTGTAGTGGTTAATACCAGGAAGGTGCAGTCACTCTGCCGTTTGTCTGGCAGACACAGGCTGCCTGCTGTCCTGGTGCCAGCACCCACTGAAGTGGGTCTCCTCACCAGATCAGGGAGAACCAAGGCTGAAATCACCTTAGTGATAAGGCAGGTATTGCCAAGGGCACACCAACAGGCACTTACAGTCCCTCACAGACGTGCAGACATGCGCTTTGTGCCTTGCTTGTAGCTGAAGACAAAAGACCTGGTGATACCATGCCAGTTTACAACAGTGCATGAGGTGATCCAGCTTGTCTGAATTCCTGGCCTTGTCAAAACCAAACAAAAAAACCCAAACCCATCCTTTCTGTTTCTTGTGAATGTAGTATTGAATTATTTTAAAATTTTTTTCAGATTCTCCACTAGCCTTCATGGCTCAGCAAAAGCTTTGGAAAGACTGAGACAATGTTTTTAAAGTGTTTTTCAAGAAAACCTTTTCCCTCCTCCCCCAGCTTTTTTTTTTTTTGCTGGCAGAGACTGCCTGCAACATGGTGTAAGGAAAAGAGAACAAAATACACAGACTCATTAAAAAATCTTGTGGATACTCTAGTCTGGCTGATGCAGTTTGGCATGCCGACGTGCATAACAGTGGAAAACCCACCTCCTCCCTGCAGTGGCACACCCCTGGAAGTGCCTGAACATGGAGAAAAGTATGTAGAAGGGCTGGGTTTAAAATAAAATAATAAAAGAAGCCCTGCATAAAATGAAGAAAGCTTCCATTTCTTTCCCTTCCCTTACAATTTCTCAGGCAAAATTAATACTTTGTTTTTTTTCTTTTGGTAATTCTCTACCTGTCTTTTCTGTATCTCATAAACCTGGTCCCTGGCTGCCTTTTTAGAGACACTCAAAAAAATGTGGCATTCTTGGCGGTGTAGATAATTGTTGAACATTTGCTTCTTTGCAGAGATAGAGTTATCAACAGAGGTAGTATTCTCAGGTGTTCTTCCAACCTTTGGAAAATAGTTGTTACTGTAATCTGTAGGCAATATTTCCTCTAATGCCGTAGGCATGTGCTTTTCCTTTTGTGGTTGTTTACCGATTCTCTAACAGATTAATAGGAGACTAGTTCACTCAGTGACAATCTGGAACTCTAAAACACTCTCAAATGCCTCGTTACAGACCAAATAAAATAGTTTGTTTTCTGTGAATGATTAGTCCCTCTCATATCTTCTTTGCTCCATTGCTTTCAAAATGCTAATCTCAGGGTGCATTTATTTGCTTGTGCCAGCCTGTTTATAGCTACTGTATCCCTTTGGTGGAAGCTTACTGTATCTTCCTCATTTGCAGTAATCAGAGAATTTCCGTGATCTATAATAATAATAAGTCAGTTGAGGCATGCTTTTTCAGAAAAACTAATCTGAGTTTCTGAGGCTAGGCTGTCATCTCTACTTGTGTCACGTTATATAAGATGAAGCAAAAATGAATCGCGATGCTGGACAGAGAAGTGTTTGAAAGAGCAGAGCTGAAGGGAAAAGAATCTTTTGCAGCACATTTCTGAAGAACAGAGAAATGTACTGCATTTCAGCTGTACTGCAGCATGTTTAGTCTTTATAATTTTTTTTATGCTTCTTATTAAATGGTTGAGGTGTCGTTATTCTCAGGCCTTCTGAAGTGCCATAGAGCAGCTTTAGGACCATCATAGTTAACTGTTGTGAACCTTGATGCATGACACTTGACTACAAGATGTATGCTGCAGTGAACGTAGTGCCTCCCCAACAGCCAAAGAGACAAGGGACAGGAGAACATAAGGTGGGAGTGAGTCACAACAGAGATGTAGCCAGGAGTTCATGCTCCTTCAGTTCCTTGCTGCTGCCAGAGGATTTACACAGGAATATCACCTGTGAAACAAACATGGAAAGGGATTTTCCCTTCCTTTTCCCCTCACATACAGGGTCTAGGGAAAAAAATCTAAGGGCATTCTGCTGTAGGAAAGAATGCCCTTGCTAGCTGAAACCCATCAGAGGGGATGGTGGAGTGTGAAGGCTGTCTGGTAATGCCTATGTTTAGCTTTAGTCAGGCCACCAGTATTAAATAATTTTCACTTAAAGAAGTTTTGAGGTACTCTCTGGTGATAAGGCAGACGTGCAATATCCTCATTGTCCTGGTTTGAGGTAAAACGAACCAATTTTCTGTTTTACATTTTTACTTTCTTAGCTGGGCCTCTTCTAACTAGCTAAACTCTGAAATTAACAGCACATTGTTCAGAGCTGTTCCGTCTCACAGTGATAAGACCTGATTATACCAAGGGATGGTATGCAGAGAGGCCCTTGTTTAGACTTATTGCTGGAAGAACCAAGGTCAGATAATTTTCAGCATTTGCCCATTGGAGGGTCCCACCTTCAAGGAGGAGCGGACAGGACAGGTGACCCAGAACGGACCAACAGGTGTATTCCATCCCATCAGCATCATGCCCCGTATAAAAGCTGAAGGATCAACAGGTCAACTCCCTTTTCGCCCTTCTCGCCCCTTTTTCGCCCCTTCTTCGATGGCTGACATCCAAGGAGGACTCTGCCTGTTCGTCTGCCTTTGATCCTGATCCGAGCGTTCCTGACTTCAGATCTGGAATTCGGCTCCTGTTGATCACCGAGTCCAGTTTGGGACTTTTCCTGAAGCCTGCTGGTGACGTGGTCGTCATCCTGGGAGCTTGATACGGTTTTGTATATACTGTATACTCCCTTTTTCCTAATTTTCCTTTTTATTATATTACTTATATTTTCATTAAAGTAGTTTAGTTTGTTCTAAACTCTTGAATCTCTTTAACTCCTTCCTCTCCTCTCTGACCAAAAGGGGGGAGGGGGGGACATCTGTCACTCGGGTTTTGGTGAATTTGGCTGAAACCACGACACTCATTTAAGTACAAAAGAATGTTGTAGATAAACAGTGACTATGCACAGATACAAAAGCATCACAAATTTCAATTATTATTTCCGCAACATAATATAATGCATACTAACAAGTGTGACACAAACTTATACTCATGGAAAATATTGGACTGCTAAGGACCTCTAGAAGTCATTGAGTTCATCCCCTAACTAAAACTCAGTCCAGCTAGAACAGGATCTTGTTTTACTATCTTGACCAACTGAGTTTTCAATATCTCCAAATTTGGAGATTCCTGAACTTCTCTGGGTACCTGATCCAGCATTTAAACTACCTTATGGTGAAAAATTAGAATTTCAAATGTCACAATATGTTCTTTCCACTAATTACCTCCAATAAAAATTTAGTTCTATCTCCTGTACACTCTTCTGTTAAGTATAGTTGATGACAGAAAACTGGAAGACAGGTAGCAGACAAGACAAGAGGTGATAGTGGTCCTAGAAATCATGCATAGTAAAGTCTTCAGACTGGCCAACTGCATTTTCAGAGTTACTGAGTGTTGGCAGGCAGACAGAGTTTGAAAATATTTGGAAATATAAGATGACCTTTCTCATGAAAGATCTTGATTTGCAGATGTGCTGGGGAACTATAAATCAGTGTTTTGTGTAGATTCTCTGTTTCTTTTGAGTCAAACCAGATTTTGGAAGATGAACTCTAGGATCTCAGAGTTGTGATTTTATGATATCCTCTCTAAATGAAGTACAGGCTGTCTGAACTCACCAAGCACTGGGTGGTTTGGTATTTTGCAGAAATGTGCAAAAGGAGAAAAGACAACTGATAAGTTGGATATCAAGTGAAATTGCCCACCTGTGTGCTTAGAGAGCCAGCATGTCAGGGAAAATTCCAGCTTGATTAGACCAGGAGGTGACAGGGTGGACCTTTAGGTTTGTTATTGGACAGTCACTTTCATTCAGCTTTCACATTAAAGGAAATTAAAATATTCCAGTAGAGATTTACAAGAGGTGTCTGAAGCTGTTTTGCTACCCTGCACCTCTTCTACCTGTATGCCTCATCTCTAAAGAATGAGGTTAGGAATTGCTAACACCAGGCTCTCAGCAGCCCAAGCAGGGACTGAGCTGGGGCTGCGTGGTCTCTGACAGGCAGAAGCAAAACAAAGCACCACATGAATGGGTTTCTGCACATCACACAAAGATGAAGCCTGTGCTCAAGTTGCCATTACTAAGAAGTTTTTCATGCTGAAACCTGTACTGCTGTGGAAGTGCTTTGACTGTAAAGAGCAACTTTTAGCACATTTATTATTAAAAAGGCCCAATAACTTATGCTATTTAAGTAAACCATCTTCCACCTCTGAATTACCTTGTTTTGGTGTTTTTTCCTAGAACTCAAAGTAAAAAGTTAATCTAAAACCATGGTGGCTGAGTGGCAACCTTCATTATAGAGCTGGCCAACCTGGTGGTGGTTCCTGTTCCTTGTTTGGTGCTTTGATTCTCTTGGTCATACTCAAATGACTACTCTTGTATAGTTCTTAGTCTGTGCCTCTGTTTGGTTTAATACATGAGCTCCAAGAAAAAACATATCCTTTTTTCTTTTATTGCTACTTTGTTCTGTTTTGTTTTCTTGAATTTGTGAGCAAGTAAACATGCTGACAAGCAACCTTTAGGGAGTTTCTAAAGTCAGTTTAGAATAGCATAATTTGTGATGCTGCTAACCCCTGTGTAGTGTTAACACTTTCAAATATGTCTAATTGCACTTTAAGATAAGGATATTAATGCCATCAATCAGCATTGGCAGCTCTGTATCACAGAATCCAGCCCTTTGGCAACTCTCACATGTAATATAACAGCATAATTAATGGTTATAAAGACACCATTATGTGCAACGTAGTATTTCTAGCAGTTGGCTTGTAATCATTAAATACCGTGAAAGTAAGGTTAACAAGCTGAAGACCCAGTCAGACAGTGCTGAGGAAGAAAGGGAGGGTCGGTCACTCCTCCTTCAGCCCCTAGTAAAGGTATGTTTTTAATCTTTGGCTCGTAAACCACTGAGAGAAATACTTGAGGTGTTTTTCACCGCATTCTTGCTTGTTGAAAGTTGAAAGGTATCAGCGGACGCCTTTTCAGAAATAGGCAGGCAGATGAAAATGTGTGTGAATACCAGCAGTGCCACCTAGTGTGGGTCGGTCGTGGAGAGAAGCGATGTTCCAACCGAAGCTCTGCTGCCTTCCGGAGAGACACAATCTGACCTCATTTTTCCACCCCAAATGGGATAGGATATCGTTGCTCCTGTGTCGCCCTGTTTGCTGAAGTCTTAAGAAATGAAAGTAACGGCTCCTGAAAATTTGTAAGGCATTTTATTACTCGTTTCCCCGCTTATTTTGCGGGTAGGTTAGCAGGTTGGCAAATGTTTAAGCACCTGTCTGTGTTTTCGTGGAGACATTTAGAGTTGGGATTAAGGGTGATTGTATATGTGAACGGCATCCAAGCAAGACTGAGAAAGTGACTGCATGGAAAGCTGGGCTGTAGCAGGAAAATTGACTGCTTATGAAACAGTGACTTAAAACCTTTCCTCTTCACTCTGTTTTATATGCCCTCACCCTAATTTGTTGGTTTTTTTTCCTACTGCAGCTTTGCATATGTTCTCTGAATAAATTTGACTCTCTTAAACTGACTTTGCAACCTTGAGCTTGGTCCTTTCCTTTTATTAAAAACAAAATAAAAAAAATAAACAGCATATTTACTATTGAGTTTAGAGAGAGAGGGTCTTGTGTTCAGAGTGAACCAGGAAGAGCAAAAGTATTCACTTGTTGAGAGCTTGGGCTAGTGTAAAGGTATAACAATCCCTGCCTGTGAGAATTATTTAAATTCAGTCACATACATGAACATTATGCTGGTGAAATGTCAGGCTGTTGCTTCACTTTAGAGTCTCCTCTGTAGAGACGCTTTTCTTTTACACTGCTTTATTCTGGCTTTAGCTACTGCAGGGATTTGCATGCAGCAGCGGGGGATACATGGGGACCTCTACAAGGAATCCATCCTGATGTGGCTTCTCTCTTACCTTTGCACCCGTGCCATGCCTCGGTGTTCATTCTTAACTTCTTCCCACATGGCTGCCAGAAGGTGTGTGTGAATGTTTGTATTTCAAACCCAGCCATCCCCCCTGCCCATGCTGGCGAGTGGCACAGCAAAGAGCAGTGAAGCCTGGGACTAGGGAAGCTTTGTGTCCTTTTACAGACACTGACTGCCCTGTGCAATTTATCCTGCCACAGTGGCATGTTTACACTGCAAACAGTGCACGCATGCTACTGAACACAAAGAGGAATTATTATTAGTGCCCTCAGATCAAATGTGCAACTGCATTATCCTGCAGCGAAGCAGGGCTTGGTATCCTGTATACAAGGCTGTCGTAGTGAGGCTCTGTGGCTTTGGGAAATTGAACTACCATTTCTGAGCAGCACCATGCTTTTATCTCATAGACATGCCAGTACATCTGATGCTAACACTATTACCTCTAGTATGGTTCTTCAGAAAAGTATAGTGAGCTGTCTTTAGAAAAGAAAACTTGGGTCATTGCATCACAAGGCTTAATGCAGGCTAATTTACCTGCTGCTCAGCACATAGGTGAGGTGTGTTCAGAATTCACCTGTGCTTGGTTTAGCACAGAGGGTTTAACTCTGTGCTCAAGCTGAGAGGTCCTTTATCACTATGATGTGGGCTTTTACTTCTGTTCTAGGGTCTTCAAGTAAATACCTGGAAATATCAGGTCTGAACTGACTTCTTGAACTAGATGATCTTTAATGGTCCCTTCCAATCCAAACCATTCTACAATTCTTAGTCCCATGATACAGATTTGTAGCTAAGATGTAAAAAATTTGACCAGTTTCCTACATCTCAGAAGTCCCATTCCACAAAAAGGATCACACCTACCTTAGAAACTCCTGAGAAAAAGAAAATCCTTATCTGGAAATCTTCCTTCATAGCTTCCAGGTTCTGAACTAGAACTTTGTATGGCTAAAACAGTTCATGATCAATTCTGTTGTGGCATCAGTATTCTGGCAGTTTCGTATATGTCATCTTGGAGAAACTTGGGTCTCTTTCAAAGTATCATGTTTTTTAGGATAGTAACTGGAGGGAAGTTTTTAGACTCTCATCTAACTTGAAGCTCTAGTTGCCAGGGGGAAGTTTTGAAGTTGTCTGTAACATCTAAATTGAAGCTCTAGAGCTTCAAAAACTGCCCATCTGAAGAGCTAGGTAGTTTCTGAAACGCTTTGAAAGTACAACTTCTAGACACCTGTGCCTCAGATGCTATATCCCAGGAGTGTTGTGAGGATAAATGTTAGATATCAGTGCTCAGATCCTACAGTAAAGGGGGCTACATCTTTATCTACTTTCACGTGCTCATTTTATCAGGGCTTTGATAAGTCCCTTGTAGTTAAGAACTACAAGGTCAAGCCAGTTAAGCTCTCAGGGTTTGCAGAATGTGCACAGTAACAACCTCTTTTATCTCAGTACTACTGAATGCAGGAGATGAGTCGCTGCAGTATCCATCACTTTGCCGATTGTCCCACCCAAGGACAGCCTGTTTCTTTTTGAAAGGAAACTTCTATCTATGCTTTTCCTCATCTTGGATCTCCACTGGTGGCTGTGAAGAGCTAAGAGCTGGTGGAATTGTTTACTAAATTATATTCAGTCCTCTAGGGAGATTCTCAAGTGGGCGGCAGCACTTCTGTTTTCTATATCCAAACTGCAGTTTGCTTTTTGAGTGTTCAACACACAGAGACATCCCTATATGAGGTCTCTGATTGACAGCACTTACCATACACCTCTTCCTGCCAGCTCCTCCGTGGTCCCATAACTGTGATGTCAACGCATTCCCCAATATTGCCACTTTATGAGTATGAAAATACTTATAGCTTTTTCTTTTTGACTTTACCTAATTCACAGACTGTTAGCCTTCCTCTTAAGCCATGTGTCTCTGTGATCATTAATACCAGGTGTTGGATTGATCAAAAGTACAATTTTTGATCCAGGTCCAGCGTTGAATTTCTGTCACACTTCTGTCAAATTAGTGAGAGCTTATGTGAGCTTTAAGCTTTATGCTGTCTGTAGAAGGACAGATGATGACTAATCTGAATAAAGTTAAGCAGGTGAGGACAGCAGGTGACATTTGATCTGTCATAAAGCTTGTTGGTGCAAGATTGACCCATCAGAGTACTTTCTTAAAGAAACTTGAATAGGCAGATAGAGGTTTTGGCAGATCAGAGTTATACCCACGGGACTTCAGTGTCTCTGGTGGTACAGGATGCCCTAAAGCTGTATGTGCTGCCTGATAAAGTTATGGCTTAATATAAGCATAATACCTTTCATAAAAAGCCTTGTTTCTACTGTCATCTTATAAATTCAGTTGTAACATTAGGTACTTCACATCTTAAAAATAGATGAAATTTACTGATCAATAAACCAATATACTAGTCTTCTCCCAGGAGTGATGATGACTATTGCTCTCACTAATGCAAAGTTTTGATGATGACTTCTTTGTCTATTTTGCTTCATTCATTATTTGAGGATTTTTAACTCCCTACTGCCTGGTATTTAGAATAAACCAAATGATACTTCAAAGTATCAGGCAAAAAATCAGGTTTTATTGTTCTTTTAAATCAATATTTTTAAAGACTCCTAGAATAAAAAGATTTTATGGCGCTATTAATCCTGCATGGCGTCACCATTTTTAGTCGATGCTGTAATTTATGTGATAACAACAATAACAATGGAAAACAACCTTTGGCACAATGAAATCCAAATGATAATACATTCTTCCATCATGCTTTGGCATTTTTATCAAGATCAGGAACCGCTGAGGTCTGTGAAAATGAAAGATGCTGAGAAACCAACACCTTGAAATGGCACCAGTTTCAGTCTGGGAAAAGGATGATCAGAATAATTTTTTTTCTTGGTTAGAATAAGATTGTTTCTAGGCAGAAAACTAAGGTAGGTACTAGTGAAAAGGAATACTTCATTTCTGACAAACCATTTCCTGAGACTTGTTGAAGGTTGCAATGTTCCTTCCTCAAGAGTGCCTAATTTCTTTGCTTTGCTTGTGCCCACCTGGACTATCCCTTGGCTCAGAGCAGATACTCCTTTCCCATAACCATAACCATAATATTGTGGGTCCAGTCCTTCTCTCATTCTGCACAAAATTCTAATTCACTAAGTTAACACAGGTGAGAGCAACATTGATGCCTTTGGCTGCAATCCTGACCGACTGGAAGTGAAAACTCTCATCTTGGCTTTACAGTTAGGATAATTTGGTATAAGAGCTCTTTTGAGGAATTGTATACAGGTTTAATCTTGACAGGAAAATGGGTTCAGAAAAGCTTCCACCCAGCTAGTGTACAGTAGCCCTGCTGGTTGCTGCTCCTCCTCTGTGAAGTATTGCTATGCATTCTGATGTTCGGTAATTTGGGAACTGGGGGATCATCAAAAGCAGCAGTTTTTGATGTTTGATGAACTGCAGTTGACTTTTGCAGAGGTGGTTGCCACTAAGTGCTTCTATGGCTGGCTGGAAAAAATTGTCTAATTGGAGATACATGTATTGCGTGTATAAACACGCATCCCAACACAAGTACGGATTGTCCTTGTCATACAATAACATCCTTGAAAATATGATGTAGTTACTTCCAGTTTCCTGTTCTTACCAATTTTGTGCTTTATATGTTTTAACCAATTCCCAAATACAGCTCCCTTCATTCTCTGCTTCTGGCTAATCTGTAATAGGCTGCTCCTGGGAAATCCTCCCTTTTCCCTTCCCTTTTTCAGAACTTCTTGAAATTCTGCCTCTTTTTTCCTATCCAAACTTAGAGCAAGCCCATACCATTTTGTCCTGTGTTTTGCAGTTGTTTCTCCTTTTTTCCTTTGCCTGTTCTTCCTGGTTATGCTTCAAACTAACATATATCAGTCCTACAGATTACCCTATCATGTTCCTGTACTGCTGGCAGTTTCATCCATGTACTAAGACTTCAAATCCTTCTTTTATTAACCACGTTCCTAACATCTGGTAATAGATGGCTCAACAGACTGCCTTATTATTCCCCCCAGTTTGCCTTGTCTTGTCAGCATCAGATGCCTGCTTACAAGGGCAATGGTTTTCTCTTTTACACCAACTCTTCCCATCACTCCC
Organism: Pedionomus torquatus; assembly: GCA_013398155.1. Taxonomy (NCBI): domain Eukaryota; kingdom Metazoa; phylum Chordata; class Aves; order Charadriiformes; family Pedionomidae; genus Pedionomus; species Pedionomus torquatus. Next base: position 228,263 of record VZRU01001299.1, on the reverse strand, counting down.
CTACTGCAGGTTGCTGTTCTATGCTGGAGAAGGCCAGTGCCCAAGTATCCGTGTATTCTATATCCTCAGGATTGATGTTTTGGAAATCTGTGCAGTCAACATTGTGTACTGATATGCAATAATAGATCAGATGAAAGCAGCCCTGCAAAACTGGCAGGGAAATGGGCTAGCCCAAGCGCCATCTATGCTTGTTTGCCATTTATACTCATAATTAAAAACTAATGATAATTGCATGTCTGCCAAGAAACAAAATCCCTTGGTTGAATGGGTGAGAGGAATTTTGCAAAGCAAAATTAAAACATGCTCCTCTCTCTGCTGGGATCCAAGTGTCAACCTTTTGTTTGTGAAGTGAGAAATTAATTGCTCCACAATGGAATCAGACTTTAAATTAGTGAAAGATTGTGTTGTCACTTTGCTTTCAGTAGCTTAGCTGGCAGAATGATGTCCCTGATTAGCTAGACAACAATTACCCTGCATCAGTCCTCCCCAATTACATTTTTCATTTTCACAGAACATCCAGTTATGCCTATTTTAAAAACTAGAATGATTTACATCTTTCAGCAGGGAGAACTAGAGTCTTCAGAAAGGCTTTAGGTGCCCTCATGCCATGTCTGGGGAATGTGATTTTCTGGACCACGAGCATCTCTTCACTAGAAACTTGACTGAGTTTATGTCAAAGTGAGCCAACTCAATTTTGGCCACTCTTGACTTGCACACTATTTCAGTCAGCTTTGGATCTTCTAGTCTGTCAATATTATAGTATCTAAAGCTGCAAAAATGGGACAATAAGTCAACCACTATATGCATTCATAAAGTTATTGTTATTCTTTCTGTTGTTGCTTTAGCACTAACAGAAGTTGCCAGAATCTTCTAAATCTTCTAAAAGAAATTCTGATTATCTTGTATCCTTTGGAAGTAGTGAATTCAGAATAACTAATGAATGTAATCAAGTACTGTCCTAGTTTCTCTGCATCCATTTGGAACTGTGAACAGCCTGTGCTTATCTCAGAACTACCTGAGCATAACATATTTTTTGGTTTTGGTTTTCTTTTGTTGTTGCCATGCACTGTTGCCTACACAGATGGTTCCTCTCTGCCCTCTCATCACCTCACCTCTCCCCATCCTATCAGAGATGTGGTTCTGCCAAGGCAATGTCATAGTGGCTGTGGAAAAGGGAGAGGAGGGAAGTGTAGACAGTTTCTCTCTTTCTTTCCTTTTTTGAGGCTAATCCCTGTTGTGTGACCTCCATGGATCTTCTCTCCCCAGAAAGAAACACAACACCAAGGAGATCAGCAAGTTTGTTCAGATGCAGCATCTTGAGGTCATGGGAAGAGTGATCCGTGTCCAGTCACAGAGAGCGCATAGACTTTGCATGAATAAAGGAGAGGTTTATGTGAGTGACAAATGACCTATGAGCCTCTTCAGAAGCTCTGGGAGCAAAGAACAAACTCAGAGACATCCGTGTCATGGCATTTCTTGAAACATTAGTATTGCAACACAGTACATTGGCTGGCTCTCCTTAATCTCTTTGAGTAACCTGGAAGATCTAGCTTCAACAATAGTTGTCTGTCAAACAATTATCAAAGAGGAAACACCTATAAATATGCATATATGTACATGAATCTGGAAGCCAAAATAACCTTCATTGATTAACTTTCATTTTAAAATATTTAAACTAGGCCCCTATTCTTCAGGTGGTCCATAAGTTTCAGGAGTTCAGAAGCACAAATCCTGAAGGTGCTAGGTAATCAACTGCTATAAACAGGCATGAATATCTTTGAAAGACTGAAAATCACTGTACAAAACTTAAACCTAAAAAAAAAAAAAAAATCAATAAAAAGAGGATCTTACCCATCTGTCCAATGCTTTTAACCTTTATCAGATAACTTTTGTGGTTTATGGTACAGTTACAGGAAAGAATTAATATTTATATAATTAAATAAGATCTATGATGTTCTTTTGTATAGAATCAGCATATCAACCTGTTCTTCTTTTCAGACAGTGAATATATTATAACTGTTAAGTAAAACCAGTCCTATGACTCCATTTTGCTAAGAGATCACTGCTCCCCATTAAAAAAGAGACTTACCACTGTTTACAAATGCCTCTCTGTTCTTAATTCAGCAGTCAGCTCTCTACATTCTGACTTTCAGTCCAGAAACCAGGCCTACTTTGCTTAACTTCCCATAAAAAATGCTGTCAAAAGACTTTATGGATTCTAGGTTATATTACATCAGACTGGCTCCTGTCCTGATGTCCTCATCAGTGTACTCTGTCATATTATTCTGACAGTACTTCTTTTTACTGAACCCATGCTGATAATTTCCTTTTTTAATGAGCCAATTTCTCCATCTCTTTATAAGAGGATTCCCCAATCTCTCTTTGGGAGAAGAAATAGGGTAACAAATCTTTCAAATGAGACATTTCCCTTACCATTAAAATATTTCTAAGTCATCCCATTGCTTCTGTATCCATGCTAGACCACGGACAGAGAAGATGCAATGCAGTTGGCTAAATATTTAAGGAGACATTACTTCTTTCATGGAATCACAGAATTGTCAGAGTTGGAAGGACCTCTAGAAATCATCTAGTCCAACTCCCCTGCTAAAGCAGGATTGCCTAGAGCACATTACTCAAGACTGTATCCAGGCAGGTCTTCAACATCTCCAGAGGAGGGTATTCCACAACCTCCTTGGGCAGCCTGTTCTAGTGCTCTGTCACCCTCACCATAAAGAAGTTTTTTTCTCATATTTGAATGGAACTTCCTATGTTCCAGCTTGTGTTCATTGCCCCCCATCCTATCACTGGGAATCGCTGAAAAGAGTCTGGGTCTATCCTCCTTCAACCCACTGTTCAGATACTTATAATCATTAATAAAGTCTCCACTCAGCTTTCTCTTCTCCAGGCTAAATAGTCCCAGCTCTCTCAGCCTTTCCTCATAAGGATGACATTTCATTCCCTTAGTCATCTTTGTTGCCCTGTGCTGGACTCTCTCCAGTTGTTCCCTCATGAACCGGGAACTGGAATTGGATGCAGTATTCCAGTTGTGGCCACACCAGTGAGGAATAGAAAGGGAGAATGACCTCACTTGAACTACTGGCCACCTTCCTCCCTATGCAGCCCAGGATCACATTGGCCCTCTTGGTGACAAGGGCACATTGCTGGCTCATGGATAGTTTACTATCTATCTACCAGATCCCCCAGAACCTTCTCCTCAGAAGTGCCTTCCAGCAGGTCCACCCCTAACCTATATTGGTGCTTGGCATTTTTCCTCCCCAGGTGCAGGACCTTACACTTGCCCTTGTTGAACCTCATTAGGTTCTTTTCTGCCAGTTCTCCAGCCTGTCCAGGTCATGCTGGATGGTGGCACAGCCTTCTGGAGTGTCTGCCAGCTGTCCTAGTTTGGTATCATCAGTGAACTTGATGAAGATGCACTCAGTCCTCTCGTCCAGGTCATTGATGAATATGTTGAATAAGACTGGACCGAGTATTGACTTCTGGAGGACACTACTGGTTACAGGTCTCCAGCTTTTGGATCCTGCTCCATTAATTGTGAGCTTCTGAGTTCTGTGTCACAGCCAGTTCTCAAACCACCTCACTGCCCCCTCACCTAGCCCACATTTCCTCATTTTCCTTATGAGGATGTTATGGGAGACAGTGTCAAAAACCTTGCTGAAGTCAAGGTAGATGACATCTGCTGCTCTCGCCTCATCCAGCCATCCAGTTATAACATCACAGAAGGCTATCAGATTGTTCAAGCATCATTTACCTTTGATAAATATGTGTTGACCACTTCCAATGATTTCCTGTTCTTTAAGATGTTTGGAGATGACGCCAAAAACAAGTTGCTCTATTACCTTCCCAGGGCTGGAGTTTGGACTTAATTAGCCTGTAGTTCCCTGAGTCCTCCTTGCCCTTTTTGTAGACTGGAGTGATATTTGCCTTCCCGCAGTCCTCAGGCACTTCTCCTGTCCTCCATAACCTTTCAAAGATAATGGAGAGTGGCCCCGCAATAACATCTGCCCATTCTCTCAGCACTTGTGGGTGCATCCCATCAAGGCCCATGGACTTATGGATGTGTAGTTTGGCCAAGTGGTCTGTAACCCTGTCCTCTGCAGGGCGAAAATCTCCCTCTATCCAGATCTTCCCCTTTGTCTCCAGGGTCTGGGATTCATGGGGGACAGTTTTAGCAATGAAGACCAAAGCAAAGAAGGCATCCAATAGCTTTGCCTTCTTTGTATCTTTCACCACTAAGGCACCCACCTCATTTGCCAGTGGGCCTACATTTTCCCTAGTTTTCCTTTTTCTATTGATATACTGAAAGAACTACTTCTTGTTATCTATAACAGTAGTGGCCAAGTTCAGTTCTGCTTGAGTTTTGGCCCTTCAAATTTCCCCCATGCATATCATCTCTACAACTTGGTACTCCTCATAAGTTACCAACCCCCTTTTCTAGAGATCATAAACTTCCCTTTTATTCCTGCCAAAGCTCTTTAATTAGCCAGGCTGGTCTTCTTCCCCGTCGGCTTGTTTTATGTGACCTGGGAATGGCCTTCTCTTATGCTTTTAAGAGTTCCTCCTTGAAGTATGGCCAGCCTTCCTGGGCACCTATGCCCTTCAGCTCAGTCTCTCAAGGGGACAAACGCTGTTTGCCACTTGACCATGCTCAGACCCTTCTGTAGTTGCCAGCCTATTACTAACTTTCATGTCTTTGCCTACCACATGGATCACCATCCCCCACCTCCACTGCTTGCGGAGTACTTGCTGGTACTTTTACCCAAAGGTGCTGGCATGCTGTTCCCATGATCTGCTTTAGTAATCCCGGTGTTATCCCCTTCCCCTTTCAAACCTAGTTTAAAGCGCTTTCAATGAGCCTTGGTAATTCTTATCCCAGGATCCTTCTTTCCCTTCTGTCCCACCATAACCCTCGTGTCTATTGGTGACTTTTTTTAGGCAACTTTGGCAAGGCTTGGAGATTTGAAAGCAGGATGACATGCTTATGAGTACATAATGATAATAATTACTTAGTAATTACCTAACTTTAGCAACTACTCCCAGTAATGAGCTAAGACAAGCATGTTCTTAGACTGAGCATTAATATAATTGCCACCCTCAGGGCAGTCATGAACTGAGTCTCAGCTGGTCAGGCACTTGTCATGTGGGGAAATGTCAATCTCCTTGCAAAGGTCTGACCCTTGGTCAGTCTCCTTGCAATGGTCTGACCCTTGGTCTCGAGACCTGCCAATTCCTTCTTTGCTGCGTCCATTAGATATTTTTTATCTTGCCATGCCTGTATGTTTTTGTTGGTTGTTTTTTTTTTTCTCCTGAATCTCTAATGTTTTGACTTCTTTACTTGAAACTTAACTAGTATTAACTCTGTCTCATCTCTTCACCTTTTATTTGTTTCTGTTTTCTCCCCTTATATGGCTGATGACCTATGAGCTGTCGCTTTTAAGGATTTATGTGGTAGGATAGCTTTAGCTAATTGTTGAAATTCTGTTTAAAAACAGACCCTAGATCATAACACCCCCGGAGTTTGGCTATGTATTGACTCATGTGGAAGGGTGAGTCATGGAAAATTAGTCCTGTTTCTTCTACAAAGAGAGGCTGTAAGGAGGGGACTTCAGAAAGATGGTAACCATAGGAAGATCCTCCTGAAACGTAAGCCAAATTTATTATCACAACCGGAGATACAGGATATAGTTGGTACCAATAGTTTAACTTGATGATGTAAAAGAGAGAAGGAGGAAACAAAACTTTGACATTTCTGTATGGAAGCTGACTTTAAAATGCAAATGCTCACAAATACTTACTACTAAGACCAGAATGCCAACTTCTGACTTCTTTTCTATATTACAATTATAGTTGTAAACCATAGTGTAAGAAAGTGTCTCTCTGAATCACAGAAAATTTGCCTATGAGGTTTTCTTACCTAATTTCTTGTATGTTCTTCTGGCCAATCAAAAGAGCTTTGCAGTTTCCTACAGGGCAATGCAGTGATTCCCAAGCAAGACATTCCAGGGCCTGAGATGTGCCAGACTTCCAATTGTCTGCCCTTGCCTATATTATTCTGCATTAAAGTTACTCAGACAGTATAGAAAAACCTGCATATATTGAATTGTTTGCTACATATACAGTGTATTTAGAAAATTATGATTTTAGACTGCATGTTACAAACAAAACTCAGTGATGGCTGAACAGGATTGAGGATCTTAAATCACTATTTTCTATTAAATAATCACATATTTCATTGCTCTGTTTAGCTTTCTAAATTGCATGTTTCATTTTGGATTTGATTAAACTGGTATATTGCCTATTAGTTATGAACCAAGAACAGTCAGCACATTCTAAGTGAATATGCTGATTAAATAGGAAAGAATAACTGGATCCTCCTACACAGACCCAAAAGGAGGAATATTTTCTTGCAGTGAAAGACCATTCAGCTTCCCACAAACCATCTATGTGAATCTCTGGTATAAAGGAATATTATGGTTCTTAGCTCAAAAGGGAGTGCGTGGGGTGACTATAAAAACTTCGAAGTTTTGGAGTTGGAAATTTACCTGCCATTGTCTTTTATTTCAGTGTGTCATTTCCACAATTTTCATTTTACTTTAGCCTTAAAAAAACTGAAAACCTCTTTTTAGTTTTTTCTTTGCTTCACTCATCTTTTTCTACAGACAAGTCAGAAGTTTGGCAGCTTTCCATGAAAATCTATTCCCACTTCTGCTGCTGCAAAACTCTGATTCTGCTTCATAATAATTTCATAAGGAGAAAATCTTGAAATATAGTTTAAATGTCCTGGTCAAATATTCCAAACAATTTATAGAAACTCAGTACAGGTCCCAGAGCTGTGATAACTGACTAATGCGTTTATGCTAGTTCCTTCCATGGAAAGAAAAACCTGGGCTTATTATAAAAATTGAAGGGAGATGGATACTTCTGCTCCACTGCAGATCAGTGGGAACAAAATGCCTGTTTTCCTTGAGCACCTAAGTCCCTTGGCCTCCTTGAAAACCCCAGCTTGCATAGAAATTGCCTGTAAGACGCTATTCAAGGATAACTACTGAATGTGAGGACAGAGTCCGATTGAAGATCTGTCTCCATATAATGTAACGAGTGGCTTGAAATCTGTCCCCCAGCTCTGCTAGTCTTGCTAGGATCAATTTGTTCGGATGTAAATGGCTGCTGTTCATCGGCTGTTTAATACTGAAGCCCCACAGTCCTTCTCGTTAATAAGGATGCTCAAAGAAATCATGCTGTGCTTTTATTTGTACATCTTTATCTTCTTACTCATTATAAGTAACAGTTTTACTGAGTGTTTCAACGCCTAATCATGTTGTTGTGTTTTTTTTTTCCTTTCCAATCCATAGTTGCGGTTTAATATACCATTACAATTTAAAGCCCCTGTAAAGAAAAAGTGGTTCTTATCTGCTGCAGAAATGACTTTCATTAAGCACGTTCTGACAGCGTATGGGAGCATGGAGGTACTCAAGGAAAAGCTGTAAATTGTAGAGCTGTTAACTGCAAGCATACTAGGTGGTAGAGAAGCCTCACCAGCTTCAGGAATAATGAATCAAAATGATGGGGTTTTTTGCATTAAAGCTGATTACAAATAAAGGCAGCAGTATTTTCAGACTGACACTTGATTCCTGTTAAGCTTTGGTCAGAGCTCTTGATAGGCGTGCAGTCTTCAGGATGAGAGGACTCTTCCCCAAGGAGAGCATGTCCCAGAGCTAGAAAAGAGAGACATGTACCAGGACAGCATACACCTAGCAGATTTCAGCCTGATCCTAGGGATATTGTGTAGTTTGTCACTTTCTGTTCCAAGTCAGTTCCTATAGTATGGAGATTTTGCCTGACTTATACTCTTGGAGAGAAAAGTCAACAGATTTATATTTCTTATCAGTTGTGACATTCCATTATCAAATCCAGCAGCAATCTAGTCACCAGAGGAGCAGTACAGATTAGGAAGCATCTAGATGCTACAGTGAACAGCCAGTGTGGTTTCCATCTAACAAAAGAAAGCCCATATGCCATTGTTATTTTACTTACCTGTTTTTCTTTTAAAAAATTGTCCTAAACAGGAGAGTAGTCCTCTCTGCAAACAGTTTAACAGAGCTCAGTCTTAGCAAATTGAAGTGATTCTGTCCAAATGTCCTGAATTCTCTTAACTGCTTTCTCTTCTATTTCCACCTTTGTGGAAATTATAGTGAGAGAAACACCATTTAATTAAACTTGATAGCACAAAATACACTCATATGCATAAAATGCACAGGAATATAAATCAAGGCAGAGTCCAGGTAATCAGATTCTCTGTAGCTTTAAGCTTGCCTTTCCAGATTCAATCACAGTCACTTAAATCCTGGTCCTTGTTGCTTCAGGTGAAACAGTGGTCCAAGTAGCATCAGATCTGTAGGGTGACCAAGAGAATGCATGAGTCTTTGGTAAGCTGGTCACTTGTATCAGGCAAAATGCCTGCCAGCAGCAAAAAGCAATAGTTAAATATCACCCAGAAGATAAAAATAAAGCCATGAATATGGGTAGAGAGATGGTTAGATCAAGATTCTGGTAGTGTCTCCAAGGCTCCATGACGAAACATTGTGAACAGTACTGCACAAATTAATTTTCTCTAAATTGAGCGTAAAAGTAGTTTCCTACTTCAGAAAAGTGTCTGAGACTATATAATTACCAGGTAGTCCTTTGATTCATCTTCTCAAGCTGAAGGTGGCATAGGAGTGTGAAGCAGTCTTATAATTTAAAATATAATCGCCTGCACCTTAAGGAATGTTCTCAGTGGCCTATGGAGAGAGAGGAACCATTGAGGAGTCTTCTGGTACTAATAGGTAGCTGCTGAGGGAGTCGGAGAATGGCACAAATACCTGGTCATCTGCGGTTTCATCCCAGAGGAGGATAGAGACCATTACTTTAAAACTGTTTAGATTAATAATTTGAAAGAATATGCTTAAGTGACATGTATCCAGTCTCAGTTTATTTACAAGTATTGAAAAAGGCTTAGACGTGGCAAAAATAAGTAATTACGCATTTTTAAAAAATATTTATGAATAGCTGTGTATGTATTTGTGAGGCAATTGATTTTGTGGAAAAAGTAACAAATGCATCTAGTAAATTACTGAACAAGTTGAGTGAAATTCACTGGTCAGAGTCAGATATAAATCAGATGATGGCCAGGTTTGACTGCCATATAAATCTTCCTCTATGTGGTTTGCCAGTTATAAGCACTACCTTCCTCATAACAGGGATAACTTCACATAGTTATGTCCCCTTNAAAAAAGCAGTAGTCATTAGAGTTATTTTCAAGAAAAATCCCAGAGGTTAATAAGCATGCAATTGTTTTATACCCATGGGCCTATTAACCTACCCTTTCTTGCAGGATTTATGCACAGAACTCAGTGGGAGTTTTCTGGGAAGATTTGCATGTCTAGTTCCCATTAGAGTTAATAGGAGGCATGCATGTAAATGCCTTCCACACAGACAGGGAATAACCTTTCTTTGAAGGCTTATGAAAATTTCTAGTTCACTCTAGTGTGTTAAACCCAAGAGACAGTCCAGAAGTTTGTCTTATTCTTTGTCTATCACACTAAAGCTTCAGCTTAGAGAACTGTCTCCCTTCTCTTTTTCTCTTTTTTTCTCTTACCACTTGTTTTTCCCTTCTGTTTTTTTTCCCTCCCACTGTTACTTTTTCATTCTTTCTCCAGTCTGAGAAACATCGCTCTTTTCAACTCAGCAGTGTTATACTCTTGCAAGGTGGAAGAAAACCAAGGGAATACTCTATTCAGCTTGGTTCTTAATGCAACATGTAAATGAGCAGTGCACTGCTTCCCGAAGGAGGCTGTTGTTGCAAGAAGGGTGATGCAGGGTTTCAAGGGGACAGTGGGCAAGTACTTGTTAGAGAAACCCATTGAGGGTCACTAGATAGATATATGACATTGGGATCAGGAAATTCCTGAACTGAACATAGCTGGCAGCTAGAAGAATACTCGGGGGTGGTATTAAAATGATTGCTCTCTTTTTTCTCTCTTTTGTCTATTTACTGTAGCCACTGTTGGAGACAGGATACTGATCTGAAACAGTCTGCCTGGTTTTATACAATGTTGGGAATTCCAGTATTGGTCCGTGTCTTGATCTCACCATATGCTGGCCCTGCTTCAGTAGATTAAATCTTTAAGGCTGCAATACTGATGAGGAAGGGAAAGAACTGCCTGATTGTTGCTACACTTTGTGCCTAGGGGAAAGTATGTCATGCTGAGGGGCGCTCCTCACCCCGGCCTTGAACTTTCCATGTTTTTTCTGAAATCTGAAGTAGAGATAGACAGCACCAGATTGACCCTATGAAAGGAGAGGAGAGATAAACAGATTCCCTAGGGAATTTTGAAAGTGAGGAGGGGCAGCAGAACAGGGTCTGACATAGTGAAAACAACTGTGAAGCCAAGTTGTTAATGAGTGTGTGTGCTTTTGCTACATCTCAGCCAGACTCAGCCCTGCAAACTACTTCCGAGGAAGGCATGCTCAAGGAAAATCAAAGATTGTTGGAAAGTAGTGGTCTTCCTCTGATGGAGAGTTTGTCTCAGAGCCTAAACACCATGTCTTGTCCAGCAAGTTGCTGGTAATTCCTTAAACTCAAATTATACCAGTTATAGATACTCTGGACTACATTGAGCAAAGCTAAATTCTCCTCAAGGTCTCAGATGATGTGTATCAATGCTGGGATTTCCATGCTACTTTTTTAGTAAAGGCAAGAAAAGGCTTCCCTACTGTCTTCTGCTATGTAGGTGGGAGTTTCTCTGACATGGCTCTTCCTGGGAGTGGAGCTATTCTTTTACCTCCTGTTGCTGAACTGTGATGTGAGGTTGCTGTGTAAAGATGAACAGATGCTGTGTGGCATCCAAAATATACCATATGTTGCAATACGGGAGATGTTGATTCTTAAATGTATAATTTGCAGAGCAATTTAGAATCCTCTTGTGATAAATGATTCAGCTCTTCAGAGCTCCTCTCTCTTGGTTCTGTGTTTGTTTAGAAACTAGCTGTCCTGGTTTGAGGTAAAACAAACCGATTTTCTGTTTTACAGTTTTCCTTTCTTAGCTAGGCCTCCTCTAACTAGCTAAACTCTGAAATTAACAGCACATTGTTCAAAGCTGTTCCATCTCACAGTGATAAGACCTGATTATACCAAGGGATGGTATGCAGAGAGGCCCTTGTTTAGACTTATTGCTGGAAGAACCAAGGTCAGATAATTTTCAGCATTTGCCCGTTGGAGGGTCCCACCTTCAAGGAGGAGCGGACAGGACAGGTGACCCAGAACGGACCAACAGGGGTATTCCATCCCATCCGCATCATGCCCC
>VZRU01001299.1:174502-216852 GCA_013398155.1 Pedionomus torquatus | reverse complement strand
TTTTTCCTAAATTTCCTTTTTTTATTATATTACTTATATTTTCATTAAAGTAGTTTAGTTTGTTCTAAACTCTTGAATCTCTTTAACTCCTTCCTCTCCTCTCTGACCAAAAGGGGGGAGGGGGGGACATCTGTCAATCAGGTTTTGGTAAATTTAGCTGAAACCACAACACTAGCATATACTGCTGTAGTTCATATGGACATTTTTGCATGCTTAACTTCTTTGATGTAGCTATCTTCTGTGTCACTTTAAAGTATTGTGCATGAATCCTTGAGGCAAGGCTACAGGTTATACCATTTCGAAATTCAGTGCAGCATAGAATATGAGAATATGTTTCTGTATACTTGGGATTTTAATTTGTTGTTAGGTTATCAATTAAAATACCATAGGTTGACTGTGGATCTCACACTTGTATATTTCTGTTTCTCCCTCAAAACATTTCCCCTCCTTTTTCTTCAGAATAACATAAAAGAAACAGATGCTTTGATTTTGCTGTTTCTTATAACATTGCAGAGGGAACGAGTCTCCTAAAGCAATGCTTAAGGTTGTTCCGCCAATTACAGCTTCCAAAGGATTGCTGCCTTAGAAAGGAAACCTTTTCAAATTTAAAAAAATAAAAAAAAATAAAAATGGCAAAACACCCACAGCCCCAAAATAAACAAAAAAAATATCCCAAAACAAAACAAAATGCACCCCTAAACCAACTTATTTTTATATCTTTGGCTCCAGAAATGGATATGTAATTCATTGCACCTGTAGCCAATTATCCATTCAAAACAATTGGTATTTCACAGTAATTAGCTGATTTGCCAATATGAGAGGCAGCTGGGCTTTCCATGGCCAAATAGTAAAGCACAAAGCAATGAACTCTTCTGAGCCCAAATTCTTCTCTTTAAAGCGCACAGAGAAATAATCCTTCTACTTAAAAATAAGGCTTCCTTCTAAAATAAAAATAGTATTATTTCAGTTTTAAAATGGAAAGTCAGTAGTGGAGTTTTGGAGGGTTTTTTTAATATAAGATGACTGCAGTGGACAGATGTTCTCAATGGAGACTAATTGCTTGACTCTTTCCAATGGACAATGTTAAAACATTTGAGATACTGTGTGTCCTGAACTGCTGTGGCACAACCTCTTGGTCCCTGGCTTCTGCAACTGTGTCGTTGCTGTCATGACAAATTTTGTCTGTTCTTGCTGTGATTTTCAAACCTCTGGATTTTATACCCAGTTACTGAGACTGAATATTTAGTTTTTGAAATATGCGGTACTGTTTGCTGTCTCTTTTGTACTTTGTGCATCATATAAAATTTATGTTGAAAAAATACAAGTTTAAGGAAATAACCTGTCCATACTTCTGCCATTAGTCACACTGATGTGTAATGGGGTGAACTTCACTAAGCCAACAGTATTACATAAGATAAAATAGATGACAGTAACTTAGAAAGGAAAACTTATAAGGGGCAGCCTATAATGTTTAGTTATTGACTTTTCTTTTTAAGAGGTGTAGAATAGTTCACTACAAATAGGTGTTTGATGGAGTTATGGCTCATAAAGGTGGTTCTCCTCTATCTCCTTCTTCTGGATACATTCTCTGCATGGGATCTGTTCCTATTAAAACTGAGCAATGAGGTTGTAAAGGACAGTTAATGGAGGGAAAGAAACTTCTCTGTTTTAACGTGTTTGTGCAGTTGTAAGGGTGCATTGCACTTTTGAGAGAGATCTCAAGGAATAATCACTACTTTCCAGGCAAAAGTAAACCTTTAATCTCTCATATTTGTTAATGGTTTGATGGTCATCACATGAGATTAAGCTGGTAGCATGGAAAATGGCAACTCCGTGGGAACAGCCCTGTGTGCCATTGGAGCAAGTGAGGCTACAGTACTCTTTGTCGGTTGGGCTAGGAAGAAAAATAATCGTTGCCTGATACATAGGCCTCAATTCAGTTACCTGAGCACAGACATTTTGTACTGTCTGAGACATCACAGGGTATCCAAGACACCCAGATAGGACTAACAATTTTGGCTTAAAAAAGCCCAATAGCCTACAGGATACCCATATCTTTCTGCAGCAGCAGCCAGTGTTCAGCAGGGGTGCTCTGAGGCATGAGTGTTGCACTGAATCAAGCCTATAATATTCTGAGATCTCTTACATGCCTGAACACTGAATTTCCAGTCAGATACCTTAGGTTTAATTGCAGCTGAAAGAGCAGGCAAAACCAAGAGCTAATTTGATGTCAATCACATTAATTTCAGAATTCTTGTCAAGAGATATTGAAAAAAAAAGCAAGGTCTAGGCATCAATGAAGCTCATAAACTTGAGTGTGAGATGTGATTCTGTACATGGTGTGGAATATCAGCATATGAATACCTAAGCTTGATGGTATTTTTCAAAACTGGTAATCTGGAATGAATCTAGTTTTCTGTGTTTGATTGAATTCTCCCCTGAGAATTCTTCTCCTATAGCTTTTGAGAATAGAATAGATCACTACTAGCAATGGATAAACTTCAAAGACTGCTAAAACTGAGCTCAACTTGCATGTTTTTTGGAAGCTTATTGGAGCTTTCAAAATTAGTGTGGCAGCTTTGCAAGGATAAAATAAGACAAGGTCCTTCACAGGGAACAGGTTTCCTTCTAGAAGTCAATATTTTAAGACACCTTCTCTTTATGAAAATTTGGGGTTTTTTCTTCTCAAGAAATTGGAAATATAATGACATTAAACCATAATAATATAAAAAGTAATTAAATTTAATTTTAAAATATACCAGACTGTGGTTCAAGTTTGGCTTCCATTTAGTGCAATATGGCTACTGTTCTTCCCCTCTCTGTGAAAATCATGTAGTAACTCAGCTTTTAAGAAAGGCAGTATATGTTCCTTTCTTAATAAGAAAGATGTGATTAACATTTGGATCTCAGCATGCTATCTTCAGTGGGAGGAAAACCCTCCCTACCATAGCAAGCACAAGAATCCTTGGTGCTTGAACAGTTCAAACACCAGGAAGTTGCATGGTTTAAACAGTAGAAAACTTTCATCAGTGCTGAGTCCTCACCACTAACAAAGACGAGAAAGTTAAAAGTCTTCCTCAGTTTTTTTTTCCTCCTCAGCCACCTACTTGCTTGTTTCTCTGATCTACATTTGAAAGACGAGCTTGTTCAAAATCACTTTAAGATACGACAAGGCAGCAGCAGATCTACATCTGAGGCATTATATTCAGTGGATGCTTTTTCAGTATCCTTATAAAGCCAACAAAGGAAAAATTGCACAAAAAGTTCTTCAGTGATTATAAGACAAAAAGTTGCCACCTTTCATTTTCTATAGCAAAACTGACAAGAACAATTTTAGTAGCTAAAAACCATGGTAAGAGATGGCACTGTCTTCCTTGAGATGTCCTTTCTACATTTCAACATGAAATTTGAGCTACTGAGCTTCTGCTGCAGGGTTCAGTGTGAGTGTTGTCAATCTCAAGGATTCATAATCATAAATCAAGCTCAAAAATTATATTGAATTAAAATACACATGTGCATGCACTCTTACATACACTGTCCACATACAGGAGCAATAAGTAGTGCTATGTCCCCACTGGGACATTGGAGGGATTTATTTGACCTTCTAGTTTTAGTACAGTTAGAAGCCACTCATTTCATAGGTTTAAGCTTTTCTCATCAAATATGGAGGGTAGAAATGTTATTTTAAAATTAAATTAATGTTCTCATGTCATTTTAGTCAGAAGACCCAACATCAATACAGTAAAAATGCCAAGAGTTGTGATCAAATCATGAAGGCTGGCAACTCTTCTGAGCCCTATGTCTTAATGTGATGGACTCTAATAATTATTGATAAAAATTCAGGAAAGCTGCTTTACTAGAACAATAGGACTCAATAAAGTGAATTGCCTAGCAAGAAGTTTTACTATTCTGCTGATGTTAATAAACATATGTTTACCTGTATATATATAAATGTACATTCCATGTATAGAATGTAGTTGAGCATGATGAGGCATACAGATATATATGACCCAGAAGTAAGGTGTTTTATGTTGAAGAAGAGTTTCTCTGTGGAGAAGTGGTGAGTATAAAATTTCTGGATGTAAGAGCATTTAATGAATAGATGTCACATGGTGCTGCTTCTCTTGTGCATGGAGAGGTAAAAGTCCCCTTTTAATATTTTTCAAAAATAATAAAATATTTTTTAAAATACAGAAATAAAAAATAAAAAAAAAAAAGAGGTAAAAATAAGAAAAGGATAGTGGGTAAGGAGGATCTTGTGTATGTGGCCCTTTGGAAGTACAGCTCAATTTTTGACTCATTTTTGCAAAGGTTCTTTGATTCTACTAAAGTGAAAGGATAATCCAGCTTGGGAAAAAAACCCAAAGATATTTGTTATTCCTCAAATCAAAGTTCCTCCATCAATATCTATGAGGCACTGGAAGTCCTTAGTCCTGTGTTTCCCACCACAGCAGGAAAGAGGGAAACACCTGTACCATTATTTTATTTATTTTTTTGCATTCCCTTTCCTGTACCTTTCATGAAATAAAAAGTAGGTTTTGTCTGCAGAAGTATGTCAGGAAAATAGTCTGCAGATTATTTTCTTCAACAGTAATCTGCAGTTCTCTGTCCCTGCTACCCTGAGCAAATAGAAGAGAAAATCCTAGCTCCAATCATCCTTTCTTCTTACTAAATTACTTTTTTCTTATGATACTAACTGGGCTTTGGTCTCTTATCCATTTAAAATGCAGCTGCTGAGTTCTTCTCTTTTGCCTGTTGCTCTAAACCTGCAACTCCTTTTTCTTCTTTTTTCTTTTTTCTTTTTTTTGCCTCTCTTCCCATTTTGCTTGCTACTCTACCTTTTCCTATTCCTCACTGCACTTGAAGGTCATTCACAGCAGTCTCTCCCTCCCTCCTGTCTAGTCGAGTCTCTTATCTAGGAACATTAATTTAGCTTGCCTACAGTAAGTGAAAGTAATAAAAAAAAAAATGGTTATTTGCAATACTCCTAATCAAGGTTGTATTCATGTGTCTTTCTCTTTAGAGCCATAAGGTAATAAAAAAAGTTGCTTTCTGTGAAATTTGTTGGAATCCATTGAATCCATCACTAGATAAATATTATACACAGAGGTATTTGCTTTTCTTGTACTGAAAGTGCAGAAATGCTAAAATTTGGCTACTCCGGGAATATTGAGATGCTCACCAACTAAAGACAAGTTTCAATTTAGTTTTTAATTCTCTCACAGCGACTTTGTCTGAGGTCAGCAATTGTGATTAAAAAGGATATTTAACAACATGAATAATAATACTTTTGCATAGATTATTAGTGCAGTCATGACCGCTATGAAACATCTACGTTTTAATTTCCTGCATTTGTAACAATTTAAATTTCAGTACACAGCATAAGAATGATATGTGTTTAGTTGCTGTCTTTCTAGACAAGGACTTCACTGTCCTTCCAGAACCACACGGTCAAAATTTATACACTAGAGTTCCTGGTCTTCTGTTGAATTATTCCAGCTGGAGAAGAAACTGGGGAATGAGTTCATTGTCTTCACAGTCCAGTTTCTGTTATTTGGGGTAGACGGTCTCTTTTTCTGTTTCTTTGTAAGGGCCACAAATGCATGTTTTTAACAGGAGAAACCCCAAAATCTTGAAGACCTTTATCCAGGCCACAGTACCAGCCCTCTCAGTCAGCAACCTGGCTTACATTTTCTGCTTTTTCTGAATGTCAGACTAGTTATATTGGAGTCTAGATGGTAGTAGGATTTCATCTCAGTCTCTTATCTTTTTCACTGTTGCTCAATTTTCATCACACTTGCCTTCACACAAAATAATACTCTGAATTGCTCTCCTTAATGTCAGTCCTTCGTTTTTTCCAGCAGTCTTACATTCAGCTTTGAGTGGAAAAATGTACCTAACTTCTCTCTTATCCTAAATAAATACAACAGTTTCAATGAGGTTTATACCAGTCCATAACAGAAACCAGTGTCAGGCCTGCAGTATTTTCCAGTCCTAAAAACTGAAGTGGAAAATAATGGATGCTTTCTATTGATCACAAACTCAATGTTACACCTGCAGACTCATATAACTTTATCCCTTATTTGCCCTGACCCGCCCTTCATTAGCTTGGAGATTTCTCCTCAGTGCACAGCAGTTATATAGAAGGGATTATTTTGCAATTGTAGCTGTATCTGAGTAATCTTCAAGCAAACAAACAACAAAAAAAAAATGTATCACTTCTTAAGCGATTGGGAACTATTTTATTCTCCTATAAATCAAAATAGGTGAGCAGATTTTAGTCTGTTTCACTGAAAAAAAAAAATCATTTTAGCACTGAGACCAAATACAGAGAATTCATCTGGAAATAGTGTTGTTTTTCAAAAAAGTAAAAGAAAATTAAAAGCAGAAAGAAGCCTTGAAATAAGGTTATCTCCTGAACAAAGGAAATTCATGTCTTCCTGAGTCCTCTTTGAGCTATAGCTCTGTTTACGAAGGATGAAGCGAACGGTAGCATGTTACCTTTGGCCTTGTGTTTTTCTCTGAGTGTTGTTCCCGACTTCTCAGAAGTTTCTGGTACGTTCCAGTTTAATGTCAGTATCAGGCCCCTCATCACTTCATTAGGAGCAGATATTCCTCCTGGTTCTTTGATGAGGTGACTCTATGAGTTTTGTTGTGCTGAGCAGGAGTCAGATTCTGAAAGCATATCTTACTGGTACAAGTAATTTTCTTGCTGAGTCCATTAGTATGTGCTACTGAACAAGTGATAAGGTAATACCATTTGGTCCCACAGGTGAAGCAAAGCCACACCCAAGATGACAACCAGTCAAGAAAATTCAACAGCACTGTGTGAAAATTTAGACTCCAAAATTAAGTTAAGTGAGCGGACTTCACCATAATGTAGTTGGTTTTACAGACTGGTTTTGCACTGTGCCCTAACCATGGCAAGATCATCCTTATCCACTTAGGTTGTCAGACCAGAGTTACTTGAGAAAACTGCCACGCTAAACGCTGCCAAGCCCATTTTGTCCCTCACATCAGGTGCTACAGGAAAAGAGGGACACATAGAGCTACATCTAAGTAAACACAGGCACTGCAGATGGATCTTGAGCTGTTGTCTCTGCCATTGTTCTATATATAGCAGGAGAATTTCCTAATGCTGCCACTGAAATCCTGTTTGCACAATGTAACGTTTTCCTTTTGTTTTAGGTATAAAGGACATAAAACTCAAGATAGTGAAAATAATATTTACAGGGTTTGGTGGGTTTTTTTAAACCTCAGGGAAAAAGAATATCAGAGCTAAGGGTTCCTTTCTTTTTCTTTAAGCTATATTGTTAGTCATAAGAAAAATATGATGGCAACTTGTGATCTTTTGTAACTCTTGCTGTAATACCTTCAGATAACAATGTAAAGCAAGGATGCAGTGACATGCCTTAAATTAGATCTCACTTTAGCAAGCTTCAAGAGGATATTTTATAGCAGCACAGTTTCAAAAAGCAATACATTCTGTGGGGTTTTTTATAATAAATGGCAATTTCTGTGGCTGGCAATTCCCAGTATCCCCTCTGCTATTATTTTAGCAGCAGTACATCTTTGAATAAAATATTTCCTGCCCAGGAGGGTCTCAGATTCTTCTTGCAGTCTGGTCACAACACAGACGTGAAAGCACAGGCCTCTGAATTACACCAGGAAGCACAGCATTGTAAGTGGTTGTTCTGAGCCATGCTCAACACATGCTTTGTTGGTTGGTATTAAAGTGGTCTTTATACAACAAATACAGAACAGAAGAATATAAAGTTTTTTCAAACACAATATTGATACTGAAGAATGCTTTAAGATGCTGCCTTAATGCAAACAATATTCACAAACCATTAGTAGGATGAGAAGAAAAAGAAAAAGTAGCCAAAATTCAAACCACATCATTCTATTCGTTACAAACTTTCGACTTCTGTTTAGCAAAGGGTGATGCAGTAGCACAAGCATCGTATTTCAGTCCTTTATCCGTATATCAGTTCTTTTGCTGAGTTACACATTAACATTCAGGTCTCAAATGAGAGAAGGCTAACTCCTTGCTGCTTTTTTATTGGTGGATGCAAATGTCTTAGATTCAGCAAGTTATTCGAGCACGAAATTGGCCATTGAATTAAATGGGACTTACTCACCCACTTAAAACTAAACATGCCCTGCAGGCTGAACACTGTAACACTGAGATATTAAAAATAGATTAGGGTACAACAGTACAAAAGTTGAGACCATCCACCGTCTGAATTACAGAAAGAAAGGAGAAGCAAAGGAAAATATTCAACATACGATGTTTAATACCTTTAGGCATGATGGGATAATAAGTAAGTTATTGTTTTCTGAGCCATAAAAGGAATGCATTGGTTTTAGAGATGTTCTTATTTCTAGTGAAATTTTAGTTTTCACAGGAAATACAGACAGACTTTTCCAATGGCTTGCAATGTGTTTGCTAGAAACAGCCATCTGCTTCTCTTGCTTTCTCCTAAGGGGAATAAATTCCTTACATCTGGCCTGTATAATAGGAATTAGTGCCAAATCCAAGACCCAATGAAGTTAAATGATGTCTTTCCCTTAGTCAGGAAAAAATCAGAATTGTATTGCTTTTATAGCTAACATCTCCTGCTGCTTTTGCTTGTTTTTTGTTTTGAATCGTATCCTATTCCACATAATGGGCAGATGTTGCTGCCTGTATATCCTTATTTCTAGATTTATGCACAGGAATACTCTTACCTTGCTGATATAGATGCTTAGTACTATCCATTTTCCAAAGTGCTTTTAAAAACTTTTAATTGCTCTAGTCCTAGAGATGAAACTACTAAGAAAATCCAAAGACTGACAACCAGGTGATAACATAAAGCTTTCTAGTTTTTCTAATTTCTTTTCTTATTCAGGTAATTCTTTCTAATTTCTTTTAGTTTTAGATGTTCCTGTTACTTTTTTGTTTATACTGTTAATCTCAGTCTTTGTATGTTTTATCTACTAATCGGCTCTAGAAGCACAGGAGCCTCACATAATCATTTATTCAACAGTGAACTTACTTTTTCTCTTCTGAGGACCTAGATTTTGCAGATTATTTCAGACCACGTGTAGGACAGAAATGTTGCCTAGGGAGAGAAGTCCCTAGGATTTTCCTCTTTCCTTTAATACCTTCTGTGGGCAAAACCAAATATCCATATTAGTATAGTAGCAGATCAGTAGCAGTGTTACATTTCTCCTTACTATTTTTATAGCAGTTGGAATAAGAAATAGAGATGTGTGCCTTTCCTAACACAGTGGGGGAAAAAACCTTATATATCTAAAAAGATTTATACCCAACCAGTACTGATTGTAGAAGTAGATGGGGAAATAAAATCAACCAATTAGTATAGTATAGTGCAGTATAATCCTGTTGCCATGGAGAATATTCTGTGTGCTTCTGTTATGGGCCTACTTGCTTATATTGAACAATTAGTGAGTTTGGTGAAAAATTTGCTGATTACAGATATGTTTTCTAAAAAAAAGGATCGATGGTAGGACAGTATGGAATGGCTTCTCCATGATAAGATGCTGTCTGAAAAACAGAAAACTGAGTAGCAGCAATGGAAAAAGTTTATAATACTGTGGGTGGCTGGGGAAAGAGGAGGAGAGAATGACTGCTCGCTCAGCAACAGCAAACTGACCTGACCTGAGGTAGCTTAAGGCAAACAGAGAAAGTCCTTCTCACAATGTGTGGTTCAGCTATCAATCTCATACTCATGGGATGTCAGGCATACTGAAAGCTTATGTTGGTTCAAAATGAAATTAGACAAATTTGGGTTATGGATTTTTCTAAAAACAAATTTAGTCATCTCTAAAGGAGGAAGTTCTTGAGCCAAAAAAATTTCCAGAAGCTGAAGAAATAATACTGAAGTGTCATAGTACATTTATTCTGTACCTAAGGTATCTACTGTTGTTCACTGTTGGAGGAATAGTGCTGGGCCAGATGGATCTTTAGTCTGACCTGTTTCAATTTTTTTTGTTTTTTAATATAGTGCATGCTGAAAGTGTTATCAGCTGCCTGGATTTGTGGCTTCCCTGATGCAGAATTGGTATCTTTAATGGGACTTTGGGAAGGAGCCACCTCAGACTCAGCTTTAAGCCAGGTAATTTAATAAAACAGGTAGAAGATGATAATTCAAAACATTATAGGGGATTTTAAAGGCGTTATAAATGATTAGTTGTTTAGAAATGTGTAGTCAAGAAAGTATTCCAAAGGAATTGAAATCAGAAAAACGTTTTTCTAGGATATAAGCTATAAAATCAAGGTCAGACTCCATAATGTAATGCAATGCAGTGTTTCCTAAGCAGTAAGGGTCCTGTTTCTGGTTTTAGGATTGGAAATGAATGCTGCCAGTGTATTGTATTGTTAGTACTTGTCACTATTTGTCATTTTTCTAGGACCTTATGATAACTTAGTATGTAATAAATAAGTTCTCATTATGCAACAAAATCACCTGAAAATGGTTTATTAAATTCAACAGACTCATCCTTAAGTGCTTCGGTCATTCTTTTCAAGGATTCAGTAGTAATTTGTTGTCAGTCCAGATCTAATACACATCTCTAACATCCCTTGGAATTATCATTCTGTTCCTTCAAGACAATCTTTGCTGGCAGAAGCACAATTATTAGCATTTAAATGGTAGTTTGCTTTGATATAAACAGTAATAAGCATCTCCAATAGAACATTCGTTACTGCCTTTCTTCCTCAATGCATGAATATAACCATAAAAGCTTCATTCCACCTTTACTTCGCATCTGCTATCATTGTTTTTTCTTTTTAAATAGTGATTTGTTACATTTGTGATACTTTTTCAAGGAATATACCTTTTTTTGTTTGGCTTTCAAAACTAGTGTGAATATTTATGTTAAATATGTATGTGTGTTGCTGCATGGAGATTTCTGTTTCTGATTTGGATAGTCTAGTACTTCGTGAACATAAAGTAAAATGAAGTTCATAACTTTATGAACTTCATGCTTTCTTTAATGTTTTCTTGTACAAAATCAACCTCTCTGTCCTCTGCAGCAAAGCACTGCCCTCTGCCTATTCAAATCTCATTTCAGGGTACTTTGATTTTGAAGAGCTCTTAATAATCCTTACATAGGGAGTCTGTGAGGAATGGGACATTCTGCATTTTATGGAGAGTGTCAACTTGAGAAAGAATTAGCCAGTACATGATGTCTTGTGGTAATGCTTACACCTTGACCTGTCTGGACTGTCATTTCTACTTCTACCTTTGAGGATAGGTGGGATACCTTTTCCTCTGAGAACAAAAATGCAGGAATTGTTTCCTGAAAAACAGGCTTTTAAGCTCCCCTCGGTTCAACCAGAAAGAGTAGCTTGCTACTGTAATCAGTGCTGAAGGGTACAGACAACATCAAGTCCCTCCAGCTCTGTAACCTCCCTTAGTGATCTCTACCTGCTGCTTAGTGATCCAATTCTAATTCTTTCCCCCCCAATACATGCTAAGTGACAGATTTCTACATTCCATGATATCAACCTGGAGAGTCTTTCTGAAAGCGTGGCATCAGTTGCTCTATCATTGCATAGATGTTTCACACTTCATAGTGTGAAACTCGTCAAACACTCTCAATACAAATCTATGCAGGAACTGGTGATCAGAGAAAGTGAGTGGGAAGGGTGCCCCAGTTCCTTGTTAACCTGCTCAGTCCTCCCATGAATGTTTACTTGTCCTTCTTGCACTAGTGGGCTGGCCTTCTCTCATATGTCTGAAAGTCTTTATAGTTAAGGTGGGAGACTAATAACACAAGTTACTAACTTCTGAGAATAAATGCAGAAAAGCATTAGTAAAGATCACTTATTTGGTCCTTCTGTTAAATATTTCTACAAAGTAGAACACATTGTATGGATACACTTCCATATCTTTCTTTGGGTTCAAAGAACATTCACTTTGCATCTAACATTTTTATTCCAACCAGTTGTTCTTTTGAAATAGAATCATAGAATGGTTAGAGTTGGAAGGGACCTTGAAGATCATCGAGTTCCAACTCCCCTGCCATGGGCAGGGACACCTCCTACTAGACCAGATTGCTCAAAGCCCCATCCAGCCTGGCCTTAAATACTTCCAGGGATGGGGCATCCACAACTTCTCTGGGCAACCTGTTCCAGTGCCTCACCACCCTCACAGCAAAGAATTTTTTCCTAATATCCAATTGAAATTTCCCCTCTTCCAGCTTAAAACCATTACCCCTTGTCCTGTCACTCCACTTTCTGACAAAGAGTCCCTCTCCTCCTCTCCTGTAGGCTCCCTTCAGATACTGGAAGGCTGCTAGAAGGTCTCCCTTAGGCAATAAATAGGCAATAAAAGGCCTAAACTCTACTTTTTCTTGTTTAAAATATTTAGCCTTGGTGTTTCCTCTCATTCTAGCAGAACATTTGTGTCTTGCAACCTGAAAAGGTCTCGTAAGAAAGCATTTTCATGTAGA
The DNA here is from genome assembly GCA_013398155.1 of Pedionomus torquatus. Classification (NCBI taxonomy): domain Eukaryota; kingdom Metazoa; phylum Chordata; class Aves; order Charadriiformes; family Pedionomidae; genus Pedionomus; species Pedionomus torquatus. The sequence continues at coordinate 204,390 of VZRU01001299.1, read as the reverse complement.
AAAACTGTTGGTGACAGTATTTTATGGAATTGGGTTAATTGATGTGAGTGAATAGGCCACAGGTTTTAAATTATTTTTTAAGTTTAAATTACCAGAACTGCATTTGTAAATCAGTCAGGAATACAAAAGGACAAGGGATGTGAAAGGATGATGAAGTCCCAGAGGCTGGATTAAATATGAAAATTGTATTTCTTATGCTTAAATTGTATTGCTTTCTGTTTTCATTAATACTTAATAGATATCTGGGTCATAGAATATCCTGACTTGAAAAAAAACACAAAGATCAAGTCCAACTTCTGACTCTACAATGGGCAACCTGAAAGTTAAACTTTATACCTAAGAGCATTGTCCAAACACTTCTTGAACACCAACAGGCTTGGGGCCTTGACCACTTCCCTGGAGAGCTTGCACCAGTGCTTGACTACTCTCTCAGTGAAGAACATTTTCCTAATATCCCATCTGAATTTTCCCTGACACAGCTTTAAGCCATTTTTTTGCATCCTGTCAATGAATACTGGAGGGAAGGGATGAGCACCTCCCTCTTTGCTCCCCCTCACAATGAAGTTGTAGACAGCAACGAGGTGACCACTCAGTCTCCTCTGCACTGAGCAAACTAGTATCCTCCAGATACTGTAGTCAGAAACTCTATTTCAAAAGCTTACAAAAAAAGATGTGTTTGTCCTTTCATATGTAATATTTTAATAACCAAAATACAATAAAAATCCTAGGTTTTTTTCCAATTACATGGATAAATAATATTAATACCATGAAACCAAATATAGCATTTCTCAATGTCAGAGTATCTCAAAGCTATTTGCTGATAGTTATGTAAATTTCTAATTAAGAATTCTTTTTCTGATTATTTCTGCTTAAATGTTTGTCTTTTTAATCACCACAACTTCAGGCTACAGTATATTATCTGTGTCATATTCCAATCTACAGCCTTACAAATTATGATCTAGTTTTGTAAGCTCCTACTGTGCTAGCTGAATGTTTACTTGAATGGTTAGTCTCATTGAATTCAAAGAAGCTACCCATGCAATTTTCAGTAATGTATTAAAATGCTGTATAGCTTAGACCTATGCATGTCTCGGGCAATCTATATAGATTACTCTGTCTCTATAAATTTAGTAAACTGTAATGTAATCCCTCTGGAATAATACTCACTTATTTTTCACCAACAGAAAAATTAAATCCTGAAAAGGGGAAGATCCTTCTCAGAAACGTGTCAGTCCTCATGATCTCTAAGTTTTCATTGGGCAATATTTGGGGTGGCAGAAGCAGTGTTTCTGACTTGCTGCACAGAAACATCATTATTTTACAGATTCCCTTATCCTAAAATAAGAAGCAACAAATCTGCTTTAAACTATTATTACAAAGCATCATCATGTATTACAGCTTCCTAGATGTATATTTCTATTTTGTAGATATAGATAGAGAAGGAGATAGACAGTTAATTTGCTTTTTGTGAAAGTTTCTCTTTAAGATTCTGGACAGATCTAAGACATGAAAGAGGCATTTCCACCTGGAATATATGGATGAACAAGAGTCTTCCTTGCTCTCCATCAGCTGCAATAACTGCTTGTAAAATAGAAGTGCTAAAACCTAAATGGGGTGGAAAAAATTGCCCGCAGCTCATTAAAACGGAAGCATTAAATCATACTTTTGGCTTTCAATAACAGAGTTTTAAAACCAAAATTCAAATTTAACTTTGCACTTGAAACATTCTGCATGTTTTAATGTCTATAAAGCTCCTTAGTGTTTTCAGAAGAAAAATGAGTACCTCACCACAAAGGCACTGAGGCAGAAAAAAATCAGAAGTATTTACACAATCAACGGATATTACTGTCCCATTTCAGATCTTTTTTCATTTTTTTCCTGAATCTCTCAGTTCTGCATTTTTAGGTAACAATCTCACTTTTACTTCATCCCACCCACTGGAGAGCTGCTATGAAGCTCCTCATCCATAGGGCCACTTCTGCAAGTAGACAGCATTCTGACTTCAGACACCCTGATCTCCACACATCTGCTCTATCTGCCATCCCTCCCAGATCCAATTTAATCTTGTATTGACAGGCCTTATGTTTGCTGAATTCAGCAAAGCTCTTCTGGGTTTGCCATCAGTGCAACATGTCATGCATTTGTTTTGCAAGACAAATTGCATAATTAGGAATAGATTTTATTTTGATACTCTTCTATGTGTCCTACAAGCCTAATCATTGTTAGGGATGTGTCTTGATAATGAATACCAGAGGAACTGGCATTGCTGCGTGTAGGATCTTGTTTTGAATCAAAATCAGTAAGAATATTTGTGAGGTGTCTTCCCATGCTAGATATGGAAATTATAGAATCATAGACTGGTTTGGGTCAGAAGGAACCTTAAAGATCACTTAAGTCCAAGTCCCCTGACATGGCAAGGACACCTTCCACTAGACCAGATTGCTCAAAGCTATGTCCTACCTGGCCTTGAACACTTCCATGGAAGGGGCATCCACAGCTTCTCTGGGCAACTTGTTCCAGCGTCTCACCATCCTCATAATGAAAAATTCTTCCTGTTATCTAATCTAATAACATCTAATGATGTTACCTCTCATCCTATCACTACACTCCCTGACAAAGAGTCCCTCTCCATCTCTCCTACAGGTCCCCTTTAGGTACTGGAAGGCTGCTATAAGGTCTCCCCAAAACCTTCTCTTCTCCAGGCTGAGCAACCCCAACTTTCTCAGCCTGTCTTTATAGGAAAGGCACTCCATCCCTCTGATCATCTTTGTGGCCCTCCTCTGGACCCATTCCAACAAGTCCGTGTCCTTCCTGCGCTGAAGAAATGACAGGCTCTTAATGCTCTTAATGACTTTGCAATGGAGAGACTCTCCCAAACAAATAAAGGAGAGTGGGGGTGGAAGAAGAGCTGAAAGAGAATTAGTATATTAAGAACTTTTATGAACTGAAGCAGTGTCTGCCAATACGCCTTCTCCATTTGATTTTGGCTTATCATGGAATCTCAGAATGGTAGCAGTTCGAAGGGACCTTCAGAGATCATCTAGTCCAACTGCCCCGCCAAAGCACAGTCACGCAAAGCAGGCTGTACATGAATGCACTGAGGCAGGTTTTGAATATCTTGAGAGAAGGAGACTCTACAACCTTTCTGGACAGCCTATTCCAGTGCTCTGTCATCCTTAAACTAAAGTTTTCCCTCGTGTTGAGATGGAATTTCCTCTGTTCCAGTTTGTGCCCATACAAATCATAAAGTTAGGTCCTACCCTCTCGTCCTACCCTCTCCAAGTCCTGCTTAGAGGTGGCAAACCCCTTATTTCCTTCAGGTAAATTTCTTTTTTCTTGAGGTGCTGCCTCTGCACTACTTCTCTTTCCTGAGGCAGGCTGCAGAAACTAGAGGCCTTTTTATGTCTTTAATATGCAGGCGAGGTGCTGTACAGAGGCATCAAATTACTAATGCAGAGCTAAGAACAAGATATGATTCATTCATTCTTAGTCTTTCTAGTCCTGCACAATTATTTGATCAAGGTGATATTCAAGGAGGATAGTTTTACAGTGTAACAATAATTTTTATGAATTTTTTTTTCCAAACGTTTTGTATTTTAATGTTGATGCTAATTTTTGCAGGAGAAAGTACATGTACTTTGAAAAACGAAGTGGTGAAGCAAATCATTCACTAAGTCTCCTTCATCTCTCACAAGCATCAGAATAAATGTTAAATTTCCAAGGTTGGAAAACAGTTTGATTTCTGGCATCTGGTACATTAAGGTGTATATATAAGCACAGCAAATAGGACACACTGCAGAGACCCCTGAGAGTAGTACCCATAGAGGTGGCTCCAAAACCAGGAGCAGACCTCACCTGATGGGTGCATACCTCCATTTGATGCTGCATCTGAATTAACTGCCTCTTATTCGAGGCAGTGATGCTAGGCTAAGATGGCTGTAATGCTCCTGGCATTTATTTTAGCACAGTGCCACATTGCGCTTCATGGATATCTTAGCTCTTCTGGATATAACTGTGGGTATTGGTATCTAATCCATCATGACATTGGATACACCCTAAAACCACAAAAAGGGTCTTTTTTCCATGGACAACATTAAGTTTTGCAGTGGAAATTATGGAAGCCAAAACCAGGTCATTGAAGCTGAGAGGTACTTGTGGGGAAGCAGTGTTGTAGGAATTTCTTACTGGAAAGCATGTTGCATGACAGTGTGGTTAAAAGGACATTGTCTTTCAAAGAAAAGGCAGAGACTAATGAGTCAAAACAAAATGATGGATTACATAGGCAAAGACAGGATGCATTTGCCTGATGTTACAGAGGAATGGCACTGGGGAGCTGTGAGCACTGAGATAAGATAAACTCAACAGGTGGTTTAATTAATATAGGCATGAATGAGTAAAAAGCATTAAATAGATGCGCAAAAATTGTAATAGGAGTGTCAGAAATATGGGATCTCGGGATATCAAAGTTCCTGGGTTTGTGCGTATTACATTTTACAATGTGGACTGAATCTACAGTTTAATTTTTGGCAGTTGTAAATATTAATTGGAACACCAGTTTAAAGACCAGCTGTACTGGTTTTATGAAGTTTATAGGGCAAGTTTATAATGGAGTTTACTCTCATGCTAGTGAGGTGGGAAGAGATGCTGCACTAAGTATATTGCTGCATATGAGCTGTGCAGCTGCACAAAGCCTACACTGGTCAATGATAACATTTTTGATATGCTTTTATAAAAGAAAAGAGAGAAGCCAGTGGTTTGAATTGGCAGAAGGTCATCTTAAATAGCAGCCTTTAATTATTTGCTTTGATTGGTTTCTACCTGTAGAAGACCAGAGAAACAAGTTTGGAATTTTGTACATGCTTTTTTTCATTTCTACTTCTGATTAGAAGAAATTCAAATTAAGTGGGTAAGAAGTGTATGGCAGGCAGGATTTTGATGTTTCTACAATAGAGAATTCCATAGGAACCACGAGTCAATTGCAGAACTGAAGTGAACTTTGACTGCAGGAGATTCTGAGTGACACAGACATGAGTGACAGAGATGCAAAATGTTCAGAGGATTTTGAACTGGTAGTAGTAAACTGGATGTAACCATGGGTTATTCCTGGCATGGAATATGCATCTGATTTGGTACAAGTTATTATAATTAAGGCTGGTTACACATGTTGAAGGATGTAGTTATGGACGGGATCAAATATATTCTGCAGCATCTGAGTAATAGTCAAAATTATTTATCAAAAGGATTAGTGTGTCTCTAAAAATCCTTGCATTCTATTTATGATTTTAATTTTTATTTTGTCTTTAGCTAAAGACCTTGTTTCTTTTTTTTTTTTTCTTCTTAAACTAGTTTCATCTTGTTATGCTTAGTGGAATTACAATCGGTTTTACTCCATACGTTTTTCAGAAGACGCATGCATTTTCATACTAATAGCCTGTACGCTGCTAAATAATCCATGCCAGATGTAGTACAGTTAATCTTTCCCCGTTTCTGACAGAATTAATGGTAAGAACCATTTTGCTATAGTTGAGTATAATTTCCTATCTGGGGAAATAATTAATGTCTGACAAGATATTAAGCAAATATTGAATATTACATTGAGAGTGAAGCCTTCTAAACAGTTCCTAGATTTATATAAATTATATTAATTAATTAATTTTCTGCAACATGCCCAGCTGTGTTCAGTGTGAAAGTTTCCGGTCTAGTAGCATCTTGGAAAGAGCATTGTGGCAACTCTTGAAAAACAGCTAACAAATCCAAGACCCTCATCAGTCAACTGCAGCAAACTGGATCAGAGAGCAGGAGCTCTCCTTGTCTTCGTGGTCCTTCCTTCCAGGAATCTGGCAGGGAGGAGGAGAAACATGGGAGAATCTTGGAAGTTATTTTAAAATCCCCAGGGATTTTGGACTCTCAGGTTTTTAAAGTTTTGTTTGATGCCTCTTGTTTAACAGTGAGCCCAAGAGTAAGGTTTTCTTTGCAAATTTTTAGCTTTCTTCTTGTAGTTGTATGTGTTAGGACCCTAAAATGATGCTAAGCTCTGTTCCTTACCAAGAAAAGGCATGCAAGCCATATCAGAACAGGGAAAGCAACAAAAGTAGAGCCTCTGAATATTTTGCTAGGATATGACTTTGCAGGTCTTATTGGTGTTACGGTCTAAACAAAGGACTATATCCCTACAGTCCATTTTAGAATTTAGGAGCAGGCAGAAATCTCAGAAAATTATTAGCCAGAAAATTATCAAAAGATAAACTGAGCAGAGAAAGTATACTTAGGTGTCCTTTCATCCGTATGTGCTGTAGTGTATAGGGCAAACAAAGGGTGAAACAGGGACTGGAGGTCCTTTAATTGCAATGGGCCAAAAGGATCTCAGAGCTTCAGCCTGTGTTACCTTTAATCTTTTTCCTCATATGGCTGGGGCCCTTGAAACAGAGTTTAGAGATATTTGAAAATGCCATATGACAAGGAGTGAATTCGCTATGTTATCATTGATATCCAAAGCCTATTGGCTGTCAGGATGCCACAGGAGACACTGCCAAGTGGCACCACGCTGCCAGACCAGTCCTCATCTCATTCCTTTGAATAGAGGCTACCTTTGAAAAAGAAGAGTCATCAGCTGAATCTACTCTGCTTCAGTGACTCTCAGCTTCCCAGAGCCCACAGGTACTATGAGGAGCATAGTGCTGGTTAGATCAGAGTTTCTTTGACCTGTCAGCCTTTAACATACACCAGCAGACTCAGGGCAGATGATACCTTTGTTTACAGCAATTCTTTGTGCTGTAACATGCTACATGGCAGGAATATCTTAGGGGGGTTTCATAGTAATGTATATTCCCAAACTAGAGTTTTTGAGATACTATCCACCCATTTCATAACCCTTGTTCTAGATGAGCCTTTGGGGATCTTTTTTTAAATGTGAACTATATCCCTTTTCTTTCCAGATTAGCTTTTAATTCTCAGGTTTCAGTTTCTAGTTGATGCCTCTCCTGTACAGTCTTTCCTTTGGCTACCTGGAGCGCCCCCTCCTATTTTGAGACCAAATTTAATCATATTATCTGCCTGTCATCTGCAGTGATATTTCCATGTGCTTCAGGATGTGTGCTAAATGAGTTGTGGGTGGACTGGAGCCATTTTCTTGGGGGTTGGTTGCATCTGATTGAGCTTAAAAGGTAGTTTAAAAGGCTGTCCCTTCTTATGGTCCTGACAATATGCACAATACTCTCCTTCTGAAATTGGCATTGCCTGGGTTATTTTTTTTTCATGGATTAGTACTTTTGCATGCTTTAAAACTGGTTGACAGGCTAGAGGATTAGGTTCAGGAGGGATTTTTTTTTTTTTTTTGCAGTTACTGATGACGCTCAGAGAACCAAAACAGTTCTGAGCTTTTAGAAAATATTTTCACTGTTTTTTCTTGCTTCCTTGAAGTTCTGGGAGAAGAAACCAATTAACCAAACAAAACTACCTCTGTTTAATCAAAAACACTGTGATCTGGAACTGCTTTTGAGAAAGAAGGAGACAAATCCATCAAGCTTGGTGTACAATCATTGTTTTTCAGTGATCTGTCTCTGCATGATGAGGTGAAAGGGTGGGGTCAATTCTGTACAAGAAATACAGGCATCGAATGTGGATCTTCAAATACATTCTCCTTAAAACATTTCATTGATTCCCAAATCTGTAGGCAGCTGGAAAGCTTATGTTCATGCAAGTGTGTGTTGCCATTACTTTTCATTATATTGGTCTTGTCCCTGGAGCTGCTTTTGTGTCTTTTCTTTTTCATTATACACTGAAGCATAGACTAGTTTGGAGCTTTTTGGCCGAATATGAATATAGAGATACCAGGCAATAAAAATATTGCTTCCTTTGATGATTGAAAAGGAAAAAAAAAAACCAACAAATAGTGTCAGATAGCTAAATGTCCTCAAGTGAGTTCTGTTTAAGGCTTGTCTCATATGAAAAGGTAGTCACACTTACATGAAGCTAATAAACCAACCTGATGTTAGTTTTGGACTTTGTGAACTAATGAGTTGAATTTAAGTTTGGATGGGAAGATTCTGGGGATTAAGAAAATGAAATAATAAGGTAATTAATGTCTGTGTTTTAGTGTCATCTTGGCAGCATGAGATTTCTAGAGCATCATCTGTGGAAGTTCTTTGCAAAGATCAGTGAAATTATTTTATTTTGCCATCTTAACTCAGGAACTAGTATCTATCATCTGAACAGTTGGAAAGAGAGACCAATACTTTCTTCTCGCAAAGCATATGCTTAGTTGGAAGTGGATGGTGCTTTCCCTTTTCTACAGGGACTGTGAAGATACTTCATCCTCCTGTTAAATAGATACATTAGTTTGTTCACTACCAGTGAAAGGTTGGATGAGTGTCTGGAAACATCTATAAGATGGACCCATCAAAAGCAATGGGCGGGCCTGAGTTCAGGTCATCTGGGGAGTAAGAAAAGAAGATAAGGACTTGCCATGACCACATTTCAACATAATATCAAAACTGAGCAATTTAAAATTATTCTGAGAGAGAGATGTCAGCCAGAGCTAGGATGAGATTTTCAAAAATGTTGGCAGCAGAAGTGCTCTCTCTAGTGTCTCAATTAAATTTATTTGGTAAGGTTTGATGAAGCATTGAAGCATAGATGCAGCAAAATCATTTTTGTATTTTTAAAACGTTTCAGGCACTTCTTTATTAGCCTTTTAACTGCACAGTCGTCACTTGCCCTTCTCTTCTTTCCTCTTCCTGCCTCATAACGTTGATGTATCTTCCTTCTTAAGTCATTCTCCCTCTGGTAGAAAGTTTGTAGATGAAAAAATATGCCTGCTAGAAAATTTTCTGTGGGAAAAGCTGAATTTGAGGATTTTCAGTTAGAAGAATGGAAGGTATAAGCTCCACAAAATCTGATCTCTCCAGATGGCAAAGCAGTGAAGTGCAGGGAAAACCAATATACGCTGGGCTCTGCCTCAATTCCAGTCAGACTGCAAAGGGAGTCTGGAAAAGAGTGGGGAGGTGAAGGATGTGAGAAAGTTTAAACTACAGCTCCCATGAGGCCCCATGGGAGCCAGCACTGTCATGGAAAGTACTGAGGACACAGCCCTGAATGTAACTTGACCGTATTTTTCTTCCAGTTGACACAGCTCATAACATTTCATTCTCTCAAAGGGATTGTTATCTGTGGTTTCTGTCTGATTCAGAATAAGAACTAATGATGAAACTTTCTATATGATAGACTTTCTGAAGGTAAAAGCTCTGGGCTTTTTTGCAATCTCCAATTCTGATGGTCTTAAATGACACAGTCATTTATGTATTTATTTATTTTCTGTGGTCTCCTGTCTCATTTGGTGCAGAAGAGCAGAAGTGAATGAAACAAGATAGTCTTGTGAATGCCTGCCATTCACTGAAAAATGGAATTGAGAGCCATTTGCAGAAATCAACGTTATTTATGATCACCTGTAGAAACCCATATTATGTGTTTCCAATGAATTTGATTTATTTTCCTCACTGATCATTTCTTTACTAGTAGAGCTGGCAGTTTTAAACACTTATAAATTAAAACAGATCAAGAAATAGATAGAATATATACAATGTCTTGCCTACAAATGCTGATCCTGCTCCTTTCACTACAGCAAAAGACCTTCATAATTCATTCATGCCTGTACAATCATGACTTATGAAGCTTTTACACTCATGAGAGAAACATAATACTCACCCTTCATGGGTGAAATATTCTATATGGACTTGGGATTTATTCTCTATTGGTCTCTGTCTTGAAGTGCTCATCTTAAAGGGCTGAAGGGAAGTTTTTTTCAAAGATTAAATTCCCTTACAGAAATCAGAGCAGTTAATGTCCAGATCACTGACAAAATTTGACCAGTTCCTCTTTTTGGACTATCTTGGCTTTACAACTTTATTCCTATTTTGTTCATGCTCAGGTTGGTCACGATGTACCAAGGCAGTATGTATGGATGCTAGCTGAGGATGCTGTACATAACTATATCTAAACACAGATACTACTGAGTATATTGTTTACAGATAGCGATGAATTGCAGCCAATCTTAAGACAGCTTGAGGAGGAAACTCTTGTTAAGACTTTGGGCCAGCAAGTAGTTGTTATCACTTCAAGGCGATTCCACTGAGCTGAGCAGTCTGCACCGTGTGGCTGAGTTAAAGCATTTAGCAGTGGATACTGAATAGAAGCAGTCGGAAGTCTTATCCAGTAAAAACTACTGGATGTATCAAAAGTACCAGTAAAAGTATATGTATATAATTTAGCTTATTACCTTATGGCTGGATGTGCATGTGTGTATTGTTCAGACCCACATGCATGGGAGCAGGGTACTAGTATTGGTATGTCGTACTGGTTCCAGTCTGTGGCCTATATATGCTGCTCTCACTGAGACTCCAGTTCTGCCATCACAGCCACACACATAATGATACGATATTCATACATACGAGTATTTCAAAAAATTGAGGCTAAGGGCCAAATCCACAGAACTGTGGAGGAACATGAAGATACAAATACATGGCTAGCAGGATTTGCCAAAGCATGTAAAAGCTGGGAAATGAAAGTCTTATTAAGTACACTCAAACACCCTTAAAGCCCTGTCCTGAACCAAATGACCTTACACAAGATATGTTAGCCATTTTTTACATTTCAAAATACTAAGTAGAATTTCAGCTCTTCTGAAAATCTGGCTCTGTGTGCAAGTGCCATTCTGTTTATGAAATCTGAATGTAAGGTCAGAATATTGATTGTCTCCGTGTATTAGTGTTGTGGTTTCAGCCAAATCCACTAAAACCTGACTGACAGATGTACCCCCCTGTCGTCCCCTGGGAAAAAAAGAGAGGNAGAAGAGTTGACCTGTTGATCCCTCAGCTTTTATACGGAGCATGATGCGGATGGGATGGAATACCCCTGTTGGTCAGTTTTGGGTCACCTGTCCTGTCCGCTCCTCCTTGCAGGTGGGACCCCTTTACACTTTTCCGTTTCTGACCCTCCAATGGGAAAAATGCCGAAAATTCCCTGACCTTGGTTGTTCTAACAATAAATATAAGCAAGGGCCTCTCTGCATACCATCCCTTGGTATAATTAGGTCTTATCACTGCAAGACGAAACAGCCTCGAACAATGCGCTGCCAATTTCAGAGTTTAGTTAGCTAGAAGAGGCCCAGCCAAGAAAGTAAAATTGTAAAACAGAAAATTGATTCGCCCCACCTCAAACCAGGACAATTTGTGAAAGCAATAGAGGATCTTCAGAAATGGACAAATTCAGGTGACTTCTTTGTGCCTCAATTTACCCTTTTGTACCCTAATGTATTAGTGATATTTTCAGACAGGTATTTTGTGGCTGACTAAACATTCATATCACACTTGGAGAAGTTCAGATGAAATTTCATGTGAAAATGTACATGTACAAATGGTGGGACAAGTACGTTATGGCTCTTACATAAAATGTTTAAGAATGAAACAGCGATTAGGCATTGCTGTAATTCTTATGTTCTAGTGTTGAAACTATCACTTTGGAGAAAGTTTTCTATTTGTTATAGTTGTTTCTCACTTTACTGCTGGCAAAAATGTATAGTGTAACACCTCACTAAATTATTACTTGATTACAATTTAATTTCTTCTGCAGAATCTTCTAGAGGTAATGCACTTACAGTCTAAACCTTTATGTGAATGGCATTATTAAGTTATAGTAGTTTAAACAGATTGTGTGGATATGAGTATTTCATTAAACTGCCGATTGTTCTTCTGTGCATGTGTACTAGCAAGGAAATAATCTGATAATGGATTCTAAGGCCACAATCTGAATTGCACACTATTCCTCAGCTATCTAACCTGTAATTTTAATGCAACATTTCCCCCTTCACTAACACACACTGCAGTTACATTAAAATTATAGCTAAATTGCACAAAACTCAGAAAATTCTGAAATGAGACGTTAGGTAAAACTGGCAGTATTCTCCATGTGCATAATTAAAATAAATTGTTGCTATTGGAGGAGTGCTACAAGAAAGAGAGGAGAGGTGAGAAAGATTGAGTTGAGCACTTGATTTTTCTTGTGCATCATGAACAACAGACATACTAGTTTCTTTGACACCTGTGTGATGCCGCCATTGACTAGTAAGGTGCTACAAATATTGCCAAGTTGTAACTCTTAAGAGCCTGGAGTTTCACAGGTAGGAACATTGGACTCGTTTGGTCTCTGGAGCCTTTATTACCAGGCCAGGCTGGTTCTGCGAACCCTTGGTCTTTTTGTAGGGGTTTGTAGCTGATTTTGATCCACATTTTAGGGCAAAATAAATGCTGATATATGAAGAAGAACCTCATGTTTTTATACATTATCATGTTTTTATTATGTAATGCAGAAAGGGGACTGTCATAGTCATGACTGAATGTATGGCTGCATAGCAGTGAGGAAGGGATGTGCCTTGGGGAGGACCTGCTGTCTGCCTGTTGATCTCTTTCTCTATTCCATAAGCTTACAATGTGACATAGGTGAAATGTATGCAGACTGTTTTTGGTGTTCCCAGCACAACAGTTGATTCAGACTGGAGCAGGAGGAAGCAATTAAAAGGGGAAGTAGAAATATAAGGAATAAAGGTGACGGGGTAGAATATGAATCCCAGCAGTGTAAAAATCAACATCAGGATACTTTTTCTTTGTTTTCTCCTTCCCCCACAGTTTGAAACTGTCTTTAAACTAGCTTAGAAAAGACCATGTAAAAGTATGACATGGAGAAAGCATTAAAAGTAAGGCACAGGGCAGACACTGGCAACAACTAATGTTAGCCTTCATCAGGAAGCCACATGGGAAAGGAAAATAGGGGATAAATAAGATGTACTTATATAGCTAGAACAGATCTGTCTGCTGAAGATAAAATACTTGAATTATCCTGATCTCCTGCTTATCTAAGAAACATATTTGTTTAAGGGTCCAGCAGGGAAAACTGAAGCTAGTGTCAGATTTTTTATTAACATTTAAGTACTTTTTGTGAAGTAAAGCTGTTTAGCCTCAAGGAAGCCAAGACTTATGCAGAGGTGGAGACTGACCAGCACTCTTACCATCCAGATGACAGTCAAAGCAAATTAGTGAGGTGGAAAGAGGAGTAGGGAGACGGGATGGTAAACCAGAACTGCCATTTTTGTTCTCCCTTTCTCATCTTTCTCTTTTACCTCTTCCTATATCAGCATGCGCTAGATAGGTTGAGCATATTGTACTACAGCCTGTCATTTGACAATAGTCAAATAGTCTTCTATTTCTTAAAAACAGAAATGAGAACAGTCTATGAAAATAATTACATCTGAGTCTTCTTTCAACCATGCCATTATTTTTTATTTATTTTTCCTTAAAATGTGCATCCATTGAACTTATTGCCAAAGGCAGGGAATGAAGAAAACATGATTTGGTGACAGCTGGTTACACTTTGGTTCACATAAAATGCTCTTAATCCTTGCAACAGCAGTAAGAAGTATGCATTAAAGAAATGGACTGTATCATATGCAGGACTACTAGCTAAAATTGTAGTTGAGATTGCTCAGTACTTCTCTTTATTATAATAATAGCGTATATTTCCCTAATTGCCTATAACTTTGCTCAAATGCAATCTTGTGGATTGACACTTGTCATGTTAAGCGTATACCTCAGTTGGAGCTATTGAGTTGAAATTTTCAGCAACAACAGTTTAGCCACTTCCAAGAATAAGATTGGGGAGGAAATTTGTTCAGTGCTGTTTTATGGCAGCTCCTTTTCAAAATGAGTATATACATATAAAGGAATCCAACTGAGTCTGCCCTTGTAACCCTTATTTTAGCTTTTTTTCTGGCTGCTAAGCATTTGACTTTCAACCTTGACGTTGTTGTATAGTACTTCATGTTGGTGATACTATGTAATTTCACAGCGAGTTCCTGCAAAAGCATAGATTTGATCTGGACATACAGAATACAAATTGCAGAGAAGCAAAACTGCCCAGTGCTTTTAAAGGGAATGTTGATTTTATTTCTGTAGTTCTGCTTTCCTTCTAATGGATCTACCTCTTAATACATCTATTTTTGCATTAAAGACTGTTTCTTCTTACTACAATATTGTGCCTATGCAACTGTTCCTGATGGTTTTTGTCCCAGTTTTGGCTGACATCTGTATATGAGATCTTTGGGGAAAGAGGAAAATAAATTGACTGCATTGCTTTTTAAAATATTAAGTTATCTCTGGAAAGACTTCTCTTGTCACTCATGCCTGTCTCTTCCATGAGCTTACTCATCATTTTGCTTTTTTTTAAGAATGGAACGTTTCCTCTGTCAACTTGCCCTGACAATGCGAATGGTATGGAATCTAAACATGACCTCTTGGCACATGTTTTGTGCCAAGAATACTGGCAGGCCTTTCCAAAGAAACCTCCTAGAACCTTTTAGCAGTGCAGATAGGTCAATGTCTAATTGCTACATCTTCTGACTACTGGTACTACTATTTTAAAAATAATGTGCATATGCTATTGACAAACTACATGCTTAAATATAATAATTTAAGAGTCATATTAATTAAATCTGTTTAAAGTTTGAAGTTTTGAAAACTTTTTGAAAGATCAGAAAATATTTGTTATTCCATCTTCAGGTCAAAATGGGGCAGAATTGTCATTGAACACTTAGGAGTCTACAAAGGTGGACTGTACACCCCTCAGATCTTCCAAGTTCTTTACCATTAACTTTGACACCCTAAACTGATGTGCTTTTCCTGTATAAAAGGCTGAGGTATATTTTTTCAAAGAGCCATATTTCACACTTTCCATGAGAAAATTTGGCAAAAATATTTTTGCCTAATATTGTTTATATTCCATTGCTTTTTGCCAACTAATGTACTGAGAAATGCAGAATATAGAGCAAAGTATCAGAAGAATGTAAATCCTTTAAAATATTAAATTCAAGAAATAAGTTATCAACTGGCTTTTAAACTGGAGTCTCCAAAATTCATTAATAATCAGCAATGTTCTTTCAGCAGAATGTGAGTATATGTTTAGAATAGAAGATACAGCATTTTCCTTAAAGGGTTTTTTGTGAAAAATACTCAGGACAAAGAGTGTTTATATGATCAAACTGTAAAGACTACACTAGAACTACTAGAATCAACAAGAGCGTTGGCCTTCAGATTTCATAATTAGTAATTATTCCCCTTTTGAGTTTGTCGGGTTTTTTTTTCAGGAAGGGGGAGCAGCAGTGTTTTTTATGGAAACAAAATGTGAAAACACGGACAGTTCCAGATATTCTGTCTACAAGAGCTATAGCAATAAGGCACTAAAGTAACTACAGAAGGAAACAAAAGTCTCAAGGCAAAATGACATAAAAGCAGAACTGAAAATGAGGTAATAAAATTAAGGGGTTGTAGTTCTGGATTTGAGCATTTCTTTGTTACTGTTTTTGGTAAATGCAGAATTGTGTTAGTCAAAATGAGATGGTGGTTAGCAGCAAGTCAGCAGTTGTGTGTAAATAGAGTTTTAGATATTAAATGACAATTAAAGGCTTTTAAAAAGTAAGTTTCCAAGTGATGAACTCAGTCTCATGAGAGCTGGAAGAAAAATAGTAAAGCTGGATTCAGCCACAAACCACTAATTATAAACAAACAACTGGCAGCATGTCTGCTTCCTAAAATACCTTATTAATACCATGCCTTTTAGCTCTTCCCTCATGGAACAAACTCACGAAGAGCTACAACAAAACCTGTGTCTCTGCTTCTGAAACCAGTAAATCTGAAGAATGCCTTATTT
This sequence comes from Pedionomus torquatus, assembly GCA_013398155.1. Taxonomy (NCBI): domain Eukaryota; kingdom Metazoa; phylum Chordata; class Aves; order Charadriiformes; family Pedionomidae; genus Pedionomus; species Pedionomus torquatus. Next base: position 188,640 of record VZRU01001299.1, on the reverse strand, counting down.
ACAGGAAAGCAGCTAGCAATCTAAAAACTGGATCATTCTTGTGTTCTTGAGCTTAAATTTCACCTGAGCAGTCTTGAAAAGTTTTGGGTAATGATCTGGAAAAAATCCAGCCTAACATGTGGCTGGATGGAACTGAGAAGAGAAGAACTAGCCTTGCCAGAATAACTAAGCCCAGAGAGTCCTGAACATCCCAGGGGGAAATGTAGACTTGCTCTTATAGTGTGAGGTTTGTGGCTTTTCAGTGATCCTTTCATTTTTCAGGCTGTGTGAGAGAGTGGCCATGGCTGGTTGACAGTGGTGACCCTTCAAATAGGGGTGCCTGGGCGAGTGCAGGTGGCTGCAGGAGTGTCCCATAGTAATTCAGCTAAGTAGTTTTCTCACGGAGCTAGAGGGAGGAGGTGAAGCTGCAGTTCTCTGTTGAGGCAGTACTGCTCCATGCTTGTTGCACATCTTGGAATCATCCCACCTTCCCTCCATCTCCTAACTAAAGGTCCTGTACTGAAAGCCTCATTACCTGGAGAGATTTGGATGGGCGATGGAGTCAGTCTCTGGGGGTACACATTCCTTTCCATTGACTAGAGGAAGGCTAGGGTAAGGGAAACCTTGAATTAAATACTTTTGATAAGTGCTTAGGTGAGACAAATCCAGATTTGCAAGTCGAGTGCACCCTGACCAGGAAACAGGGTCTGCATGCATTTCTCTTCACCTGCATAAAGGGGAAAATTAAGTATTTAAAGTGTTGCCTCATGTCTTAAAACATTTTGATGGGTATTCCACCTTAGCTTTTTTCCTAAAAACTTAGAGTTGAGAGTGACTGTGCCACCCACTGCAGTTTCCCTTAGATCCAAAGTCACAGTGCAATACATTAAAAAAAAAAAAAAATAAAAAGCTATGCGCTGATGCTTAAAATTGAATGTCATTTTTACTTACAGGCAGTAGCAGGTGTTGAGCAGGAAAAAAAAATCCATCCTAATCTACCAGGATAGTAAGTGTGTTAGGGGTAAAAAAGAAATGTGAACAATGCACACAGTTCCTCAGCTTTGTTGCTCCAAAACCCAGTTGGCACGCATGCTCTCTCATTTGCTCTCCCATTTGATTCCCCACTTCTGGTTTTGTTTAATTTCAGATTCCAACCCCTTTGTGTTAAGACTCTGTTTTCTTCCTGCCCGCTATGTTTTAATCCTTCACACCTGATCTTATCAGAGAATGTACTCAATATAACATAAGCTATTGAAGCTGGGTTTGGACATTTAATAAGCAGGGGCTGATGAGGACAATAATAGAAGATGCACAAGCTACAAAGAGCACTCCACAGTTCTGCATCTCTTTTGCTTATATTATAGCCTCACTGATTTTTCTGTCACCATAGAGTACCCCAGAGTCTAATGATGGTCATCCTCTATTCAGTTTTCAGAAATATATTCATTTGCTGTTTGGAAAGGGAAAGGAAGAAGCATTTTGATTGATTTATTTATTTTTAATTGTCTGCGGTGTTAGAAAGAGCTCACATGGCTCTGGAAATAGAAGAGCTCTTGTGGCATTGAGTCAGGAAGGGGGAGAAGGTACTTCAATGTTCTGATACTGTCCCCTGCACACTTTGCAGAGGCGCTATTTCCACAGTTGTAGAGAAACCCTATTCAAAGGTGATGATCTTGTATGACAGGGAGCCTTGTACTTTAGGATATGGATTAAGATCACTAATTTATTTCTGTGCTGGGCGTTCAGCAAATCTCAAAATCAGCGCATAATTTTTTAGTCCTATCTGAATTTCCCTGTGACACCTGGTCACCCTTCTAGTCTCTGCAGAATACACCTTATTCAAATTTCATCCATTTTCTTCTTACTGCAGACTTTCATTAGCTTACTCTTTATCTGCCCTGAAGTGTGTAATGATAATAGTGTTGCTTATATAGCTCCTTCCATTTTCAAAGCATTTTACAAACATTAGCTAATTAATGGAGAAGGCAGAGTATCAAATAATGATTTTTTCTATCTATTGCTGAACTTATATAGACAGATAATATGATTTGTTCACTACCTGAGTAGTTCAGAGGTGGACTTTAAATTAAAGTGCTGGCCAATTTAATTGTCACTGGTGATGACAAAGAGAAAAAAAAAAATCAGTTTGTGTCTCTCATGCATGAGGCACCTTTTTTCAATTGAATTCATGCTTCAATCCTTAATTTAAAATTAGTTCCATTGAATGGGATGCCAGAAGCACAATGTACTGATTTTCACAGAAATGAAGAAATTAAGATCCACACAATTATTTCCAAATCATCAAAATCTATGGATTTGACATTTGAGCTGAAGAAATAATTTCATACAATTTTAGAAGCTACTTTTGTGCAATTTCATGCTCTGCAAAAAATCCATTTGGATACAAAATTGTAATGCTTTGTGCAAACATCTCACTTTATTGGTTAATAATAATGGTTTTGCTTGTATTTTTCCATCTTTGCTTTCATTGACCACCTACCATCATTTTCTGCTGAGAAGCAAGAGAAACTGCCAATTTATAACCAAAGCTAGATACACATGATGGAAGTAAAATAGACTGGGGGTGGGGGCGGAGGGTGGAAATCTGTTCATGCTGTGATATGGCAGCAAAAAAGTGGTCTCTAAACTTCCCTTTCAAAATATTTATTCTCTGATTCGTGATGTAGCAGGAGGAAGAATGAAATATGATTATCAAGCTGTGTTTCTTGTGGTGGACATGTTTATATGAACTCAGGAAAAAACTGAAGGTCTAGGGAGACCAGCACTGGAATGTGCAGTCTTTTGTCTCCCAGAGTTATGGCAAGTCTGTGCTGGTTAACCAAGCTGAAACCATGCAAAGTGGTTTGTGGTGAACTCTTGTTCTCAGTCCAGAGGTAATTCTGTTGGAAATGGTTTTTCACCCTTTTCAACCATGTGTGCAGAACACCCAAAGTTTGACTAGATCATGGAAAAGAGATGAGTCATTCTGATAGTATAAAAATAGTGGGAAGGAACCACTTACTAAGTCTTTCTAAAAAAGTGGCAAACCACATTTGGGTTGAATTAATGTGTGGTTTCCCATTACTCATGACTGCTGGCAACTGCTGGCAGCGTGTCTGAATTGCAAACACATCAGAGTAGTTAGCACAAATTATTATTTATTCAAATGGTACTACTGGAAGAAGGCTTTTCAGCATTCAGCACTAAGTATGAGCAATACAAGCTGCTGCATGGGGCAGCAAATGGGTCAGAGACACACCACCTGCTTTTCCTAATACAGACCACTGGAGAGCCAAGATCAGGGTCTGAGGGATGGCAAGAAGTGCTGAGGAAGGGCTTTCTCCCAGAAGCAGTGGTTGCTGGTCCTAGTCCACTCATCTCCTTCCTTAGTCATCCCAGTAAACATCTTTGCAGGGACCTTGCTCACCTCTTTCTCTCCCATCACTATCCCTTCTCCTTTTTGTGCCCTTTTTGTGCCCTTTTTGTGAATGAAGCACCATAGTTTTGGGCTTCGTCTGTAGGACTGCAAAACCCTGCCTTGCCAATAGGATCACAAAAGCTTGAATCAGCCCTGGTTATTCATTAGTTGCTGTCTGTCACTCTGCTTTTAAAAGGATGCAGTCCTCCAGCCAGGGACAAGGAGCTGTGCCATATGATTTGAGTGACCAAATGCCCAACAGCCAACAAAGGCACACTGCTCAATCAACATTATTTACCAAATATTTGTGAATAAAGACTAACTTTCAAGATGAGGTTCTTGTTAACAGTTCATTAGCAATAAAAGAAATCTGGTTTGTAATGACTCATCTCTGCAGTAAGCAATTGAGTTACTTTGAAAACTCTCCATAGGGGCAGCCTCTTTGGAATGGTATTGAGCTCTGTGAAAAGCAGTCCTTGTTTTGCCTCTATTGTGTGTCTGAGACAGCAGATTTCATTCTTCCTGGCAGTCTATCTGTCATATTATCAGGAGTCTCTAGCTGCAGGCAAAAACTGGTTTTAGAAAGAAATCTTTCTACTATCTCAGAGTTGCTGTAGTAATGAAGAAAAATTTGAAACAATAACAAGCTTGAGTCAAAGAGATTATTTTCAAAAGTTACCCTGAAAACTTGTCTAAATTCTAACTTAATCCAGAGAGGGAAAAGTGGGAGGGGAGAGGGAAGAGGTTTCTGTATTTAATTTAATTTTTAATTCATTTGCAAATTGCTTGGCAAACAAGTTTATGCATATTAATTACATTTCTAATGAAAAATATTTGCAGATGCACCTGTTTTCATGGCAAAGTACAGACTGGGCTTGCAAAGCTAATATATATCATTTACTAACTGTTGGCTCAACCATTTTCATAGAATACATATGGCTGGAGTAGCAATTGCTGTGACATAATTTTTTTTTTTACTGTTGTTAGGCTGTACAAGACACAGGGTGACTGGGGCCAGTTGTTGGTGGGGACCTCAAGATTAAAACAGCCTGTGGGAATGAATACAGGTGAAAGCAGAAACCTCCCATAGCAACACAGCAGAGTCATTTTCTCCCAAAGTGAAGAAAAATGTTCAGAAAAGTCTGCTCGTTTACATATTCAAAGACTTGCCAGGTGTATTCAGTGTATTAAAGGCTTCACAGGTCTTTAGCATGAGAACAGTGTCTTTTGAAATATGTCACCAGTGTTGATTCAGTTAGTACTTCTTGTTCTACTGGCAAAATTTCCCACATGATACCACAGACTGGATATGACACTTGGAACCATACTGGTGAAAACCTGAACCTAAGCAAAATTTGGATGATGGGAAGTATATTGTGCAGCTAGAGTTTGTTCCAACAGGTTTATTCGATTTTTATGGTATGAGTTGGTATTATTATGGTATGATTTGAGTTTTGCACGCCATGCTTGTTTTAGTTATTTAAAAGAAAAAATTAAGTAAAATGCTTAATGTTCACTGTTTCGTTATTTAAAGTGTTTATTCAGCACTACAGTTTAGTCTTCACTGAGCCTGTAATGCATCCTGTATAGAATTGCCAGAACTATAATATAACATTAGCAAATCTAATGCTAAATGGTGCTTGTTAATGGTTGAAATTATAGTTTAGATCCTGAGAGCATGAAAGCATCATGAGATCCTTTGCACTTGGATATGGGGTTTGGAATTCATATTAATGTTGGTGCAATTTATGCTTGGGGGTCTGGGAGAAAATACGCCCTGTGAAAAACTGAATGTCCCATAGCTGTGCTTTGCCACGATGCATGGTGCTGAAATGATGCCCGCCTGTTGCAAGCCTCACTCAAGGCACAGTAATTATAGTAATTAATAGCATTGTGAAGCACTACTTATTTTTAGTAGGTGTAATTGCCAAGGATGCTTCTTTTTAAAATGTTTTGAACTGCTTTCTCTGTCAGTAAGTACAGAGGCTGTCAGATTTTTATTTTTTTTTCTAATTGAGAAAAACAAATCAGTCATCAAAGTCAAAATACTTCGGAATAGTGGAGTCATAGTTCATGCTGGGAAGGGACTTGCTCCCTCAGGAGTGACGTTGATTGATTTCTAATGCATCTGTTCATGAAGTAAGATACTGTTTTAGCACCTGAACAAGGGTGTGACAAGCAGTCAAGACAAGCAATGTACAAAGCTTACCTTGTCACCTAGGTTCAGCTCAGATATTGCTTACAGGAATAGTCTGTGCTTTCTAAAGATCAGAGCCTGACAAGTAAGCATCCCGTTTTCTTTGTGACAGGCTTCTTTGCTTCCCTCAGAAATGCACTGCAAGAAACTCTTACCATTTTTCTGCAGCTTAATAGGGTAAAATTGAATAAACACAAGAAGAACAAAGGAAATATATAGGTATGAGAATGACTTTTGGCTGAACAAATGGATTTCATCTCTGCAAAATCAAACAGAAGCATTGTGATTTTCTGTAACTTTAAAATGACTAAGTAAGACAGAGAAAAAAAGGAGAAAAAAAGTAAAACCAACTAAGTGAGGAATATATGAAATTATTTATGGCAGATATCCCAAAACTCAGGAGGCTTATGATGAGAGAAACTGTGAACAAATCTGAAAAGCAGAAAAAAAAATCCTTTCCTATTGAGTTACAAGACAGCTGATTTTGAAAGATAAACAGAAGGTCAGTATACAATAAAACACAGTAAAATTGTACAGGTGTTAATTAAAGAAAATATCTGTTACAAATAAATTTAAAATGAAACCAGCAGAATCCTAATGGTACATACTTCTGGGATCTGGGTCCATCACAATATTATCTCCTTCACTAGACCTGGTGGGGCTAGTGGGTGACAAGGTAGATAGTGTTTCATTGCACCCAAATCCAGGGTTCAAAACACTCAAATACAGCCTACCATTTCTTGACATGTAAAATCTATTATCTATAGCAGAGTACCTATAACATCAATGCACACTTTTACAGATATTGAAGACTAAATCTTCAGTGTGGAGTCAAATAATCAGAGTCTTAATGACGCGCAAGAAACTAGCCCTGTCCCAAGTAGCTGAGGACTCTGTTTTAAATAAGGGGATTTTGTTAATAACTGAAAGATTAAATGACCATATATGACTTAAAGAGATTAATACCACACTGGTTTTATGACAGACTAACTCATCTGACTCCAGACAACTCCTATTTTTTCATGCAAATACACCTAGACAAAAGAAGAACTGTTCCGTGGTGGGAAAGAGTCCAGGTCGCAGAACACAGCTGGTGATACAGACTGGTTTAAACTGGAAAAGTTGAAGGTGGGTACAGAGTAGTCTTTGAGACAGAAACTGCAAAAGTCTCAGTGAATAGGCAAGAGTTTTCTGGGGAATAGACGTTTACTGGCTTTGACTTCTTCTCCTGTTTGTTTCTTTTTTAAAAGGTAAAACACAAAGAATGAGCAAATTTGTTTACAGAGGGTAGGTTGGGCCATACAATGTAGCAGATGAGAAATTTAGCAGCTTGTGCCATCAGAAAAGCCAGCCTTCATTAGCTGCAGGTCTGAGTGGAAGCAGTTATTTGCTATGTGACACTCTCCAGAGGATAGCTGTCAGATGAGAAGGGCTGACTGCTGCAAATGAAGTCATTAGATACATTCAATCCAGTCACTTCTGACACTATTCGCTGCAAGTTTTACCAAACATTCATTGACACACTGGCATATATATTCAGCTGTCCTGGAAAGAACCAGTGGACTTTTTTCATCACTTGTTCTTGGCATTGGGGGAATTATTTTGTTGTTGTTGTTGTTTCTCGGAGGAAAAAAATTGTTTCAGTAAATGTGGGTGCTAATATGTGGTAAGAGTCTTGAAGCAACCATGTAGGCTGGCAGACTAGGATCCCTTTTGTTGTTCTGCTCTACCCCTGCTTTAATATCCACATGTCATTGGAAACCGAAACACAAATAAGGCGGATGCAAATGGCAAATGCACTTTTGTTGATATTTCCAATTTCTGATGATTTCTCAAGCAGGACTTTCCATGTCTGTGATTGAAGTTCAAATAAAACTAGGAAATAATGCAAGTATAATAAGGCGCTGAAAGTGATGGTCAACAAATATGGGCTCAGCATGTGTGCATTTTAACAAGGTGTTAATTGAGAGTAGGGCGGATATAAACAGAGAACACAGAGAGGGGGCTTTGCTGGAAACCAGAACCATCTGAATGATGGGGTCTTCAATACAGAATAAGGACAAGTTGTAGTTTTTCCTACTTCAGGCTGTGCTAAAGTTATATTGGTTGGAACATTTGTAATTGACTTGCTAAAAGCTATCACTCCAAGTTCAAAAAAACAGATGGGTGTTATTTAATTGCTGAAGCAGGACTGCTCACGTATTTACATATAGAAAATGAAGGAAGCAAAATATTCATTCTGACTGCATCCCATTCTTTAATCCTCCAGTTAAACTGAAAATTTGTCTAGTGCTGTGTTCCCGAACCACATCACAAAACACTGAAATCAATTTATAGCCTTTCCTTTTCCTTTTCCTCTTGAAAGAGTGTGGCAACACTGTACTTCCATATTTCAAGTGTTTCAACCAAGGAGAAAGTCATATGAAAGGCTCTCAAAAGTGCTACTTTATCTCCATACTCACTATTCAGGCTTGAAAGTGAACCCTTTTTTTGGCTGCCTCACAGAATAAAATATTTAAAGGCATGCCTTTGATTTCCTACTTTAGATAGAAAACAAAAGCACTGTTTTTAGGAAGCTAAATCACTTTTTGCTCTGATACTTCATTAAGCTCACTAGAGACTCGTGTCCGTCTCAATTTTCAAAGTGCTGCAAGAGGTTTTAGTTTTGTAATTCCTCTTTGACTGAATCCCTAATGCCCTGCTTGGAAATGTAGTAAAGCTGAAAAGTCAGGCCTGTGATAGCTGGAAATATGCTTATAGGTTTTTTTTTCCTGCAAAACTAGCGTGCATGTACCTGATGGGGTTATTTTTTGAAGTGCCCTTAATCTGTGTCTGTATTTAGTGTCTGTATTTGGAGTGAAGTATTTAGGCAATTCTATGATTTTTTTTTGCAGGGACTAGTTGTTTTTACCAAAGTGTAACTCTCTTCCACATCTGTTCATTTAGCTATAAAACTGACCCATTGACTGCGCAGCTGTCAAGGGCTGCATGAATGGACACTTGCCTTCTGGTCAGAGGAAGAGGAATCCCTGAGTGGCATAAAGCCAGTGTCAATATTACCAACATGACCTCCTGGGTGATAATACCCTGAAGAAGAAAATGTAGCCAAAACAAGCATAGCAACCTTTGCAGAGTTATTGCCAGCCCATACCAACTGAGCAGTGCACCACAAAACTCTCTTGGGTATAGGAGAACCAAGCTGTCCTGCTGCTTGGCTGTTAATCACGGAGGGTGCAAGATGCCATGGGATCATAGGATCGACTTTGTCCCTTTATTCTGTCTCAGACATGAGCAGGTTGAAAAACAGCTACTTGCAGCCTGAACAAAAGTGTCAAAGTGCCACTGGATGGGTGTCGCTGGTGGAGTGATTGACTTCACTCGTAAGAGAGAAGTAATAAACTATTTATTAAGGTGAAACAGATTTAACAAATTAGTAGTAAACGCAACAGTATTTTACGAGGGTCGATGCCAAGATACACTTGTGTATTTACTGCACAGAGGACAGGGTCAGACAAGCTGTCAGGGAGACCCTCCCGTTGAGTCACGAGTTTCAGAAAGGACCCCCTTGCTTTCTAAACTCCTTCTCAGAAAGGAGTCGAGGTGTGGCTGGATCCAATCCTAGTTCCAGACTTGGTCAACGGTTCATGTCTGAAGGATTATATATATATGCACAAGCAATCCTTTCTATTACTTAGCTAAGATTTCAAAGTTTTAGCATGCTATTAGTCACTTACTGAGAATCTGTTGCAGCAAGGAATCTCTCAACCTCAAGGAGTAACCTTAAGCGAGTGTCCTCACAAAAGTGGAGAACCTGGCATGCAGCCCGCTGCCATACCGGAGAGCTCAAAGGGCTCTTGGGCTGTCCACTATTTATACAGTAAGATAATTGATCTATAGTCATATTCTCATGGGAACAAAGTATCTAGGTCCCCAGTCCAGATGGTGTTTTGGCTGTGTTACCAGTCATCCCCCGAAGTCCAGGTTCAACTTACCGCATCCGATGTTCTGATGGCCAAGGCCTAACTAAGCATGGGGGTGGAAGGAAGGGAAGCACAGGGAGAGCGTACCGCCACAATGGGCTGTCTTTTTTGCAAGCCCACGTCAGCTAGAAAGCATCCAAGGCCCATGGCATTTATAGCCCAGATGGCTACTCAGTATGGTTTGTCTCTCTGACACCAAGTCTCTCAAATGAAGCACCTGATTTTTCCCTTGGAAAAAATTCAGGTGTCAGAATTGCTCAGCTGTCGTCTGGCTCAAGGGCAATGTAGCACATTGGTAGGTAAACTAGCAGCTTGCTAACACTAGGTCTGGGGTTCATTTTTGTTCAGTCTGGATGAAATTGATTGCATTATAGAGAAATGTAGTATGGTTCAATAGACTCTAAGTGCTAAGTTCAATTACTCTAAGTGCTCATGGAACTTAACAGAGTAAAGAAAAAATATTCTTATTCATAATGATTTTGGGCCCGCTTGTAGAACTTTCTTGCAAAAGTATTATTCCCTGTTAAATTTCACCAGATAGTTTCAGGAAGCTATTTTGAAGTTACTATTTTCTACAAAAACTTGCAGCATTCATTATATAACAATAGCTGCAAAGGTAAAGCTCAACAAGTGAAAGAATATGGGTAGATATGCCAGCAGGAAAAAAAGTCAACCAAAAGAAAGAATTATCCATATGCCTTTTTCTCTCCTGCATTGTTCTTACAGCAAACTCATTTAGACCTTACCCTGCACTCCACCACTGATTACAGGTGCATCCAAATGTATCATGGTGTTTTGAGTCAGTGTAGAAGCAAGTTATTCATTTCTCTAAACAGTCAATAGCTTACACTGTTTAAACGGCTTTCTTTGCGTTGTATACTTTCTGTAGTCTGAAATTTCAGTAATAAAAAGTTAGAGAACCTCAAGGTTCAACACAGTACAAGACAATCACAGTATTCTGAACATTAGACTTTTGGCACCTGCTCTGATTAAATGCATTAACATATTCTAGGTCATTATACCCACCTACAACATGCAAAAACTTGGCATGCCAGGATCTGCTCTGGAGAAGAAAGGCTTGACCAATAATAGATTTCAACCTTCAAAAATGGGGGGAAAAAGTCCATGAAACGTGGTTAAATAATACTTACATGGAAGCAGCGTGCAAATTATAATGTCTGATTGAATACCTCCTTTACTGGAGATTCTACTACTGTGGTAACAGACAAAAAGCCTAATATATTCTGACTAATTAGGATTGATGTTAATTAAAGAAGAGCTCGAGATAATGACTTCTCATTACTATGTGATAGCTAGAAATAGATTGTTCTACCTCTAGGTAAAATATGCAATTAGATAACTTCTGGTTTTAAGGACATCTTTTTTAAGAAGTCTTATCTCATTCTGTGTTCTTTTTCTGTTGTCAAAATATTACTATCTACATGTCTGATTTTTATCACTGCTCATCTAGATGCACTTTCTTTTTGTGGTTCTCAGACTGCATTATTCATTCACTTCAGTTGAATAATTTTTTTCTGTTGCTGTAAGGAAAACACAGATTATTGGTTAAAAAAATAATTAAAATAAAGATACTAAGAGTAAATCCTTGAATTATATACTGGCAAGTACAATGTGAAGTGAAGGTTGAGGTGAATCCCTCATGCAAGAGTGTTTTCTTTAGAAAAGGAAAATGTTCTTCAATATTTTCTTCCTAGTCAGTTGACTGCCCTGATACAAAAATATTTGAATGGTAAACCCCCATTTGGAAGGTGCTTCTTGTTTCTGCAGATAGTAAAAAGCAAGAACATGAAAGGCCTCTTAAAAATTATTGGCTTTCCAATCCTTTCCTAAAACCACCATGAGTGGTGGTTTCAGTATCATCATTTGTATTTCTCATGTATGAGGGTATAAGGAAACAAACAGCCCCTCCAAATCCTAGATGCTTGTGAGCTGTCACCATCAGAGTTCCCTGGCAAGAAAAAGGAAAGAGGTTTCATTTCAGTGACAACGGGTTCCACCAGATTTCTTCTTTTTTTCTGTTTCTCATCTCTGGACACTTGATTTTTTAAAAGTTCAAGATCTGTAGGTATTAAACGAGGGGGGCTGTATAATCATGGACTTGTAATGGTCCTTAATAACCAAAGGACTCATTGACTTAAATTTTGCCTTTCTATGTGCCAGTCATCAGATTACCCAGGACTACTGCTGATACAAGGGCAGACCTGGAGTGACTCTGTGTGGAATTAAGCTGCTCTACTTTGGAAGGGAACAATTTTATACGATGTTTTGGTTTTGCTAAAGGTTTAATAAATACTTTCTGTAACCATGCACAGTCATTAGAGCTGAGCAGAACCAAATAAAGCTGGAAACTCGTTGGACTGGAGATTTCACTGAAAACCAGGTGTACGAATCTGTTGGTAAATCCATTTCAAGGCTTGAACATGCAGGATGGTTTTGAGAGAAACTAAAGCTGAATATTCAAGAAATGTACAGTTTATTGGAAGAGGAATACTTGTAACTAAACTGCAAGTTTTTAAAGGACACTATTAAAGGACACTAATCATTACCACACAGAATACTGGGGTTTTGTTTGAGATTTCCTTTGAAACTTCAGATTCATTCAAACCCAGAAATTTTAGGTGATATTTAAGGTACACGGATACATGTAAAATAAAGTAAAATGTTGCCTGCTGCACTGCACAAAGAAAATGGAAACACTGAGCATAATGAGAAGGAGATAGCATACGTAAAATTGCAAAGGAAAAGACTAAAATGTATTCTTACAGAACTGTCCCTTCTTTCCCTATTTTATTTTGCCTTGCTGTAAGTTCTCCTAGAAAACTCAAACAAGCAGGATCTCCTGAAGCCCATGCAATCCATTACAAATGGTTGGAGAGAAATTGGTTTAGAAACGATTAATTAATTTAAGAATGAAATGAAGAACCAAAACAGTAATGGAAACATAGTTTATGTTAACTATAGAATTATTATTAACTGTATGTCTTTCAAAATTATGTATAGATTAGAAAGAGTGCCACAGTCACAAGGTAAAACATGTTAGTATTATCTGTAAGGATAGAATAATTTGCACCACAGAAATTAATGAATTCACATTGTCATTGGATTCATGGTATGATACAACTGCTTGGAACTGAAGAGCAAATGTACTGTTCCCTAAAAGTAGAATTTGTTACAATCTGAAATAAATGGAAAATGTTCACTATCAATAGAAGGCTACTGGTACACAGCTGAGACATTAGCCACATATGAATTCTACAGCCAGATCTTTTTTTCACAAAATTGATCTGAGCTATGTAGGTATCAACAAGACCCTTTCAAACAAACCTCTGTGTTGCTTTCTAATAGGGATATATGTGTAGACGATTCTAAATTGGTGATAACTCTTTAAGTTTTTTGCAGCTTTAACTCATTTAAAGAAAGTAGAAAACAGTGTGCAGGAGACATTTAGTGACATATAGGGATTCCCAAAGCACTTGAGAAGCTTGAAAATAATTTAATTATCCTCGTATCACACTGGTTTTCCTCCTGAGTTCCCAGGAATTGTACAGTTACCATCTGCGTTCATCCTAGAATATTTAGGGCCTCTGGCTAGAAAGTCTTTGGAGTACTGTGAGATTTCTGTTTTATCACATAAAGTACTGCATAGATTGAAGATTTAATGTAAGTCTTTTCAGCTTTCACCAGTACTTAGTACCAAGGAACATTTATCATCTTTGATGAGGAAGGAGGCAGATATAAATGTTAGGTTACAGTCATTATCTGAAAAAAAATATGTCTAAAAGTAATTAATGCCATAGTTTGTACTGAGAGAGCTTTAGAACAAACAAAAAATAATTGGCTTTAAAGAAGAAGCTGAAGCAATAGAAGGATACTTAGCAAAAAGGTGAATTAAGGTGCTGCTGGAAATGTCATTAGTGAAACACAGTCTCAGACAATCAAATGGAAATAACAATCTGCTAATAACTTGCTTCAGTTACTTAACTAAAAGAGAAAATTATCTTCAATATATTTCTTTATGAAAGAACAAATCAAGCAATATATCCTAATTTCAATGTAGTTTGTTTGGTTCATAATATGCTTATCTGATTCCAGATCAGGCTTCTCAGCAGACAAGAGCAATAAGCACCCTGCTGCTTTTGTGTTAACAGTTCTCACAAGACACAGAATATCAATGAAGATATTCTGCCTCATGAGTGCTGGAGTGAGGAAGGAACCATGGCTGCTTCATGTGAATGAAGTACACTGTGCTAGAAATGCTTCATCGTGGTGGCTGGTGGCAATCCCAGCAACATGTTGCTAATAAGAAAATGAGGGTAAGGCGACTGAACTGTGATTTCCAAGGAGTTGCCTGCACTTTGATTTGTTGCATGGGATTTTTCCTGGATAAATGTACTGAGTGATGGCCTAGATCTGTCCTATCATTCTGTCCAACCATGGAGTTTAGGTTATTTTTCCAAAATTTAAAAGCTTAGCCATTTCTTTTTTATTATTATTATTATTATTATTTTAATTTTGAGCACCTTTCCCTTTCTTTTTTCCTGCT